>NC_069419.1:25637735-25640235 GCF_026875155.1 Cherax quadricarinatus
TCTGAAATTGAGTAAATTATTAGTGTATATTCACTAACAGATACGCATCTCTTGGAATATATGCACCAAAATATATACCTCTCGTGTATATATCCTTGAGTAAATGTTAATAAATTTACGTTAATAAACTTTTAAAAATTATAAAACCAATAATTTTACTAACATATCTACAAAAAATACGTAATATTGATTTTATTATGAATACAAAAACAAACCTATAAATAAAGTAGTTTAACCAAGAGAATATTTGTAACATTATTATTCTTCCAAGCTGAAGAGAGAAACACATTAAAGGTGTGTCAATCATTATCTACCATCAGGAAACAGGTTTTATGGAACCTTACCTCGACCTTGAGGAGTAGCTGCTTAGGTCCCAGCACTCGTGTCCAGCTTAAATGTACAGTAGCAATACCAGAGGAAGCAGCAGCAGCAGCAACAGCAGTACCAGCAGTACCAGCAGTACCAGCAGTACCAGCAGTACCAGCAGTACCAGCAGACGTACCATTAATAACAGTTGTTGCAGCAATAGCTGCATCATCAGTACCGATAACTGCAGCAGCAATAACAGAAATAGTAGCAACAGTAGAGGGAGTGTCAGTAACAGTATTAGCAGCAGTACCGATAGCTGTAAAAGTAGCAGTAGCAACAGCAGAATCGGCAGCAGCAGCAGAATCGACAGTAGCAGAAGTACTAGTAGTGGTAGAAGCAGCAGCAATAAGGGCATCATTATCATCATCATCATCATCAGCAGCAGCAGCAGCAGCAGCAGCAGCAGCAGCAGCAGCAGCAGCAGCAGCAGCAGCAACAGCAGCACAGCAGCCAGCGGGCCAGCAGCAAACAGCAGCATCATCTTTCATCATCATCATCAGCAGCCAGCAGCAGCTCATCATTCTTTCATCATCATCATCATCATCATCATCATCATCATCATCATCATCATCATCATCAGCAGCAGCAGCAGCAGCATCATCATCATCATCATCATCATCATCATCATCATCATCATCATCATCATCATCATCAGCAGCAGCAGCAGCAGCAGCAGCAGCAGCAGCAGCAGCAGCATCATCATCATCATCATCATCATCATCATCATCATCATCATCATCATCAGCAGCAGCAGCAGCAGCAGCAGCAGCAGCAGCAGCAGCAGCAGCGGAGGCAGAGATCATAATGATAAATATGAAAAATATTTTAATTTATAGAAAAATGACCAGGGTAAAAAAATGACATACAGTTGTGATGAATTAAAATGTATAATTAGATAGATGATAAAAAAATATTGAAAAAAGAAATGGCTTATGTAGTAGAAAAGAATGGTGAATGGTAAACATAAATGAGGGTAATGCAAGCTTGACTAAATTACTGAAACAATGTAGAAACAGTAACATGTCATGGGTTTAAAAAAGTGATATAACGTGGCTGAGTTAAAATATGAATTAATTTATAAGTATCTGCAATAATTATTTTGTGTGGAAATGTGCTAAAAGTCAGTATTTAACAGCTTTTGATAAGACCTGCATGAAATGGCAGTAGGCCTTCTGCAGTGGGCCCTCCATTTCTATGTTCTGAACGGGACCAGGGGACTGGTGGTGGTTTCAGGAGACCCCCAACATCCTGGATTTCCAGTATTCGGATTATGGTAAAAACAAATTGTCGGGAAAAATAAGGGGAAAGGAAGGTGAAGACCCTAACATCCAAGGATATTTCTGGTGATGTTAACCTAAGGAATTGGGAAAAGGGAAGGGCAGAACCCGTGGTTTTTGTCGTTTGCAACTGTAATTGGTGGACAAAACATCCATATTTATATTATATTCAACGTGAGAGAGGGGAGTCATGATAAGAAAAAGGGCTTCTAATCCTAAGGAATTAGAATTTTATTTTTTATTTCTTGGACCAAACCCCCGCCTCAGCTAATTCCTTGAGCTATATGAAACCATTATTAGTTTAATTTTCCTCTTAAATATTAAAAATTAATAAATTTTTTTATTTAGTAATTAATTCCTGCCGCAAACCCTTTATGTCCACCTTTGGGTTTTTAAACAGTCAGGAAGTTATCCCCCAAAGGAAGATTTCAATTTCTGGTAAGGGGTCTTATCTTGGAATGGTTATTATGTTTTCCCTTCCTTAGGATGGAGCCTAACGCACCATTCCACGCTAAAAATACCATAAAAGTTTAGGGACAGGAACCCAGAGTTGTCAATCAGACTGTTCCCACTTCTTGTAATAACAGTGAGCACAATCTCACCTTCTTTTCATTCTTAAATAACAGTCTCTCTTTTGCTGTGATCAATATCCTATGGCGTTGCATCACCAATTCTAACTCCAAGTGTTGTTAGGGCATGTTTTTAGAGTTTATATGTTTTCCCCCAAGAAAAGAACTTATGGGTTTAACCTAAAGGTTAATATTTCTATGTGCCTTTAAGTGTGTATTCAAGCTGAATCAAATTAGGTGAGAACAACAACTTCCACAAACACACAACAACAAACAAGATGAAAT
>NC_069419.1:25645235-25687557 GCF_026875155.1 Cherax quadricarinatus
ATACATTAGAATATTTAATCTTACCCCTATCGTATATTACCAGCCATAAGTCGCACGCAGCCATCAGAAGCGAGGCTATACTTTATCTCAAATAATCAGGTTTTTCCCTTTACTTCAGCCATAAGACGGAGGGTTATATTTTAATATATGTTGAAAATGGTATAAAATATCGACAAGTTGATGAGTAAGACACATTGCAATAGTTAAGTAACTATTGTTGAAACCCTCTCGCCCCTTTACGGTAGGGGCTTCTTCAGTCATCTACAGAGTATAGGGTAAAGGCAACAGAAGTGCGATTTAGAGATAATGTAATCAGTCCATCACCTTGTAGAATAGTTTGAGGTTGTCAGTCCTTCAGTCTGGAGAAGAGCTGGGCTCCATAGTCTGTAACAATATGAAGCTGAAGCATGAGAAAAGAAGTATTAAATACTTTCGAAGGTGCCTTTAACCTTATATTCTAACATGACGAGGAAGTCTACCATATAGGCGAAACGTTTCAACAATAAAGATACTCAACTGTTGCACGTGTGTCTTACTCATCGACTTGTCGGTATTTTATGCCATTTCTAACATAACTGCCAGACAGAAACAATCGGTATCTTGGTACTGAGATCATCTTCCACAACCCCAGTCACTTACTACTTGTCAGGAGTCAAGAAAGGTTCCAGTTCAGAAGAAATTTTAACCAAATAATTTTCAGAATGTCAGAGTTGAGGTTTTTCACTGGGTAATAGCTGAATGGGCAATTTTTATATAGTTTGATTGTGTTAGGCGTAAACAACAGCAAAATTTCTGGCAGTCAATCGGAGAGGCTGTTCTTTGGTAATTCCATCCTCTCATCTTTATCCCTTTGTCTAGATGTAATTCATACCTATCTTTCCTCTTTCCTCTCTACATACTATCCTTATTCCATTTTCATCCAACAACCCTTCTTCTCTCTCTCTCTTACCTCTTCCTGTCTGTTATTCCTTCCATCTTCCCTCCCAGAGCACTTTCATGGCTAGAACCACTCTTCAGAGAGGGTGAAGGCCTTGGTATCGTGTAGACGTCTCCTGGAGGGTTCGGAAACAAATTGAGAATGATTAGCCAATTGGTTGAAGCAGCAACGTTATCTCCCTCTGACCTGGCTCTCTGAGGGTAAATGTAGAGGGAAGGATGAGGAAAAAGTTAAGATGGGGAGGAATGAATAGGCAGCAAAATGTGAGAGAAAGGTGAAGGTGAAGCACAGTGAGGAACGGGTCCCAATGTTGAGAAATTCATGATAATTTTCGGTAATTAAATTATTATCACAAAAGAAATGATACAGTCTTGTCCTGTCATGGTCTCCAATTGCCCACCCAAAAGTGGTATTTATCTTATGGGATGATAGTTTAATTTTGATGGGAAACTCAGTCCTTGTTTCGATTCTTAAATAATTGATAAAGTTTACAAATTCCAGTTGCTTGACAACTAGGCTTCTTATAATTTGTTAAGCCTTGGGAAAGGGGTGAGGAAAGGCCTGTGAAAATTTACAACTGTCAAAATAGTCTCTGCTTTTGTTATGGTGGTTCTTTTACTTCATTAATTTGAGCCTTTTCTTTTAATTCTGCACTCTTCATGACTGCATATGCACTGCTCTTTTCCATTTTCACCCTTTCTCGGATTTTGTTTTGCTTGGTTGAACCAGCTTGGTGATATTTCGTTTTATTTCCAGTCAAAAAATATTGTTAGTTTAGTCTCTTATCATTATTTCATTTTAGCTCATAGAATTTTCTTTTCCTGTGTCCCTTGATCTAAAGTCACCTTTACTATTTTTATTTCTAGTTTATTTTTGTTTGCAAATAACTTCGAGGTCGTTTGTACTGCATTAGTATTCGCCTCTCAACTAATATCGAGTTTAAGGGCTTCAACTAATTTCTTCTTTATTTTCGTTTCTGTAACACAAGCAAGCTGTTCATAGCCCAGGAATAAGAGTAATTTCTTATGCAAAATTTTATTAGGAAGACGTCAATAACAAAATTAATTTTATCGGAGATAGAATGTATTGGGTAAAGTATACGCTGGGTAAACCAGCGAGCGTCTCGCTGGTGCAGTGAAGTAACCAGTTTCAATACTACTAGGATAGGCTAGGTTCAGGGCCGCATTAAGGGATGGTTTAGGTAAGGTTCGTAAAGGGCCTACAAAATCTTAATCCGGCTCTGGTTAGGTTAGGTAGGTTAGGTTAAGCTGGCTGCGGTAATTAATACATGGAAGGGGGTTTCGGGGGTAAACACCCCCGCGGCCTGGTCCGTGACCTGGCCTCGCAGTGGATCACGGCTTAATCAACCAAGCTGTTACTGTTGGCCGCACGAATCACACCCCAGCTAGTCAGGTATTGACAAACGAATTCAAATAAATTCCCAAAAACATTGTTTTTTTTTTCCTAATTTGTACAGAATAAAACTCTTTGTCGCCCAAACAGATGAATATCGCACATTTTCCGTTATAAATATTCGCGATCTCACTGGAGCTCCTAAATTCATATTTACCCGACTTTTATTTTTTTTTACTTTTGTTTTCAACATTTAATGTTTTTAGAGAACTTTAATAGTTTTCGTAAGGTTGACTTTGCTTTTTTTTAATTGTTATGCATAAAGTGCTATATTTATTTCGATTTTTTAATAAATCGAAATAAAAAAATTTATTAGAGGGTTGAAGAGAATTTTTTAAAAAGAATGTAATTGAGAAAAATAAATATCCGAGTAATTCTGGGAATTGTTTTAGTTTACCTAGGTAAGACTTTCCCATTTTTTTCAAAAAATTTCGTTTGCTTTCTCACAAATTTTCGCTTTTTATTCGAAAACACCTTATTCGATCGGCTTCAATGTTCAAAACTTGTGTAACGTATTTATGGGCAAAAAAATTTTAGACTATTTACATACGTGGATGCCCTGGCACAGTGCTGCATAGGCCTGTCCCCAATTTTTTTTTCGAGTGTGACAGGGTGGAGACAGGCTCCTCTGATATGCTTTCTGCTTAAAAATTAGAAAACTCATGTGTCTACTGAGCAGAAGGTCAATTTAGTTTATAGATACCATTTAACTACTTATAATCTACTTTTAATTTGTCTTTTTCTCATTAAATTTTATATTATCTGCGAATAAAGATCCATCACATTATCTTTTCTGGTATATCATTCTCATATACCAAAAAACAGTATTGATCCTAACACCGCTTGTTACTCTTTCACATTCTGACATCTCTTCTCGGATACTCATTTTGACTCCTTCTCATAAGGTACTCTCTGATCCATTGTACCTCATTCCCTTTTTATTTTTGCCTGTTATCCAAGTTTTTGCCCGCTGCTCTCTTGTGAGTTACAGTATCAAATGCCTTCCTGTAGTCCACGAATATGTACGTGTGGAGTTTGGTTTGTGTTTTAAAAGGGGCTTGCGTGCACCGTAAATACTTGGGTAGGTACATACATGACGGGGTGAATAGGGAAGTAAGGGAGAGATGTTAGTAATCACAGGCACCCGCGCCCATCACTTACACGCACTCTGGGCCTTCACGTCTGCATTAATTACTAACCTTCTTCACTGTGTACTTCAAATATGTTGGTTGTAAGCAGAGCCGGATTAAGATTTTTAGGCCCCTGGGCTACAGGTACTGTGGGCCTCAAGAGATATTTTCAAACGAAAAAAAAATAATCACAGCAGTAACAGTTCATCAATTTACGTGACGTAATTACATAATATAATTATAAAACTTGCGCAGCAACTGTGAACAATTCACTTATCTCTGGAGGCCCCCAGCAGGCGGAGGCCCCTTTAGGTGCAACCCCTAAAGCCCAGCCTTAATCCCGCCCTGGTTGTAAGTACTCCCCTGGGGAACACAGGGTTCGCTTTTATGTACCACAAGAAATTAATCTGTTCCGTTTATCTGCTGAGTCACTGTTTCCACCAGCCATCCTCACTCCAGGTGCCCTGACATGATGAGTACTGAATATCTTCTTATATGTTATTTACCTTATTTAGCTTTATCTATCTCGTACCTAAACGGATCTAATATAATCTAAACTATTATTTTTTCTCTAAGTTTAGGAAAGCTTCATAAATTTACTCTGAGAACCGTATAAAAAAAAGAGTGTGTAAAGAGAGGATAGTTTGATGTATAATATAAACATTTTTTAAATTTCCCCACTACGTCATTTTTGACGTTGCACATTTATATAATACGTTCCTTCATTATGCTACTAAGTACACGTCGTTAAGGACTTCCTAATATTTTTTTAGACCGTAACAAAGAATTTTTTCAGCATTCTTGTACACAACTAAGGTATTATGATTGTTTGTAAGGTTTTTAAGTTATTAAGCCTGCAATCACACACGTACATTAGTCATAAATGTCTCAATCATTAAAAATTAAGGTTAAAGCAAACTTTCAGTGTATATTCACTGAGAGAGATATATGTCAAGTGTATGTAGTATTGTACAGGTTTATCTAGCTCTGGTTGTGGAGTTGATAACCTCCAGAGATAGCAGTTTTTGTGTTATCATTATTGTTATAATAATAATAATAATAATAATAATAATAATAATAATAATAATAATAATAATAATAATAAATAACAATAATAATAATAATAATAATAATAATAATAATAATAATAATAATAATAATAATAATAATAATAATATTATTATTATTATTATTATTATTATTATTATTATTATTGTTATTATTATTATTATTATTATTATTATTATTATTATTATTATTATTGTCATCATCATCATCATCATTATTTATGATACTATTCTTATTATTAATCATTATTACATTATTATCACAAAAACATTATTATTATTGTCACAATTATTGTCAATTAATATTATTTAATTATAATTATTATTATTTTAAAGAGTTGAATTTGTTGGGTCATACATCGCCTGAAGGTAACTCTAATTATCGTATTATTATATGACTAAATAAAGTACATGGCAAAGACACAGCGCCCAGGTATGTACATGGCAAAGACACAGCGCCCAGGTATGTACATGGCAAAGACACAGCGCCCAGGTATGTACATGGCAAAGACACAGCGCCCAGGTGTGTACATGGCAAAGACACAGCGCCCAGGTATGTACATGGCGAAGACACAGCGCCCAGGTATGTACATGGCAAAGACACAGCGCCCAGGTATGTACATGGCAAAGACACAGCGCCCAGGTATGTACATGGCAAAGACACAGCGCCCAGGTGTGTACATGACAAAGACACAGCGCCCAGGTGTGTACATGACAAAGACACAGCGCCCAGGTGTGTACATGACAAAGACACAGCGCCCAGGTGTGTACATGACAAAGACACAGCGCCCAGGTGTGTACATGACAAAGACACAGCGCCCAGGTGTGTACATGGCAAAGACACAGCGCCCAGGTATGTACATGGCAAAGACACAGCGCCCAGGTATGTACATGGCAAAGACACAGCGCCCAGGTATGTACATGGCAAAGACACAGCGCCCAGGTATGTACATGGCAAAGACACAGCGCCCAGGTATGTACATGGCAAAGACACAGCGCCCAGGTATGTACATGGCAAAGACACAGCGCCCAGGTATGTACATGGCAAAGACACAGCGCCCAGGTATGTACATGGCAAAGACACAGCGCCCAGGTGTGTACATGGCAAAGACACAGCGCCCAGGTGTGTACATGGCAAAGACACAGCGCCCAGGTGTGTACATGGCAAAGACACAGCGCCCAGGTATGTACAGGGCAAAGACACAGCGCCCAGGTGTGTACATGGCAAAGACACAGCGCCCAGGTATGTACATGGCAAAGACACAGCGCCCAGGTATGTACATGGCAAAGACACAGCGCCCAGGTATGTACATGGCAAAGACACAGCGCCCAGGTATGTACATGGCAAAGACACAGCGCCCAGGTATGTACATGGCAAAGACACAGCGCCCAGGTATGTACATGGCAAAGACACAGCGCCCAGGTGTGTACATGGCAAAGACACAGCGCCCAGGTGTGTACATGGCAAAGACACAGCGCCCAGGTGTGTACATGGCAAAGACACAGCGCCCAGGTATGTACATGGCAAAGACACAGCGCCCAGGTGTGTACATGGCAAAGGACACAGCGCCCAGGTGTGTACATGCAAAGACACAGCGCCCAGGTATGTACATGGCAAAGACACAGCGCCCAGGTGTGTACATGGCAAAGACACAGCGCCCAGGTATGTACATGGCGAAGACACAGCGCCCAGGTATGTACATGGCAAAGACACAGCGCCCAGGTATGTACATGGCAAAGACACAGCGCCCAGGTGTGTACATGGCAAAGACACAGCGCCCAGGTGTGTACATGGCAGACACAGCGCCCAGGTGTGTACATGGCAAAGACACAGCGCCCAGGTGTGTACATGGCAAAGACACAGCGCCCAGGTATGTACATGGCAAAGACACAGCGCCCAGGTGTGTACATGGCAAAGACACAGCGCCCAGGTATGTACATGGCAAAGACACAGCGCCCAGGTGTGTACATGGCAAAGACACAGCGCCCAGGTATGAACTTGCAAGTCCTCTGCAGCATTCTGCTAAAAAGAACTATTTACATTAATCTCGATTAAGGACTATCGTGTATTTTCTAGGTGCATGAGCCAAAGACAGAAAAGCAGAAGGCTGTCTCCCCGCCCTCCGCCCACTGCCAGCATGAACTTGGAGTGGTAAATGATACTACTGTACCAAATTGAAAAACTGGCGTTGAATTTACAGGAAAGATGGAACTGGCTGGAAGAATTAATCTTCAACTACCTCTACTAAACTGGCACTGCTATCTTAACTACTAGAATTACTCAGAGTTGTGTATAGCAGTATTTCTAATTCTGATTTTCACTAGTTCTATGACTCTCACATCCTCTACTTCTAGGGCTACTCCTTTTATTGACTTGGTTTCCTCGTTGTCAACCAATCATCCTGGTGCAGTTTCTGAACAAACGGGAATCCGTTGATTTCATACTGTCCCATCTCTTGTATGTATATAATGGTTCATGTTGGTTCAGGGTAGGAGGAGAGTGCGTTTAGTGACTGGTTGATTGAGGTAGCGAGTGTACCAGGCAACATCTCGTTCCTGCAACTTTTTATAATTTTTTTACATGTAAAAACTAGACTGACCAGCAATCTCGATTGGTAAATTAATACTGATCAGGTCCAGTGGGTTCTGGCATTTTCTCACACTAAGGCATATTGTATCTAACACATGTAAAGTGTTTATGCAGCTGTTTTTCGAACGGCTTCTTTTTCATAGTGCTTACATTAACGGGTAATTTATTCCATTCTGCTACAATTCTGTTTGTAAAAAAAAAACTTTACATACATCACAGGTTCATTCCAGTTTTTTGAGTTATATTCATGTTTTTCAGCGTGTCAAAACCATTCAATATATCAAAGATCTGAATGACGTCTCCATATAGTTACCGTTTTCTGAGAAAAAAAAAAACAGTGCTTTGAGTTTTTCATTAAAGGTTTGTTCCTGGGTACGAGTCTGACAGATTTTCTCCGTGGCCTCTATAATATATTTTCACCTTATATGTAATTTGAAGACTAAAACTGGAAGGGATATTCGAGATGCAGTCTATCACGTTTAATATGGCGTCTGGTGTTTCGTGCTCGAAGTTAGGTATAAAAATTTTAATCTTGCTGCTTCGTAGATGCTAGCTTTGAGGCTGATGCTTACGATTATTCCAATATTGTCATCTTTTATTTCGGTTAGTGTTACCAAAAGTTTTAAGTTCATGTTTGAAACATAACTAAAATGCGCTACTATGCTTCTCATAGTTGAGACTTACCTTTCGCATCTTCGTCCACAGTGCCTGTGAGCATGGGGTGGTGTTTGAACATAGGCGCTGCCTAGCTCCCGGGGCAGGAACTACTCTTGTTGGCCCGATGAGTGAGGTAAGGCAGTAGAGCAACATCCAATAGAATTATTAGGTTGGGTTTTGTTTTTCAAAGCTAGTACATCAGGCAGGGGCTGCGGTACATCAGTCACTGGCTACAGTACCTCAGGCAGGGATTACGGTACATAAGGTGCCGGCTACGGTACATCAGACACGGGCTGCGGTAGGGGCTGCGGTACTTCATCCTTCTGGTTATAAATAATGAACACATTCTTGTAAAGTCCTACGCTAATGGGGCTGACGCCTTACATGGGTGTAATATATACGAGAGATGCTCCTCCATAGAAGGTACTGGCTATTTTACCTCAAAGGCGAGATAGTGCTTCTTCTTGACGGTAGTGGCGGTGTTGCTGGCTACCACCAAAATAAACTTTGTTAATCGCCGTGAATGTGACGTGTATTAATCTCCGTGATGGTGACCTTTACTAATCACCAGGAAGGTCATTTTCTTAATCAGTAATATGACTCGCGTTAATCGTCAGAACAGAGACATGCTAATTGCCAAGAACGTGACTAATTATAATCGACAGGAGAGTTACTTTTTGAAAACCTCAAGGAAAATAACTTAAATTTAATTCCTATTGAAATCTCCTCACCTCAGTGCTGGGACATTTAGTGCTAGCATATTTATTACTAGGACATCTAACTTCGTTTCGTTCATAACACTTAGTTCTTAACATCTACATTTCACATCCACGCAAGTTCGAGCATTAAAATCTTCAAATATGTTTTAATAATAATAATTACATTTTAAAAAAGGAATAACCCGCCTCTTGTTGAGCTCTACAACACCCCAGAAAAATAGTAATCCACCTTTTCAAAAGAAACTAAAAAAGAAAAAGAAAACAGGAATGTTACAGGTATACCAACTGTTAAGAAACACAGGAAATCAGATGTGTAATGGATGTTAGTAAGTTTTACCTGCCGTTACTAATGTTTATGAACCAGGAGGAAAAGACAGACTAGCAAGCCTGCTAGAATAGGTTGGACTACTATATACTAACAACCCTTTTATAGCAGGCGAAACTGAAGATATGGAGAATGTACAGAGAATCTTCACTACTCGTATAAATTCCGTCAAGTACTCAGTCGTTACTCCATCATACGTAGGCGAGAAAGACGGATTATAATATACACCTGCACACAGAAATCATTTCCTATGAAAGCAAGTTCCTTGTAACACGTTTCAAAATATCCCCAGTTAAAACCACAGGTTCAGACAGAACACTAGAAGACATCAGAAGCGCAAAGGAACAACGACTCTTCCACACCCTTCCTCTCTTCATATATAAAGGGAATTGCCAACAGACACTTGGGTGTCTTCTAGAGGCAACTTTATAAGCGAGAACAACCTTGATCGTCAGGCCATCCATCGGGAGGCCTGGTATAACACCAGACCATGAGGGTGTTGACCTCTGAAATCAAATATATATATATATATATATATAATATAATATATTATATATATATATATATATATATATATATATATATATATATTATATATATATATATATATATATATATATATATATATATATATATATAATATGGTCTGACTAGCAAGGTTCTTTTCGCTAGCCGGGTGCAATTCAACTTAAACATTCTGAAGTGGAAAAGAATCCTTCCTCCATAAGCCATGCGTATTTTTCTTTTTAGATCATCCTGCCTCGTCAGTGCTGATATTAATCGCGAAGTAGATGATATATCTATGTATCTGTTGTGACTAATAAATCGTTACAGCGGATTAATGGATTAATTTATTGTCCGAGATACTAGTCGGTCGTAATGGAAGTAGCTTATGTTACTCGGCTTTGACGTGACCTAGTTTAAACAGTTGGAATTACCTGCTTTAATCATTTGGTGACCTCTTTCCAATACTACATAGTTGATCTTCAGTAATCTCCCTCATTTGAGCTTCGCTTACCAATAGAGACTGTCTAATCAGCTACGAGAGTCAATTTAGTTTGCTTGTCTGTATCGTGTTTAACACACGGTGGATCGAGCCTCCACCATTACTTTTGCTGAATGACCCAACTGGACTTAGCATTTCACATAAAGTATCATAATAATAATAATAATAATAATAATAATAATAATAATAATAATAATAATAATAATAAGAAGAAGAAGAAGAAGAAGAAGAAGAAGAAGAAGAAGAAGAAGAAGAAGACTAATAATAATGATAAGTGGGGTCGAAATACACAGATGAATCAATCTCCTGAGTTTTTGTCTCACTGTGGGTTATTATTGGGCATTAATAAGTATTCACTACACTTAAGTTATTCATAGTAACAATAATAAAAATAATAATAATAATAACAATTATTATTAAGATACTGAAGATGTAGACCCACGATTTATTGGGAGAAGCAGCCATGATGTTTCATTTGATAATGTTTTATGTATTACGGGATTCATATAGAGACGGAGTTTGCAGCACAGTACAGTGTACACTGTACACTGTACACTGTACACTGTACAGTGTACAGTGTTCTACGAGAGAACATGAAACACTGTAAGTGATCAACATTTTAAATTAACCAGATTTATTTGACCGGCATCACATGAGACAAAAAAGTAATTCAAAGTTGAATTTGATTGTTTATTAAATTTACAGGTATAGGGAAGTGCTAAAACCTTATGGATCATACAACGCCTGGGAAAAAGCGAGGCATTCAATTTTGGTCCAAGAAAAGGAAGAGCAGTTTCCATTTCTTAGATAAAAAGGTTTTCTCTCACCGCTATCAAGATATCCCCTTCTTGAAAAGTAAGTTTGGTGGATGGGAATGATTCGTTTTGAGAAGGACTTGCCTAGTATGGGCCAGTAGGCCTGCTACAGTGTCCCCCCTATTCGTATGTTATGTAAGCTGTCGCCTGGTGATGGTTCCTGCGTCTTTGGTGTCGAGAAATACCAGGTCCGGCTGATGTTTTGTGTTGCCGTCTTAATTACTCAATGTCTGTACGACCTTCGACTAATTTCACATCCCCAGATACGGAATTCTAATAACGTCTGCCTCGGGAGTTGCTTTAACAAGGCGAAATCCTGAGGGCGAGATGGGAAAACAGTATGGGAAAGTAACGGCTTTCCCAGGACTAGCACTCGGGCAGGTTCTCTCCGATCGTTTATGAAAAAAAAAGGTCTCGTCTAGGGTGAGATCGCCAGAATTAGCATAAATAATGTTATAAGCAATAAGAACGTAAACACTTAAGTTGGATGTTTTAATTTTGTGAAGTCATCTCTTGTACAGAGACTCCAGACATAACCAAGGCTGTATATATGTTGGTAGAATTAAGTTTAGGGGACGTGTTGAGTAGCTTTTCAAGGTTGCTGCTGACACTACTTAGGGCAAGGAATATTCATGTGTGTCCAGTTGGCTACAAACACTACAGGCAAGGTCCGTACATGCGTGTCTTGTTGGCTGAATTCACGGCAGTCAAAATCTGTGCATGTGTGTCCTGCTGGCTTCATTCACTGCAAGAAAATAATGTATACAAGCGTATTCAGTTACCTACATTCACTGCAGGTATGGCCTGTACATGCGTGTCCTGCTGGCTACACTCTTTCGACAAGCTCTATACATGTGTGTCCAATTTATATCAATTACTGGAGGCAAGATCTGTACATGCGCATCCAATCCACTACACTCAGTGTAGATACTCTCTAATGCTAAGCCGTCTTGTCCGTCGGCATTACAAAGGCAAGACTTGAATCATAAACAGCAATACACAACACCGCATCTCTGTATGTCCATTGTAAATTACTCTCGCTTCACTTGAAACTCTTCGGCTACACACATGTGCAAAGGCATGTAGATAGAGTGCATGAAATCATCATTTCTCTGAAAACCCCATTGAAAGTTGACTGCAAAATTTTACCTTCAATTTAACCCCTCCGCTGAGCTGCTGAGTAAAAAGGCAGGAAACACTTGGGTCTTAATGACGCTATAAACTGTATTCAGGAGGTGCGACTGACACCCCAACACGAAACGTGTCTTATATTTCTCAGTTTATTGCCGTCTTGTCACTAACAAGATCACTTCCCGATGGCAGTGGGATAATACGTACTTTATTTCATCCACAGGTGTCCTCTTCGCGGCGGCCAGAGGCTGACTCCTCTGCAGCAAAAGGTAGAGCATTGCCTGGAAGGGACTAGGAAAATTAAATCTGGAGACATACTTTCATCAGGGCTTATCTGCTCATGCAACTGTCAGAAATTATAACTGAAAGAAACAAACCCTGGAATATCTTTGAGTAGTAATGTGTGAGTGAATGTTGTGAGGGTTCCAGGTACCTTGTGAGAGCCCTGGGAACTCAATTAATGGCCCCGGGTGCCTTTAAATTAAGGGGCCTTGTATTGAGGGCCTAGGTAAATTGTGCCACGTAAGGTACACTGTTGCTTTGAGAGAGATCGTTTGTACATTAGTGAGGGACCGTAGCCAAGGTGTATGCTGCGCTGGGTTTGCTATAAATTACGGTCTTCATAATATCAGGTAAAGTGATTATACCTTTTATTGCTTAATATTTATTGTTCGTGTAAATTTTTAACTCTTATGTGTTTATGGTCTTTGAAAATACGAGTTTCTTACTAGGATTAACTCCGTGGGTTAGATTCCCCACAGCCCCAGTCAGGTCTGCTGATGGATCCCCTGATCAGTGTTGTTATTACTGGCAGCGAATAGTTCGATGTATTACTTAGGAACAATTTTCAGAAATTTAACCATTTTCTTCCATATTAAAGACAAAAGTCTATGGTAGTTTCCACTATAATATAAAACAGTTTTGGCTGTTGAGAAATTTTGAACCCGTTATGCTTATTGAGTTCTCTTAATTTAATTATTGCACCCTTACGCTGAACGACTTTGAAGTTATTTCACTGTGCAGATTTAGAACCAGTCCCTTATATTTTCCGGGTGTAAATTATGAAATACCTTTCGCGCCTAAGCTCCAGAGAGTAAAAAAATTATGGTGTTCTTAATAATTTAGAAATTTCAATAGATGCAGGAAAGAAAAATCATCTGTGCATTCTTCAGGCCGACGGTCTCGTCCGCGATATCTCAGTCTGGAAGGTATCACTAGTTAGGTAAGGTCGTATTACTGAGCAGATATAACAATTATAGTAAGCAAGGACGAAGGGAAAGACCAAGAATGTTTGGGAATGTACCAACTTCATAGTGTGTAATTTTGTAAATATCAGAGGTGTTTGTGAGTCAGACAGTCATCGATAGTATAAATGCTGCTACAATGGAAGCCCACTTGTAGATCTCAATTATTAACGGGTATTTTGAATGAGATAATTAAAGTAACGAAGACAATGAGAGATCTGGATGTTAAAAGTGTGCTCTCTTCAATTTTTCTTTCCTTATCTCTATCTGTACCAACTTTTCAATCATCCTATTCTCATTCGTAGCAAAAAGAGTTGTGGTTAATTAAATTAAATGTTTTTGCAAGACGTGGAGGTGTTATATAAAGGTTTATTGTGGACAGACGTTTCTCTGCACATCTGAGTGGCAATCTACAACACACCTTAATTATTTCCTATCTGAAGCGATTGATGTGGTATTACCCTGAAGGTTCGGAAGGATTGTAAAGGATAATGTCTGACCCCATTTAAAACTAGGACACAGAAAAAAGACGAGGAAGTATTAAACAGTTTGAAGAGAGAGCAGATACTGTCAATCGATTATTCTTTTAGCAGTTGCCTATTGAGTTCGTTGGGGCTGTTTTCCCACTTATTTGTGATTGACAGTAATTTAAAGTCACTATCAAGGTGCTCAGTGAACCACGAGATACAGGTTCCTACTGAATATCGAGTAAGAACTCATTATTTTGAGTGACTAGACCCTAGTGGAGTGGTAATGGGCTGAGGGTACACTAGTAACACATCATTGTAGATCAAGTGACGTGTTCTTTTACTCATGTAGATCATATAACATGCTCCTGTACTCACGTAGGTAAGGTGACACGCTCCTGTACTCACGTAGGTAAGGTGACACGCTCCTGTACTCACGTAGGTAAGGTGACACACTCCTGTACTCACGTAGGTAAGGTGACATGCTCCTGTACTCACGTAGGTAAGGTGATAAGCTCCTGTACTCACGTAGGTAAGGTGAAACGCTCCTGTACTCACGTAGATAAGGTGACACACTCCTGTACTCACGTAGGTAAGGTGACACGCTCCTGTACTCACGTAGGTAAGGTGACATGCTCCTGTACTCACGTAGGTAAGGTGACATGCTCCTGTACTCACGTAGGTAAGGTGACATGCTCCTGTACTCACGTAGGTAAGGTGACACGCTCCTGTACTCACGTAGGTAAGGTGACATGCTCCTGTACTCACGTAGGTAAGGTGACACGCTCCTGTACTCACGTAGGTAAGGTGACATGCTCCTGTACTCACGTAGGTAAGGTGACACGCTCCTGTACTCACGTAGGTAAGGTGACACACTCCTGTACTCATGTACGTAAGGTGACACGCTCCTGTACTCACATAGGTAAGGTGACATGCTCCTGTACTCACGTAGGTAAGGTGACACGCTCCTTTACTCACGTAGGTAAGGTGACACACTCCTGTACTCACGTAGGTAAGGTGACATGCTCCTGTACTCACGTAGGTAAGGTGACATGCTCCTGTACTACTCACGTAGGTAAGGTGACATGCTCCTGTACTCACGTAGGTAAGGTGACATGCTCCTGTACTCACGTAGGTAAGGTGACACGCTCCTGTACTCACGTAGGTAAGGTGACATGCTCCTGTACTCACGTAGGTAAGGTGACATACTCATGTACTCACGTAGGTAAGGTGACATGCTCCTGTACTCACGTAGGTAAGGTGACATGCTCCTGTACTCACGTAGGTAAGGTGACATGCTCCTGTACTCACGTAGGTAAGATGACACGCTCCTGTACTCACGTAGGTAAGGTGACATGCTCCTGTACTCACGTAGGTAAGGTGACATGCTCCTGTACTCACGTAGGTAAGATGACACGCTCCTGTAACTCACGTAGGTAAGGTGACATGCTCCTGTACTCACGTAGGTAAGGTGACATGCTCCTGTACTCACGTAGGTAAGGTGACACGCTCCTGTACTCACGTAGGTAAGGTGACATGCTCCTGTACTCACGTAGGTAAGGTGACACGCTCCTGTACTCACGTAGGTAAGGTGACATGCTCCTGTACTCACGTAGGTAAGGTGACACGCTCCTGTACTCACGTAGGTAAGGTGACACGCTCCTGTACTCACGTAGGTAAGGTGGCACGCTCCTGTACTCACGTAGGTAAGGTGACATGCTCCTGTACTCACGTAGGTAAGGTGACACGCTCCTGTACTCACGTAGGTAAGGTGACATGCTCCTGTACTCACGTAGGTAAGGTGACACGCTCCTGTACTCACGTAGGTAAGGTGACATGCTCCTGTACTCACGTAGGTAAGGTGACACGCTCCTGTACTCACGTAGGTAAGGTGACACGCTCCTGTACTCACGTAGGTAAGGTGACACGCTCCTGTACTCACGTAGGTAAGGTGACACGCTCCTGTACTCACGTAGGTAAGGTGACATGCTCCTGTACTCACGTAGGTAAGGTGACACGCTCCTGTACTCACGTAGGTCAAGTAACATTCCTGGAGTCAAGTGACCTTTTAAACCGCCAAACATCAGATAAAACTGTATTTAAGACGGCTTGTTATCTACTCTAAAGAAGATTTGTAAATAAGAAAACATTTCAGAAATGTTAAAGGAAATTTAGTTAGTGTTAGCTGAAATTTATTTAAATATTTAACAGTGCAATGATAATCAGAATCTGTGATCGAGAAGCACTATAATAAAATAATTATAATCTATGACTTAGAATATAACAACATAAGTTTATTGTATATATTTTGTCTACCCTGGTCAGAGACGTTGTCCTGAAACTGTCGCTCTGATGACGCTGGTCAGAGGTGTTGTCCTGAAACTGTCGCTCTGATGACGCTGGTCAGAGGTGTCGTCCTGAAACTGTCGCTCTGATGACGCTGGTCAGAGGTGTTGTCCTGAAACTGTCGCTCTGATGACGCTGGTCAGAGACGTTGTCCTGAAACTGTCTCTCTGATGACGCTGGTCAGAGGTGTTGTCCTGAAACTGTCGCTCTGATGACGCTGGTCAGAGGTGTTGTCCTGAAACTGTCGCTCTGATGACGCTGGTCAAGACGTTGTCCTGAAACTGTCTCTCTGATGACGCTGGTCAGAGTGTTTGTCCTGAAACTGTCGCTCTGATGACGCTGGTCAGAGGTGTTGTCCTGAAACTGTCGCTCTGATGACGCTGGTCAGAGGTGTCGCCCTGAAACTGTCGCTCTGATGACGCTGGTCAGAGGTGTCGTCCTGAAACTGTCGCTCTGATGACGCTGGTCAGAGGTGTTGTCCTGAAACTGTCGCTCTGATGACGCTGGTCAGAGGTGTTGTCCTGAAACTGTCGCTCTGATGACGCTGGTCAGAGACGTTGTCCTGAAACTGTCTCTCTGATGACGCTGGCAGAGGTGTCGTCCTGAAACTGTCGCTCTGATGACGCTGGTCAGAGGTGTCCGTCCTGAAACTGTCGCTCTGATGACGCTGGTCAGAGGTGTTGTCCTGAAACTGTCGCTCTGATGACGCTGGTCAGAGGTGTTGTCCTGAAACTGTCGCTCTGATGACGCTGGTCAGAGGTGTTGTCCTGAAACTGTCGCTCTGATGACGCTGGTCAGAGACGTTGTCCTGAAACTGTCTCTCTCATGACGCTGGTCAGAGGTGTCGTCCTGAAACTGTCGCTCTGATGACGCTGGTCAGAGGTGTTGTCCTGAAACTGTCGCTCTGATGACGCTGGTCAGAGGTGTTGTCCTGAAACTGTCGCTCTGATGACGCTGGTCAGAGGTGTTGTCCTGAAACTGTCGCTCTGATGACGCTGGTCAGAGACGTTGTCCTGAAACTGTCGCTCTGATGACGCTGGTCAGAGGTGTTGTCCTGAAACTGTCGCTCTGATGACGCTGGTCAGAGGTGTTGTCCTGAAACTGTCGCTCTGATGACGCTGGTCAGAGACGTTGTCCTGAAACTGTCTCTCTGATGACGCTGGTCAGAGGTGTTGTCCTGAAACTGTCGCTCTGATGACGCTGGTCAGAGGTGTTGTCCTGAAACTGTCGCTCTGATGACGCTGGTCAGAGGTGTCTTCCTGAAGCTGTAGCTCTGACGACGCTGGTCAGAGGTGTCGTCCTGAGGCTGTCGCTCTGACGACGCTGGTCAGACGTGTTGTCCTGAAGCTGTCGCTCTGACGACGCTGGTCAGAGGTGTTGTCCTGAAACTGTCGCTCTGAAGACGCTGGTCAGAGGTGTTGTCCTGAAACTGTCGCTCTGATGACGCTGGTCAGAGGTGTTGTCCTGAAACTGTCGCTCTGATGACGCTGGTCAGAGGTGTTGTCCTGAAACTGTCGCTTTGATGACGCTGGTCAGAGGTGTTGTCCTGAAACTGTCGCTCTGAAGACGCTGGTCAGAGGTGTTGTCCTGAAACTGTCGCTTTGATGACGCTGGTCAGACGTGTTGTCCTGAAACTGTCGCTCTGAAGACGCTGGTCAGAGGTGTTGTCCTGAAACTGTCGCTCTGATGACGCTGGTCAGAGGTGTCGTCCTGAAACTGTCGCTCTGATGACGCTGGTCAGATGTGTTGTCCTGAAACTGTCGCTCTGAAGACGCTGGTCAGAGGTGTCGTCCTGAAACTGTCGCTCTGATGACGCTGGTCAGATGTGTTGTCCTGAAACTGTCGCTCTGAAGACGCTGGTCAGAGTGTCGTCCTGAAACTGTCGCTCTGATGACGCTGGTCAGAGTGTGTTGTCCTGAACTGTCGCTCTGAAGACGCTGGTCAGAGGTGTTGTCCTGAAACTGTCGCTCTGATGACGCTGGTCAGAGGTGTTGTCCTGAAACTGTCGCTCTGAAGACGCTGGTCAGAGGTGTCGTCCTGAAGCTGTAGCTCTGACGACGCTGGTCAGAAGTGTTGTCCTGAAATTGTCGCTCTGACGACACTGGCCAGAGGTGTCGTCCTGAAGCTGTAGCTCTGACGACGCTGGTCAGAGGTGTTGTCCTGAAGCTGTCGCTCTGACGACGCAGGTCAGAGATGTTGTCCTGAAGCTGTCGCTCTGACGACGCTGGTCAGAGGTGTTGCCCTGAAACTGTCGCTCTGACGACGCTGGTCAGAAGTGTTGTCCTGAAATTGTCGCTCTGACGACACTGGCCAGAGGTGTCGTCCTGAAGCTGTCGCGCTGACGACACTGGTCAGAGGTGTCGTCCTGAAGCTGTCGCTCTGACGACGCTGGTCAGAAGGTGTCGTCCTGAGGCTGTCGCTCTGATGACGCTGGTCAAAGGTGTTGTCCTGAAGCTGTCGCTCTGACGACACTGGTCAGAGGTGTCGTCCTGAAGCTGTAGCTCTGACGACGCTGGTCAGAGGTGTCGTCCTGAGGCTGTCGCTCTGATGACGCTGGTCAAAGGTGTTGTCCTGAAGCTGTCGCTCTGACGACACTGGTCAGAGGTGTCGTCCTGAAGCTGTCGCTCTGACGACACTGGTCAGAGGTGTCGTCCTGAAGCTGTCGCTCTGACGACACTGGTCAGAGGTGTCGTCCTGAAGCTGTAGCTCTGACGACGCTGGTCAGAGGTGTCGTCCTGAGGCTGTCGCTCTGACGACGCTGGTCAGAGGTGTCGTCCTGAGGCTGTCGCTCTGACGACGCTGGTCAGAGGTGTCGTCCTGAGGCTGTCGCTCTGACGACGCTGGTCAGAGGTGTTGTCCTGAGGCTGTCGCTCTGACGACGCTGGTCAGAGGTGTCGTCCTGAGGCTGTCGCTCTGACGACGCTGGTCAGAGGTGTTTGTCCTGAGGCTGTCGCTCTGACGACGCTGGTCAGAGGTGTTGTCCTGAGGCTGTCGCTCTGACGACGCTGGTCAGAGGTGTCATCCTGAGGCTGTCGCTCTGACGACGCTGGTCAGAGGTGTCGTCCTGAAGCTGTCGCTCTGACGACGCTGGTCAGAGGTGTCGTCCTGAGGCTGTCGCTCTGACGACGCTGGTCAGAGGTGTCCTGAGGCTGACGACGCTTCGCTCTTTTCAGTTATAAACTTAGCAAACAGGTTCCTATAATCCCAATACCAATCCGAACTTTCCTCTAAATAGGATATACAAATTGGAAGCAGATATGAAGAAGCATTCTAAACTCTAATAACACGATTGTAAATAAACCAAGGAACGATACATGGTTACAGTTGTGGCCCATGCTAACCTCCCTATGTATAAATATACCCAGTTGGGATAATCTTATTGTAGCCAACTGGCTCAGTGGCTTACGCACTGAGCTGAAGTTTTACGACTCACTGCCATGGGTTCTAACCCCACACGTACCGTAGTAAGCATTCTAAAATTACTGAACGGAAACTCTGGAGGAGTTTAGAAGAGATTGAAAAAAATAAAAGTCTGACAATCATTAAAGTTTTCCCTTGGCGGAGGTTACCAGCGGCAGCAGCAGCAGCAGCAGCAGCAGCAGCAGCAGCCATAGGCACAGAAGCCACAAAAAAACAATAGCAGCAACAAAAGAAGCACTAGCAACAGGAACAGGAACAACAAAAACAGCAATAATAGTGACACCAACACCAACAGAAGCACCAACAGCACCGAAACCAACACCAACAGTACTAACACCAATAGCACTAACACCAGCAGCAGCACCAACAGCACCGTCACCAATAGCACCAACACCAACAGTACTGTGTAAGAAAGGTATAAAATACCGACAATATGAAAGTTAAGACACATGTGCAACATCTGGATATCTTTATTGTAGACGTTTCGCCATCCAGTGGCTTTATCAATACAGATTCTAGGACATAATAGGAAGACAGTAGAACTATATACAAAAGATGAGGTAATCAGTCCCTCGGCCTTGGAGTTAGTGTTCACAGCATCGTGGTGGAGGAGAATCTGGAGCAAAGGCAAGAAGACTGGCGGTTATATAGGCGTCAGTGGAAGGGACGGGCAGCAGACGAGGGCAGTCACTGGTAGGCGGGATTCCCCAGTGGAAGTAGGTCCTTCCCAAAGAGATGGGTTAGTTGCAGCAGCTGTGAAGAAGGTCTTGTAGATGTCCTCTGAACCAAGATTCCATGATGTTGCAGTGTCTGACAAGTTGTGCAACACTAACACCAACAGCAGCACCAACAGCACAGACACCAACAGCACCAACACCAACAGCACCAACACCTACAGTACTAACACCAACAGCACTAACACCAACAGCAGCACCAACAGCACTAACATCAGTAGCACTAACACCAGCAGCAGCACCAACAGTACCGTCACCAATAACACCAACACACTTTCAACACCAACAGCACTAACAACAGCAACGACACCACTATTACCAACAACCGCAACAACAACATCACTAACACCAGCAGCACTAACAGTACCAACACCAACAACAACCATCACCAACACCACGAACATGAAGAACAATAACAAAAACAAAAGAACAACAAAATACAACAAAATGAAACAAAAACAACAACAAAAATATATAGACAATAAAAACAAAAACAAACAGATATAACAACAAAATGAAACAAAAACATTTAAATAAAAAACAAAACAAAAAAACACTGCTTCAGCATATTTTATATTATGTAAGTAACTCCGGGGCCCCTACCCTCTTTAGTATACCCCCCTTTCCCTCTTGAGTAAACCCTTTTCCCTCCCTTTAGTTTTACCCTTGCCCTCTTGAGTATACCCTTGCCCTCTTGAGTATAAAAATTGCCCTCCCTTTAGTTTTTACCCTTCCCCCCTTTGAAAAAAAAAACCCTTTCCCTCCCTTTAGTTTAAAAAACCCCTTTCCCTTTTTGGGGTATACCCTTTCCCCCTTTTAATATAACCCCTTTCCCTCTTGAAATATACCCCCTTTCCCTCTTGAAACATACCTTTTTCCCCTTTTAGTATAAACCCCTTTCCCTCCTTTAGTAAACCCTTGGCCCTCTTGAGTTTAAAACCCTTTTCCCTCTTGAGTATAAACCCTTTCCCTCTTTAGGGTTAAACCCCTTGGCCCCTTTAGTATACCCCTGCCCTCTTAGTTTTAAACCCTTCCCTTTGGGGTAAATCCTTGCCCTCTTGAGTATACCCCTTGGGCCCCCTTGAGTAAACCCTTGCCCTCTTGGGGTTTTACCCTTGCCCTCTTGAGCAACTCTTGCCCCTTGAAAATATACCCTTGCCCCCTTGAGTATAAAACCCCCGGGCCCCCTTTAATTTTAAACCCCTTTTTCCCTCTTTTAGTATACCCCTTTCCCTTTTTGAGTAAACCCTTGGGCCCCCTTTAGTATTAAACCCCTTTCCCCCTTGAGTAATACCCTTTGCCCTCTTTAGTATAAAACCCCTTTCCCTCTTTAGTAAAACCTTTCCCCCTTGATTTTTCCCTTTCCCTCTTGAGTATAAACCCTTTCCCCTTTATTTTAACCCCCCGCCCCCTTGGGGATACCCCTTTCCCTCCCTTTAGTATACCCTTCCCCCCTTGAGTATAAACCCCCTTTCCCCGAAAAAACCCTTGCCCCTTTTAATTTTAAACCCCCGCCCTCTTTAGTAAAACCCTTTTTTCCTCTTTAGAAAACCCTTGGGCCCCTTGAGTATAACCCCTTTCCCTTTGAGTTTTTACTCCCTTTCCCCCCTTTATTATAACCCCCTTCCCCCCCTTTAGTATAACCCCTTCCCTCTTTATTTTACCCTTGCCCCCTTGAGTTATAACCCTTTTCCCCCTTGGAAATATACCTTGCCCCCTTATATAACCCTTTTCCCTCTTGAGAAAACCCTTGCCCTCTTTAGTATAAAACCCCGCCCCCCTTGATATACTCCCTTTCCCCCCTTGAGTAAACCCCCTTTCCCCTTTAAATATACCCCTGCCCTCTTGATTATTAAACCCTTTTCCCCTTGAGTATAACCCCCTTTCCCTCCCTTTATGTACCCTTTCCCTCTTTGGGAACCCTTGCCCTCTTGGGGGTTTTACCCTTTGCCCTCTTGAAAACCCTTGCCCTCTTGAGTTAAAACCCCTTGGGCCCACTTGAGTATAACCCTTGCCCTCTTGAGTATACCCCCCGCCCCCTTGAGTATCCCTTTCCCTCTTGAGTATACCCTTGCCCCCCTTGAGTATACCCTTGCCCTTGAAATAAACCCTGGGCCCCCCCTTTAGTATACCCTTTTCCCCTTGAGTATACCCCTGCAAAAATAGTATTTCCCTTTGCCCCCTTGATAACCCCTTTTCCCCCCCTTTATATAAACCCCTTTCCCTCCTTTAGTATAAACCCCTTTCCCTCTTTGAGTATAACCCTTTTCCCTCTTGAGATTCCCTTGCCCTCTTGAGTATACCCTTGCCCTCTTGAGTATAAACCCCTTTCCCCCTTGAGTATAAACCCCTTGGGCCCCCCTTGAAATATTTCTCTTGCCCTCTTGAATAACCCTTTCCCCCCTTGAGTATACCCCGCCCCCCTTATAATAACCCTTTTCCCTCTTGGTATACCCTTGCCCCCCCTTGAGTGTACCCTTTCCCTCTTGAGTATCCCCCTTTCCCTCTTGAGTATAAAAACCCTTTCCTTCTTTAAGGGATACCCCTTTCCCTCTTTATATACCCTTGCCCCCCTTGAGTATAAACCCTTTTCCCCCCTTGATATAACCCCCTTGCCCTCTTGATATATCCTTTTCCCCCTTTAGTATAACCCCCCCGCCCTCTTAGTATACCCTTGCCCTCTTGAGTAAAACCCCCTTTCCCTCTTAGGTTAAAAACCCTTTCCCCTCTTTAGGGATACCCTTGCCCTCTTGAGTATAACCCCCCGCCCTCTTGAGTATACTCTTTTTCCCCCCTTGATAAAAAAACCCCTTTCCCCTTGAGTATACCCTTTTCCCTCTTGAGTATACCCCCTTTCCCCCTTGAGTAAAACCCTTGCCCTCTTTAAATATAAAACCTTTTCCCTCTTGAGTTTTACCCTTGCCCTCCTTTTAGTATACCCTTGCCCCTTGAGTATACCCCTTTCCCCCTTTAGAAAAACCCTTTCCCTCTTGAGTATACCCTTGCCCCCCTTGAGTAAAAACCCTTACCCTCTTGAAATAAAAACCCTTTCCCCCCATGATATACCCCCGGGCCCCCTTGAGTAACCTTTTTGCCTCTTTAGTATAAAACCCTTTCCCTCTTGAGTATAAACCCCTTTTCCTCTTGATAAAAACCCCCTTTCCCCCCTTGAGTAACCCTTGCCCTTTTTGATATAAACCCATGCCCCTTTGAGTTTTAACCCTTGGGCCCTCTTGGTACCCCTTGCCCTCTTGGGGTTCCTCTGCCCCCTTTTAGTATTAACCCCCTTTCCCTCTTGAGTATACCCCTTGCCCTCTTGAGTATACCCTTTGCCCTCTTAGTTAAAAACCCCCGCCCCCTTTTTGAGTAAAACCCCTTGCCCCCCTCTTGAGTATAACCCCCGCCCTCTTGAGTATAACCCTTGCCCTCTTGAGTATTACCCTTGGGCCCCCTTAGTGTAAAAACCCCCGCCCTCTTGAGTAACCCTTGCCCTCTGATAAAAACCCTTTCCCCCTTGAAGTACCCCTTGGGCCCCCCCCCCTTGATATACCCTTGCCCCTTTATTTTAAACCCCTTTCCCTTTTTGAGTTTTAAAACCCCTTTCCCCCTTGAGTTAAACCCTTGCCCTCTTTTAAATATACTCCTGCCCTCTTTAGTATACCCTGCCCTCTTGAAAAAAACCCTTTCCCTCTTTAGTAACCCTTGCCCCTTGGGGATAAATTTAAAAAACCCCTTGGCCCTCTTGAGTATAAACCCCTTTCCTCTTTAGTATAAACCCCTTGGGCCCTCTTAGTATAAAACCCCTTTCCCTCTTGAGCGTTCCTCTGCCCTCTTTTAGTATACCCCTTTCCCTCTTTTAACGTTCCTCTCCCCTTGATATAACCCCCTTGGCCCCCCTTGAGCGTTTCCCCCTGCCCCTTAGTATACCCCTTGCCCCTCTTGAGCGTTTCCCTCTGCCTCTTGAAATATAAACCCCTTTCCCTCCCTTAGTATACCCTTGCCCTCTTGAGTATACCCTTGGGCCCCTTGGAAAATTTAAACCCTTTCCCTCTTTGGAAATAACCCTTTCCCCCTTTAGTATACCCTTGCCCTTTAAATATACCCTTTTCTCTCTTTAATATAAACCCCTTTCCCCCCTTGAAAATATAAACCCCTTTCCCTCTTGAGCGTTCCTCTGCCCTCTTGATAAACCCTTGCCCCCCTTTTAGCGTTCCTTGCCCCTTAGAAAAACCCCC
Organism: Cherax quadricarinatus; assembly: GCF_026875155.1. Classification (NCBI taxonomy): domain Eukaryota; kingdom Metazoa; phylum Arthropoda; class Malacostraca; order Decapoda; family Parastacidae; genus Cherax; species Cherax quadricarinatus. Next base: position 25,669,472 of record NC_069419.1, read on the forward strand.
TTTCCCCCCTTGAGCGTTTCCCCCTGCTCTCTTTTAGATAAACCCCTTTCCCCTCTTTAGCGTTTTCCCCTTTCCCTCTTAGTATACCCTTGCCCTCTTAACGTTCCTTTTGCCCTCTTGAAATAACCCTTGCCCCCTTTAACGTTCCCCTACCCTCTTTAGTATAACCCCCTTCCCTCTTACGTTCCCCGCCCTCTTGAGTAAACCCTTTCCCTCTTGAGTTATACCCTTGCCCTCTTGAGTAAACCCCCTTTCCCTCTTTTTAGTTTTCCCCCCCCCCCCCCCCTCCCTTTAGTTAAACCCTTTCCCCCCTTTATTTTACCCCTTTCCCTCTTTTAGTATACCCTTTCCCTCTTGAGTATAAACCCCGCCCTCTTGAGTATACCCTTTGCCCTCTTGAGTCCCCCCCCCGCCCCTTTTTGAGTTAAAACCCTTGCCCCCCTTGAAATATTAAACCCTTTCCCTCTTGAGTGTACCCCTTTCCCCCCTTGGTATACCCTTGCCCCTTTTAAACCCTTTCCCTCTTGAGTTAACCCTTTCCCTCTTGAGTATTTCCCCCTTTCCCTCTTTAGTAACTCCCCGCCCTCTTGAGTATACCCTTGCCCTCTTGAGTAAAACCCTTGCCCTTTGAGTAAAACCCCTTTCCCTCTTGAATAACCCCTTTCCCCCTTTGGATAACCCTTGCCCTCTTTAGTATACCCTTGCCCCCCTTGAGTATAAAAACCCCTTCCCCTTGAGTATACCCTTCCCTCTTTGAGTATACCCTTGCCCCCCTTGAGTATACCCTTGGGCCCCCTTTGAGCGTTTCCCCCTGCCCTCTTGAGTAAAAACCCCTTTCCCTCTTGAGCGTTCCTTTTGCCCCCTTGATAACCCTTTTCCCTCTTGAGCCCTTTTCCCCTCCCCTTTAGTATAAAACCCCTTTTTCCCCTTTTAGGTTCCCCTGCCCTCTTGAGTAAAACCCTTGCCCTCTTGAGTATACCCTTGCCCTCTTGGGGTATACCCCTTCCCTCTTGAGTTAATAAACCCCTTTCCCCCCTTAGTATTTCCCTTAAACCCCCTTGAGTATACCCTTGCCCCCCTTGAGTATTCCCTTGCCCTCTTGAAATATACCCCCTTTCACTCCTTTAGTATAACCCCCTTTCCCTCTTTAGTATACCCTTCTCTCTTAGTATACCCCTTTCCCCTTGAGTATAACCCCCTTTCCCTCTTGAACGTTTCCCCTTCCCTCCCCCTTTTTTATAACCCCTTTCCCTCTTAGCGTTTTTTCTGCCCTCCCGAGTAAAAACCCCTTTCCCTTTTTGGCGTTCCTCTCTCTCTTGAGTAAAACCCTTGCCCTCTTTAGCGTTCCTCTGCCCCCCTTGAGTATACCCTTTTTCCCTCTTGAGCGTTTCCCCGGCCCCCTGAGTATACCCTTTCCCTCTTGAGCTTCCTCTAAAAATCCCTTTAGTAAAAAACCCTTTCCCTCTTGACGTTTTTTCCCGCCCCCTTTATAACCCTTTCCCTCTTGAGCGTTTTCCCCCTTCCTCTTTAGTATACCCTTGCCCCTTGATGTTCCGCTGCCCTCAGGTAAACCCCCTTTCCCTCTTTAGCGTTCCCCCCCTCTTGAGTATCCCTTTCCCTCTTGAGCGTTTTTCTGCCCTCTTGATATCCCCTTTCCCTCTTGAGGGGTTTTTCCTTTTGGCCCTCTTTTTTAGTATACCCTTTTCCTTCTTGAAACCCTTTCCTCTACCCTCTTTAGTATACCCCCTTCCCTTTGAGCGTTCCTCTACCCTCATGAGTATACCCTTCCCCCCTTGAGCGTTCCTCTCCCTCTTGAATACCCTTCCCTTTTGACGTTCCTCGCCCCTTTAGTATACCCTTTCCCTTTTGAGCTTTCCTCTCCCTTTTGAGCGTCCCCTACCCCTTGATATTCCCTTCCTCTTGAGCTTCCTCCCCCTTTTGATAAAACCCTTGCCCTCTGACGTTCCTCTGCCTCTTGATAACCCTTGCCCTCTTGAGCTTCCCTCTACCCTCTTGAGTATACCCTTGCCCTCTTGAGCGTTCCTCTACCCTCTTGAGTATACCCTTGCCCTCTTGAGCGTTCCTCTGCCCTCTTGAGTATACCCTTGCCCTCTTGAGCGTTCCTCTACCCTCTTGAGTATACCCTTGCCCTCTTGAGTGTTCCCCTACCCTCTTGAGTATACCCTTGCCCTCTTGAGCGTTCCTCTGCCCTCTTGAGTATACCCTTGCCCTCTTGAGCGTTCCTCTGCCCTCTTGAGTATACCCTTGTCCTCTTGAGCGTTCCTCTGCCCTCTTGAGCGTACCTCTGCCCTCTTGAGAGTATCCTTGCCCTTTACAGCCTACACCTGCTTTCTTCAGCGTACCCCTGCCCTCTTGTGCATGCTCTTAACATCTTGCCCCTACTCTCCTGGGCATGCTCTTGCGCATTGTTGCCTCTATAATACTCTTTCCCTTATCCGCCTGCCCGTTTACTCCCGCCCTTTCCTCCTTCCCTTTCCCTCCTGTTCTTACCCACCTGCCCCTACCACCGCTGACCCTACCCGCCTGCCCCTACCCTTCTCACCCTGCTCTTTTGACTGGTCATTGATTTTAGCATTTTGACCCTTGACCCCTGTTGCCTCTACCTTCCTGCCCATATCCTCCTGCACCCTCCTGCATCCTCCTGCACCCCCCTCACCCCCCTGCACCCTCCTGCATCCTCCTGCACCCCCGTGCATCCTCCTGCACCCCCCTTCACCCTCCTGCACCCCCCCTGCGACCTCCTGCGCCCTCCTGCACCCCTTCCTGCATCCTCCTGCACCCCTGCTCCCTCCTGCACCCTCCTGCGCCCTCCTGCGCCCTCCTGCACCCTCCTGCACCCTCCTGCACCCCCTGCACCCTCCTGCACCCTCCTGCACCCTCCTCACCCCCCTGCACCTCCCTACACCCTCCTGCACCCTCCTGCACCCTCCTGCACCCTCCTGACCCTCCTGCATCATCTTGCACCCCCCTGCACCTCCTGCACCCTCCTGCATTCTCCCCCACCCCCCTGCCACCCTCCTGCGCCCTCCTGCCCCTCCTGCACCCCCCTACACCCTCCTGCACCCTCCTGCACCCTCCTGCACCCCCTGCACCCTCCTGCACCCTCCTGCATTCTCCTGCACCCCCTGCAACATCCTGCGCCCTCCTGCACCCTCCTGCACCCTCCTGCACCCCCTGCACCCTCCTGCACCCTCCTGCACCCTCCTGCACCCTCCTGCACCCTCCTGCACCCCCTGCACCCTCCTGCACCCTCCTGAACCCCTCCTAAACCCTCCTAAACCCTCCTAAACCCCCTGCACCCTCCTGCACCCTCCTAAACCTCCTGCACCCTCCTGGACCCTCCTGCACCCTTCTGCACCCCATTGCACCCTCCTGTACCCTCCTCCACCCCTCCACCCCCCTGCACCCCCCTGCACCCCCTGCTTCCTCCGGATCTCCTGCACCCTCTGCACCCTCCTGTACCTCCTCACCCTCCTCCACCCCCTACACCCCCTGCACCCCCCTGCACCCTCCGGGCACCCCCTGCACCCTCCTGTACCCTCTGCACCCTCCTGCACCCCCTGCAACCTCCTGCACCGTCCTGCACCCTCCTGCCACCTCCTGCACCCCCCTGAAACCCCCTGCACTCTCCTGCACCCTTCTGCCCCCTCCTGCACCCTCCTGCACCCCCCTGCACCCCCTGCGACCTCCTGCACCCTCCTGCCCCCCTGCCCCCTCCTGCACCCCCCTGCACCCCCTGCACCATCCTGAACCCCTCCTGCAACCCTCCTGCACCCCCTTTCCACCCCCCCTGCACCCTCCTGCTCCCTGCTGCACCCCTCCTGCACCCTCCGCACCCTCCTGTATCCTCCTGTACCCTCCTGTACCCTCCTGTACCCTCTTGCACCCCTCCTGCACCCTCCTGCACCCCCTGCACCCCCTGCACCTTCCGCACCCTCCTGCACCCCCTGCACCCCCTGCACACTCCTGCCCCCTCCTGCCCCCTCCTGCACCCTCCTGCAGCCCCCCGTGAAACCCTCCTGCACTCCCCCTGCACCCCCCTGCACCCTCATGCACCCTCCTGTATCCTCCTTACCCTCCTGCACCCTCCTGCACCCCCTGCACCCTCTACCCCCTCCTGCACCCTCCTGCACCCTCCTACACCCTCCTGCACCCTCCTGCACCCTCCTGCACCCCGTGCACCTCCTGCACCCCCCTACACCCTCCTGCATCCTCCTGCACCCTCCTGCACCCCCTGCACCCCCTGAACCCTCCTGCACCCTCCTGCACCCTGCTGCACCCCCTGCCCCTCCTGCACCCTCCGCACCTCTTGCACTCTCCTGCACCCTCCTGCACCCTCCTGCACCCTCCTGCATCCTCCTGCACCCTCCAGCACCCTCCTGCACCCTCCTGCACCCCTGCACCCCCTGCACCCCCCGCACTCTCCTGCACCTCCTGCACTCTCCTGCACCCCCTTGCACCCTCCTGCACCCTCCTGCACCCCCTGCACTGTCCTGCACCCCTCCTGCACCCCCCTGCACTTTCTTGCACCCTCATGCACCCCCTGCACCCTCCGCCCCCTCCCTGCACCCCCTGCACCCCCTGCACACTCCTGCACCCTCCTGCACCGTCCTCCACCCTCCTGCACCCCCCGCACCCTCCTGCTCCCCCTCACCGCCCCTGCACCCTCCTGCACCCTTCTGCACCCTCCTGTATCCTCCTGTAGCCCTCCGCACCCTCCTGCACCCTCCTGCACCCTCCTACACCCTCCTGCGCCCTGCTGCACACCCCCCTACACCCCCCTTTGCCCTGCGCACCCCCCTACACCCTTCTGCACCCTCCTGCACCCCCTGCACCCCCTGCACCCCCTGCACCCCCCTACACCATCCTGCACCCTTCTGCACCCTCCTGCACCACCTGCACCCCCTGCACCCTCCTGCACCCTCCTGCACCCTCCAGCACCCTCCTGCACCCTCCTGCACCCCCTGCACCCCCCTGCACCCCCCCTGCACTCTCCTGCACTCTCCTGCACTCTCCGCCCCCCCCTTGCACCCTCCTGCACCCTCCTGCACCTCCCTGCACTGTCCTGCACCCTCCTGCACCCCCCTGCATCCTCCTCCCTCCTCCTACACCCCCTGCACTCTCCTGCACCCTCCTGCACCCTCCTGCACCCTCCTGCACCCTCGTGTACCCCCTGTACCCCCTGCACCCTCCTGCACCCTCCTGCACCCTCCTGCACCCTCCTGCACCCTCCTGCACCCTCCTGCACCCTCATGCTCCCTCATGCACCATCCTGCACCCTCCTGCACCCTCCTGCCCCCTCCTGCACCCTCCTGCACCCTCCTGCACCCTCCTGCACCCTCCTGCACCCTCCTGCACCCTCCTGCACCCTCCTGCACCCTCCTGCACCCTCCTGCACCATCCTGCACCCTCCTGCACCATCCTGCTCCTACTCTCCTGCCAGTCTTGCTAGTATGCGAGCGGCAACACTAAGTTGACAGTACTGTATGTAAGTAGGTTGTGGAAAACAGCAGGGCTTTTATAATTCAAAATGTTAGTTGACATTAATAGGTTTGTGGTAGTAACTACGGGTGGTGTCAACGGGTGGAGGGGTTGACGGGTGGAAAGGTCGACTGTTGGAGGGGTTGACGGGTGGAGGGTTGACGGGTCTACCTGGAGTCTACCTGGAGAGCATTCCGGGGATCAACGCCCCCGCGGCCCGATCCACGACCAGGCCTCCTAGTGGATCAGGGTCTGATCAACGAGGCTGTTACTGCTGGCTGCACGCAATCCAACGTACGAACCACAGCCCGGCTGATCCGGCACCGTCTTTAGGTATTTGTCCAGCTCCTTCTTGAAGACAATCAGGGGTCTTCCGGTGATGTCCCTTATTGCTGGTGGGAAGCTCTTGAACAGTCCTGGGCCCAGGACACTTATTGCGTTTTCTCTTAGTGTACCAGTGACGCCCCTACTTTTCACTGGGGGCATGTTGCATCACCTGCCAAGTCTTTTGCTTTCGTATGGAGTGATTGTTGTGTGCATATTAGGGACCAGTCCCTCCAGAATCTTCCAAGTGTAGATTATGATATATCTCTCTCGCCTGCGCTCTTGTGAGTACAAGTCAAGTGCTTCAAGGCGCTCCCAGTAGTTAAAGTATTTGATGGGACTTATACGTGCAGTAAAGGCTCACTGTACATTCTCTAGCTCTGCAATTTCACCTGCCTTGAATGGGGATGTTAATGTACAGCAGTATTCCAGCCTAGAGAGAATAAGTGATTTAAAATAGGATCATCATTGGCTTAGAATCTCTTGTCTTGAATGTTCTCATTATCCATCCTATCAGTTTCCTAGCAGATGTGATAGTGGCATTGTTGTGGTCCTTGAAGGTGAGGTCTTCCGACATTACCACACCCAGGTCCTTCACATTACTTTTCCGCTCTATTGTGTGATTAAAGCTTGTAGTATACTCAGTCCTAGTTATTATTTCCTCCAGTTTTCCATAACGGAGTAGTTGGAATTTGTCTTCATTGAACATCATATTGTTCTCTGTTGCCCATTGGAAAACTTGGTTTATATCTTTTTGAGCTTTGCCGTGTCCTCAATGGATGACACTCTCATGCAGATTCTAGTATTGTCTGCAAAAGATGATACAGTGCTGTGTTTACAATTTTCCCGTCTATGCCTGATATGATAATAAGGAACAGGAAAGGTGCGAGTACTGTGCCTTGTGGGACAAGAGCTCTTTACTATGGCAGCATCTGATTTAACTCCGTTTACCACTACTCTTTGTGTGTGATTGGTTAGAAATTTGAAGATCCATCTGCCTACTTTGCCGGGTTTATCCCTTTAGCACGCATTTTGTGTGCTATTACACCATGGTCGCACTTGTCAAAGGCTTTTGCAAAGTCTGTGTATACTACATCTGCATTCAGTCTGTTTTCCAGTGCATCTAGGACCATAACATAGTGGTCTAGCAGTTGCGAAAGGCAGGAGCGACCTGCCTGAAACCATGTTGCCCTGGTGTGCAATTTTTGGGAGTCCAGGTGGTTTGCTATCCTGCTTCTTAGAAACTTTCAAAGATTTTTATGATGTGGGACGTTCAATCTATTGGTCTACAGTTCTTAGCTACTGCTTTGCTGCCACCTTTATGGAGTGGGGTTATATCTGTTGTTTTTAGTGACTGTAGAATCTCGCCTGTGTCTAAGCTCCTTCTCCATACCACACTTAGCGCCCGTGAGAGAGGTTTCTTGCAGTTTTTAATGAACACCGACTTCCACGAGTCTGGGCCTGGGGCTGAGTGCATGGGCATGTCGTCGATGGCTTTCCCAAAGTATAGTGGAGTTAGGGTTATGTCATAAATCTGATCTGCATTGGCAGGGTTTTGAGGCTCATTCATGGAAAAAATTGTTTAGACTGTCTATCTTTAAACTAGTTAGTGGCTCGCTGAACACTGAGTCATATTGCGATTTCAGTATCTCGCTCATTTCTTTGTTGTCGTCTGTGTAGGATCCGTCTTGTCTGAGCAGGGGCCCTACACTAGAAGTGGTTTTTGACTTGTTTTTGGCATATGAAAAGAAATATTTCGAATTTCTTTTCATATGCTCCTCTTGTCTCTCCTGGTTCCTGTATAAGTCCTTGAAGGTCAATATTTTCCACTTCTCTGGTTAGCACTTCCTTCCGTGTATCAGATAATCTGGCATTCTTGAGGAGCTCAATGATTCTTCGTCTTCTCCTGTAGAGGGCGCGTCTCTCTCTCTCTCTCCAGTTTACTTCTTTTCTTTTGTCTTATAGGAATATACCTTGAACATACTTCAGCTACCAGGAGGTGATCTTTTCGAGGCATTGGTTAGGGTCCATGTAATTTAAGTGGAGAGGTGGTAGGTGGGGGTGAGGAGGTGGAGGTTAGGGTCGACGGGTGGAGGGGTTGACGGGTGGAGGGTTTAGGGGTGGAGAAGTCGACGGGTGGAGAGGTCGACGGGTGGAGAGGTCGACGGGTTGAGAGGTCGACGGGTGGAAAGGTCGATAGGTGGAGAGGTCGACGGGTGGAGAACGATGCTGGAGACAAACCATGCGTGTATGTAATGCACTGTGATCCTGGCTGAGCTTTGACACTCGTTCCTCTGTAAACTTTCTCAGCCGAGAGTATGCAGTTGCTCTCAATAACTCAGAATTATTGGTATTTTTTCTTACTCGATTAGATCTAGCAGTAAATTACATCCCCAGTACCACCTGTTCTGACCCCCTAGCCTGTACTCCGTCTGCAATCTTCTTTGTGTTTCATCAACTTCATGACTTTCCACCAAGTGCCTATTGACTTTTTGGGAACATGTGAAGGCAGAGTATGACAAGCTGTGAGGAATGGAAAAAATATATTAATTATATTTCAATTTGGATAATCAAAGGAGGTTTAATATCCTAATTTAATGAAAATTGAGGAGAAAAAACGTAAATTACAATGACTAAAAGATAACGGACAACCTGCTGGTATCTTGAAGGCTCCGTAGATAAGTTGTAGGATACCTGGAGCATACCTGGAGAGGGTTTCCGGGGTTAGCGCCCCCGCGGCCCGGTCTGAGACCAGGCTTCGTGGTGGATCAGGGTCTGATCAGCCAGGCTGTTACTGCTTGCCGCACGTAAACCAACGTACGAACCACAGCCCGTCTGATCAGGTACTGACTTTAAGTGCCTGTCCAGCGCCTTCTTCAAGACAGCCAGGAGTTTATTAGTAATCCCCCTTATATATACTGGGATACAGACGAAGACGTAGATTTCCTTGTGTTACTGAGGTGATGAGGACAGTAGAGTTGACCAGGATAACTGTGTCGTAAATATCATATAATCGGAGAGGAGCCCAGGCAACTCGATGAGGTGGATGTTAATCCAGTCTCACAGAATATCCGAATCGTTACTCAGGCATGTGATTGGATAGGAACTAAAAGAGAAAAAACAATTAAGACAGGAAAAGAAAAACAGAAACACGCTAACACACACACACACACACACACACACACACACACACACACACACACACACACACACACACACACACACACACACCAACCCAACACACACAACACACACCACAAAGCACACACACCACAACACACACACACACACACACACACACACACACACACACACACACACGCACACACACACACACCACACACACACAAAACCAACCAACCAACAGGCCAAGTGATTATTGCCAAGTTCCTTGGACAAATTGTAACACCTCTTACGGTGAAGACAGCCTCTCCTGGTCCTCAAATTGGAGCAACCCTACGGCAGTCCTACGTGCTGAGAAAAACAGAGGTTACCACAAAGGACACATAGGTTATGGCATAGACACACATGAGTAGCCAGATTAAACCTAAGTCAATGCAGGTAACTTAATGCAATAATCAATCCCGAGGACTGCTTACCAGGAGGAGAATCAAGAGTAGAGTGACACAACTGGCTTACCCTGGCTTGTAGGTAAACTCCAGTAGTTCTCCCCTGGGATAATAGGGGGTACTGACTTCTATAAATTTCAAGTAGACTGACAGATAAATACTTGTTTACCCATAAAATTTATACCAGCGACTCTTATTCCAGAAACACAAATCTTGGAAATGTGTTTACTTCTATCTGATGGTCCACAAAAAATAAAACAAGGTAGTAGGTAATAAAGCTAATAAACCTGGGAGAAAATGGCGAAAATAAACTACAAAATACTTTTAGACGTTAGCTGGGAGAGAGACGCCATCACGTAGACAGTTCTGGTACTTCATGTGTCATCTTAAGATTCCTGATATACTACCAGTCCGGAAGGGAAATTTAGATGACAAACTTACTGAGGGTTAAGTTACGGGTGGCCCTTACCTATACCCTTCACCTTCCTAGTCCCTTACCTCTATACCCTTCACCTTCCTAGTCCCTACCCCCTTACGAATCTGTCAACTGAAGATCAAGCACACACATCTATTCCAAAGTCACTAGTGTATATATATTATATAATATATATATATTATATATATATATATATATATATATATATATATATATATATATATATATATATATATATATATATATATATTACTATACCTACTCTATTGTCCTCTTCTCCCTACAGCTCATTCCTCCCAATCCTTATCTTACTCTGCCTACGCTACTTCCCTTCCACTCTCTTATTCACCTCTTCCCCACTTTTTCTCCTCCCAACCCCCTTCCTGTACACTGCCAACACCCCCGTACTCCAACGAATCTGACAACGCTTCCCCACCTCCGCCCCGACCAGCACCCATTCATCCACAACTTCCATCACTCCCTCTTCTGTCCCTCCCATCACCCCCCGCCTTCGTCCCTCCCATCACCCCCCCTCCTCCGCCCCTCCCATCACCCCGTCCTCCCGCATGTGCTTGACATATTAGATATATTGTCATGCTTACGTACAGATAAGACATATTTACTCCCATATACTCTGCTAATATATGTGCGTGTTGTACCATCCGCAGTTGTTCTTTAAATATACGCAGTATGAGTGCTTTATGTTAATATATATATATATATATATATATATATATATATATATATATATATATATATATATATATATATATATATATATATATATATATATATATATATTTACATATAATGCAAATATCGCAAACCAAGCGAAACAGGATGCAAAACAACCACGGGGGGAGTAGAATGACAGCTCTAGGCCTTTCGTGTTGCAATCAACACATCATCACGAGCTTGGAAAATTGCAGAAAAGAGGAGAATTCCCAAGCAAGTACGTTCCCAGAAATGACAGTTTGGAAGTTGATGGCATGTTTGTGATAATTGACATGTCACTAATGTAATAGTTGCTTGCTCATTTCTATATATTCAGTGCTTATGGGCGTTATATATGCTTTGTGCTTATATTCTGTAATAAGTTGTCTGCATTTTCTTTACCATTACTCACTCCATCACTGTCTTATCAAAGGAGCGCTTATACTACAGTTCGGATGCTCCTCCAAACTGCAAATATCCCCACCCCCTCCCTCTGTACATTCCACCCCAAGTATTCAAGTCCGCCTTACCGGTTTCCCTGAATCCCTTTACAAATGTTTCTTTGCTCACACTCCAACAGCACGTCAGGACATAAAAGCGACTAGCCTCCACTCACTTCTAACACGCTCCCACGCGCCTGCTGGATGTCCAGCCTCCTAGGGTGACCCCTATCCCGCCTTTTCTCCTCTGGAGATTTAATCACTCTCCAAGTCATCTGGTTTTGCTCCCTCCTCTGCAAATTTCCTAACCACCTCAACGACCCCTCCCCAGCCCTCTTGAAAATATTCTAAATAACCTCGCACCTCCTTCTAATGGACCAGTTTATTAAGTTCACTCTTGTAGTACTGAATAGAGCTCTCCTATGCTCTCGGCGCAGCCTGAATTCTTCATGGCAAGGATTCAACAAAGTGCAGGAAACATTCCTTAGAAATTAAGTTCGTTGTTGCCCTCATAGCATCCTACAGTTGCTGCAGATTTGTCGGCTGCACATTCATACTGCGACTCTCTTGTTCCACAACATCTCAAAAGTTTCACATAAATCCTGACCCTACCATCTGCATGTAGCAACAGAAAGCACGATTTATCATACCAGGCTATGTATTTCCAATCCTGGACTGCTCAGTTTTGGTGAGCTTGTGCCCTCTGTAGCCTCAGTTTCATGTTCTTATCCGACAGCAGTGGAATCCAGTGCAGTGTTCTGCTTTCTATATGCCACTGTTGCAACGTGTGATTATTTGAGTTATTGTCACCTTCCTGTTAGCTTGAACCAGTTTGGCCATTCTACCCTGGCCTCTCTCATTATCAACTCGTTTTCGCCCACAGGAATGCCTTTCACTGTGCAAGAAAATCCCAGGAGATCAACAGTTTCTGATATACGCAGACCACCCCGTCTATCACCAATAATCATCCCACAGTCAGATCAGCATTGTAATTTTTCATTCAGAAATCTTTTAAGTATAATTATCCTTATTAACCCTGTGTAAAATACGTATCTTACTGTCCCATCGTCTCCTTCCACCACTTTACTAATCTGAAAATTTTACCCTTTACTTATCCATACCGCCTTTTTTAATCCGTTCCCTTCTCCCATTCCTACCCTCTCCCATTTTCCCTTCCATTCGTACCTCACCTTCCCTTCCATTCCAACCTCATCTTCCATTCCTAACTTCCCTTCCATTCCTACATCTCTCTGGTTTTGCCCCTTTCCCATTCCTCCAATTTTCGCTCCTTTATTATATCGTAACCTACTCCTTTACCCCCTTTTCGTCCCGCCCTCTTGTTCCCATTTACTGCTTAACACTCGCTTCCCATCTTATGTTGTTCTCTAAAGTTTCCACTTTTTAAGTTTCCTCGATTAACTCTTTCTTCCCTCCTTGCCCGTTTTATCCTTTCCAATTCTTCTAAAAAGTAAATTCCTCTTATATTTTCCGAAGTAAATCGCTATAATACAGTAATGGTCGTGTCTTCACGGTCGCTTGCAAGAGAGTTCCAGTAGCAGGGACGTTTCACTCAACGTTCCTGCACCAGCAGGGGCACTATAATCATTGCTGCTGCAGCAGTTCCACCAGCAGGGCCACTATAGTCACTGTTGCTGCAGGAGCTCCGCCAAAAGAAATACTACGGTCAAAGTTGCTACGTTAAAGATTACTTTGTTAAACTGGTCTTAAGCCTGGGGGTGAAGGACCTCAGCTGAACTGTCAGAGCAGGTGGGTTGTCACCCAGGTATGGTAATGTTTGTTTATTGTCAAGTCAGATGGCTGTGGGGCGCGAGTGTACTCCTAACTAGGATATTTTATTGTTCTAAAAGGTGCTCAGTGCTGCCATTTTGGCGTTCATCGAGACCTGGATGTGGGACTCCTAAGGATGATGGATATTAGAAAAAAAATGGACCACCAGTATTTTTAGATTTACCAAAGAGGGCAGACGAACTTTACTTTTCGAATAAATTGGATGCAAAGAATGTTAATCAATACAGTATAGTCTGAGGCTACCACAGTAAAAAGAAAGTCTTTATCAAAGGCACAGCAATCATCCTTATTCTTTCTCATTCTCATATCTAAACAGACATAAATATCGTAGCACTGTATCATACTTTGCAGACGATACTAGAAGTTGCATAAGAATAACATCTATTAAAGATACAGCGAATCTCCAGTATGATATTAACCAGGTATTTGGATGGACCACAGACTGCAATACGATGTTCAGTTAGGGCAAATTTTAGTTATTTCATTATGGAAAAAAATAAGAATTAAAAACTGAAGCAGAGTATAAAACAGACTTAAGTCAATCAATAGAAGAGAAGAGAAATGCAAGGGACTTGAAAGTAATAACGTTGAAGGATGACCACAGTGTTGGTATCACAGCCGCAATTATAATGATAGACTGAATAACTAGAACTAACAAACTCACACGAGCAAAGCCAATGATGATACTCTTGTTAAGTCACTTGCCTTATTTAACTGGAGTATTGCTATACATTAACAATCCATTTTAAGACAGGTGAAATTACAGATCTAGAAAATGTACTGAGAACTTTCACTGCATGTATAAATTCATACAAGAACCTAAATTATTGAAAACGCCTGGTCTTCGTAAAACTGTGCTCCCTGGAATGTATGGAAGAAAGATACATCATAATTTACACCTGGAACTTTCTGAAGCGACTGGTCCCAAATATACACACTGTAATCCCTCCCAACAAAAGCAAGTGTCTCAGTAGAAGGTGCAAAATACCCCCAATGAAAAGGAAGCAATATGATGAGTTCATTGTGAGGTAAGATAACACGTGTGAAGAGACTTTAGGGTTCTCAACACCTTCCCTTCGTGCATAAGGAGACTTGCCAACAAACCTCTAGCTGTCTTCAAGAGGGAACTTAATAAGTTTCAAATGTCAGTTTCTGATCAGCCAAGCTGTGGCGTATATGTTGGACTGTGAGCGTCTAGCAACAACAGCCTGGTTGCTCAGGCCATCCACAGGTAGGCTCTGGTCTTGAACCTAGCAGTGAGGGCGATGACTCCAGAAAACGTCTTCGTGTAATCTTCAGGTAAGCTATAGTCTTACAGCTACTTATTTTGCTCATCTAAAGTATATTAAGCCTTCCTTGTTTACAAGTAGTTTGTTACTGATTTGACATGAGCTAGAAGAGTGTCGTTGGCTGTTTGTCAGCTGTCATTCGCTATCGTCTGCTGGCGCTGGTAGAGAGAATGCCCGCCGCCTCTCGCTTGTTTACATCATTGGCTCTCTTCAAGAGCGGGACACTACCTTTACCTATGTGAAGGGCTTTATTGATCCTAGGAATTAGAGCTATCCTCTCTTCCTCAGATAAAACTGATTACCCCTACCTCTCTCATTCCCATCCGTGTGTACCTTACGCATTTAGAGCTTTCCCAGGAATATAAAAATAGGATGATGTGTTAAAAAATTGATGCATTATTACGTGTAATGGAAAGGGCTAAATCCGAAGGCGTGTTGCAGCACCTGTACGCAGTTTCTTGGACCAGCACTCACATAGCATTAAGGAACCTTCCTTCAAGGGCACGATAACTCACACCTTTGTTCTTCTTTTAGCTTGGTTCACTTATTGTACATTCTTACAGCACTGTCGCAAACAATAATTAGTTCACCTGTGTGAGCCACAATGAGCTCACACACACTGCCTGGCTTCTGCAAAAGGCATATTGTTATTATGTTCATGGGAAAGAGCCTGGGATAATCAGGTAATCGTATTTGATCCAAGGAAGTGGATAGTAGATTCATTTCCTTGGAACAAGAGACCTTCACTAAATCCGAGGCAGCCTCCCCTTTGAAAGGCCAGATCTATTTACATCGAGAAGCCGACATCAACTTCATTTGCAGTCGTGTCTAGTGCTTCCCGAGGCTCGTTGCTGGCACCAATTATCTCTTATTTGCTGTATCTTCTTACAGGCCATAAAGAAGAGGTTACGCGTGGATAAGAAGTATATCTTGCAATAAAGGGAAGTGGCAGTAGTGAATGGCTCCTACCTAGCGCACACCCATGTGTGTGTGGATTTCATTTTCACACTGACAGCTTGACTTATCTCTTATGCTCACTGCAAAGAATATTGTTATCCATATAATGTTTCAAGTTCCTCTTTCTCTCTCCTGCTGATTCTCTCTTTTACCCAGGGTTTTTACAGGATTGGGTTTAGGTTCCTAACTATACTCTCAAGCTAAGAGCTGTTACCTACATCAGTTCATTAGAAAACCTTTTTATTGTTAAGAGATATGCAAATAGGGATCAGGATAAAGTTGTAGGTCTCTGAGTCTGCGATTTCATTTGGTCAACCGACTTCATTTCACTGGTGCCGTTATGCTGGATGAAAATGGTCAAGACTCGAGTCATCCTAAGAATATATGATCTCAGATGAAGTAATGATCTGGAGAAGGTTACAGTTAGAGTGCAATTGATGTTTGCTGCCCGTCTTGTTGTGTAGAAGCTCACTTCTCTCTGTCCTCGGAATGGAGCCAATATTGGCCTTGTACATAAAAGTAAGGCCGCCTACATTCCTTCGGTGTTGAAGGCTTTGCTGAAATGACAGATCTACCGAGGTTTGGTCCAGGCGAGAGATGAGTTGTCTTGCTTTGTTCTCTATTCTGTCAAGAAGTCACAGAATTTTGCAATCTCTACTGTTGAGCAGATGTGAGATACTTCAAAGTGCTGTAAGCTTCCTGGCCGCTTTGTTGGTTAGATTTACAACGTGGTTCTTCATAGCCTGTTTGGAGTCAAATTTCACCTAAAGGAAATCTACTTCATTCCTGGGTTGGAACACTCTCCCATTCATTCTCACCACTGCTCCAGCATTACCATCATGGTGCCTAGAGACCATCATCATTTGTGTTTTCAATGTGATATGCCATCGTTTTCCCCAGGCTAATATAGCTACAAGTTGGTGATTGATGTAACTTAAAGCAGCTGGCATTTCCTCTCTTGGATAAGCAAATGTCAGAGTACAGTCGTCTCCATATGCATGGGATTCTGGGATGAGCTGAAGGTCATTGAAGTAGATATACCATAACAGTGGCCCAAGCACACTTCTCTGCACCAGCAGTGTCTTGTTCACTCTGTCCCGTTGAGGACTACTCTTAGAAATCTGCCTTGAAGGTAATCACTGAGGGGGCATAGTGGAGAGTCGGCGACTCCTAGTGTTTCCAGTTTTGCCAAGAGTCCCTGGTGCCATGCTCTGTCGAAAGCACCGGCAATGATCAGTACTACTACACAGCTTACCTTGGAACCATCGAATGTCTTGTGCCACATAGTGGAGAAGATTAGAGCAGATGAAAAGCAGTGTGACGTTTTCTGATGCCATACTGACGGTCACAAAAAAGTGAGCGGTAGTTGAAAAAAGCTTTCATTTACTTGAGAGTATTGTCTCAAGAATCTTGCCAGTGACTGACAAGAGTGACACTGGTATATTATTATTGATTTCCACTTTGTTTTTCTTTTCGTGAACAGAAACTACACTTGCCTCTTTCCACAAGGAAGGCCCTTTACACTGTGCTAGGCAGTGCTGATAGATGAGAATTAAAGGTGACGCTAGCTGGTCTGCACATCTACTCAGCAATCTTGGGCTCACTTTATCTGGGTTCACAACCTTTTTTTTTTTTTTTGTCCAGCGATTATAGGAGAAAATACACTACGTCCTGCCTTATTGTCATCACCAACAACTTTGATAAAGTTTTGCGGATAGCTAAGCAGGTTCCCTACTTACTTCCCTTGCAGGATCAGGAACTTGCATCTTCGCAGCAAATTATTAAACAAGGTCAGTTTTCTCCTGACTGCTGGTAGAGACGGTCCCATTCTGCCGATTTAGAGGTGGAATAATTTCATCAGATGAATAACCTTGTCATTCCTTGACCAGGACCACCAGATTTTGGACCCCACACTACTGTTGTACGTGTAGAGTCTTGTCCTCTTTCTGGTGGAATCTTAAGTGTCGTAAAGACAGCCTTGTGGACAGATGATCCAACATAGCCAAGGGGTTGGCAAGCGACTATGCTTTCAGATAGATCCCTCACTACTGAGTCGAGGGAGGAGCCAGAGAAGTGTCAAACACTTCAAGTCCATCAAAGTCCCTCTGCACAAGATGTTGGTTGAGGTCACCAATAATTATAACATGCTGACATTTATGTTGAAGCAGATGGGAATAGACATTTTACATCAGGAAGTTGATAGGGTCTGCATATTGCCACTTGAGGTCTGTGCATTGCACACATTAATACAGAGGTACTAATGTTTATGCATGGCTTGAAGAACATCATTTCAAGGTGATTAAGGATGGCAACGTCAATGAACTGGACATGTATACTTTTAGAGAAGCACACAGCAAAGCCTCCTCCTTGTCCTTGTTTGTCTCTTCGGATCCATGAGGTGTAGCCAGCAATTGTAGCAAAATTTGCTGGAGTCCTGTCGCCTAAAAATGTCTCAACAACGGCGATCATGTCGCGACGTTGATTGTTTACGAAACTGTGCATGAGCTCTCCAACATTGGTAAGGAAGCTTCTAATATTGGCCAACAGGACGCTGATAGATTAGCTCCTCATGATTGTGTTCATCTCGAGCTGATGGGTGTGTAAGGTGATTGCCCTTAATAAGGTTGGACACCACGCTGGGATGTAGCTTTGTGGTTTTGTATAAGGCACAAAACCACATGCAGAGCAAAGATAGGAGTAGCTGGGTGGGTGACGTGTATATGTGTTCATTTCTGAGATCCTGCTCTTATGTTTCCTGGATAAATTTCTAAAGAACTAGTGATTTTGTCTGTCAAGTTCCTCATTTTGGAACAGTGATCTTTCTGATATCCTCCTTTGTGGCAGTAATTGCGGCTTGTATCACTCAGGCAGTTGTTAGTGGTGTGCCCCCTCAGGTGACAGTGGGAGCACTGCCTAGGTGCCTGGGAAGGTGGCCTCCTATTTACTGCATATTCTCTCTCTCTCTCTCTCTCTCTCTCTCTCTCTCTCTCTCCTCTCTCTCTTCTCTCTCTCTCTCTCTCTCTCTCTCCTCTCTCTCTCTCTCTTC
>NC_069419.1:25688057-25730557 GCF_026875155.1 Cherax quadricarinatus
AGAGAGTGCAGATTAAGCGCCCTCAGTTTATCCTTGCAGGAAAGATTTCTGATACATGGGATCAACGTTGTCATCCTTCTCTGTACGTTTCCAGCGAATTTATATCCATTTTGTAATACGGTGACCAGAACTGTAGGGCATAATCTAAATGAGACCTAACCAACTATATATAGAGTTGAAGAATATTCTCAGAGCTCCTGTTATTTATTCTTCTTGATACAAACCAAGAATTCTGTTTGCTATATTGCGAACACTTACGCACTGTTGTCTTGGTTTTAGATTACTGTTTACCAGAGCTCCTAAATCTTCTCATTCAGAGTGATTAAGTTCTACATTACTTAGTTTATAGGCGCCATGGTTATTTGACTGTGTTAAACTGCATCTGCCATTACTCCGACCACTAGATCAATCTATTCAGATCTTCCTGTAGCTCAAGTGTCTTCGTTGGAATTAATCCGACATCTTATTATGGTGTCATCAGTGTATTTGCTTATGTCGCTATTTATTCCCTCATCTGTCGTTCGTTTATTGTGAACAACAAAGGGCCCAACACTGACCCCTGTGGAACACTGCTTGTGACGCGTCCCCACTCTGATTTTTACCCATTTATGTAAATTCTCTAGAAGTTGCTATCTCTCAATCACGCCTCTATCCCGAAAATAATTCTTCTATTCTGTATACCTTTCTTTCCTCAACAATTTCCGATGTGGAACTCTATCAAAAGCTTTACTGACGTTCATATACACATAATACAGACTCTGACCATAAGACCCGTAGGAATTTTGAGGTGGACGAGTTTTTTTTTTTCAGATCTTATTAGGCCATGCCTAAAGGAAGGGTAAACTCTTGGGAAGATATATGGAATCCCGGACATAACTTTTATAAGACGCCATTTTGTTTTTTGCATAATTCGTAAAATGGCTAGTTTTCAAGTTTATAAATTTCTGTATTTTTCCTTAAAGCTATACCAAATTTGACATGATTTTTTTATTCCGAACACACACACACACGCACACACACACACACACACACACACACACACACACACACAACACACACACACACACACACACACACACACACACACATATACAACAGGCCTAGTGTCTAATCGACATGTGCCTAGGACAAAATGGTAACTAACACGCACACAAACACACACACACACACACACACGATAACTATCACACACTCAGAGGCTGCAATCTGAAAAAAAGTCTTATCTGTGAAGGGCGTATTGAGTTACTTGCAACAAGAGTTAGAAAGTGTTAACAGTACTTGATTACCGAGGGAGATTGTTGGTGAGTCTGGGAGATTGTTGGTGAGTCTGGGAGAGTGTTGGTGAGTCTGGGAGAGTGTTGGTGTGTCTGGGAGAGTGTTGGTGAGACTGGGAGAGTGTTGGTGAATCTGGGAGAGTGTTGGTGAGTCTGGGAGAGTGTTGGTGAGTCTGGGAGAGTGTTGGTGTGTCTGGAGAGTGTTGGTGAGCCTGGGAGAGTGTTGGTGAGTCTGGGAGAGTGTTGGTGAGCCTGGGAGAGTGTTGGTGAGCCTGGGAGAGTGTTGGTGAGTCTGGGAGAGTGTTGGTGAGTCTGGGAGAGTGTTTGATAAGTCTGGAGGGAGAGTGTTGGTGAGTCCTGGGAGAGTGTTGATAAGTCTGGGAGAGTGTTGGTGAGTCTGGGAGATTGTTGGTGAGTCTGGGAGAGTGTTGGTGAGTCTGGGAGAGTGTTGGTGAGTCTGGGAGAGTGTTGGTGAGCCTGAGAGAGTGTTGGTGAGCCTGGGAGAGTGTTGGTGAAGTCTGGGAGAGTGTTGGTGAGTCTGGGAGAGTGTTGGTGAGCCTGGAGAGATGATTAAGACACATGTGCAACAGCTAGGCATCTTTATTGTTGAAAAGTTTCGCCTACGTGGTAGGCTTCATCAGTTAAATACAGAGATAATGCATTATAGACAACAAAAATGATGTTACCAGGCCATCATCCTTGGAGAAATAGTTTAAGGTGATCAGTCACTCAGCCTGGAACGGAGTTCAACCCCATGGAACTGAACTCTCATCAGTCCTTTGAAGGGGTTGATGAGTCTTGGTCCT
Source organism: Cherax quadricarinatus (assembly GCF_026875155.1). NCBI lineage: Eukaryota > Metazoa > Arthropoda > Malacostraca > Decapoda > Parastacidae > Cherax > Cherax quadricarinatus. The sequence continues at coordinate 25,690,138 of NC_069419.1, forward strand.
TTTACATTCATTGAGTTGTCTCTTCTTTACAGTGGAGTATTTTGAACCGTTGAATCTGTACGTCGAAATCACTGCAGGAGGTGATTTCGACGTACAGATTTGGGATCAGTTTCTTCATTTTTTCTGATGCAAATTATAACGTATTTTTCCTGCCTACGTTCCGATGAGTATAATTCGAGAGATTTTAATTAATCCCAGTAATTTAGGTGCTTGACTTAGTAAGGGTGTGGTAAAGTGGTGGGGTATTAAAGGTGTCGTAGAGTCAGGTCAGTTGTTGAGGCAGAAATAAGACAGTTTAAATCTCGAAGTAAAAGCATTGTAGAATGTTTAATACTAGCGCCATTTGACAGCTGGACGTTTTAATGATGTTTAATCGTTAAATCCACTCAGGTGTCCCTCAGCTACTTGCAACTATTATCAGCGCCGCTTAAAAAATGTCAGTTACACTTGGTCTGCTAAATTACTTGGTAGATATTTTTTTTACTCGCTATAACTCGCTAAGGCTGTGTAGATCATTGAGAGTGGTGTTGGTGGCTCGATCCTCGGATCAAAAGCCCTTTGCCAGCGTCAAACGCAGAACATGTGCATCATTATCTACTTAAAATCAAACTGCCTGTAGTCAGGTGTTTAATACCTTTAAAATATTGGCTCTACATCGGTAATTTTCACAACTAAATATATAATATATATATATATATATATATATATATATATATATATATATATATATATATTCTGCAATATATAAAATTGTAATTAGCAGAATATTTAAAATTGAAGTCCTTTCTACAATTTTCTCTTATACGTTTAAAGATATATTTTTTTCATTAATGTTAATGTAAACAATTTTAATTTTGCTCTAAAAGAATCTTAGAAAACTTACCTAACCTTATTATAACAAGAACAATTTATTTTAGCCTAACCCAACTAAAAATATTTTAGATTTGTTTACAGTAATTTAATACTAAACAAACACAGTGAAATATATTTTTTTCGTTAGGTTCAGAATGATTTTGGCGAAATTATTGCATACACAAATTTTCACTTGTCCTATATGGCAAGATGAGCGTTGCTATTTAAGCCAAGATCGCAAGTTCTGCCTATTCGGCACGACATATATATATATATATATATATATATATATATATATATAATATATATATATATATATATAATATATATATATATATATATATATATATATATATATATAATAAATTTGGTCTTTGTAACTGGTTTGGCATCGTTAAACCGCTAATGAATGAGGCAATTAGTTTTGTTTATTATAAACAGGAAAACAGGTGATGAAATGTCAACAGTGAATGACAGTACAGGATGAATCACCCTTTAACTCAGATTAAAAAAAAAACCGTTCGTTTTTTCAAAATAGGAAAGTGCCTCCTAGACTAGTGTTTCCTCGGCGAGTGTCTTCTAGTCGAGTGTCTCCAGGAAAGTGTATCCTAGTCGAGTGTCTCCTAGACGAGTGTCTCCAGGAAAGTGTATCCTAGTCGAATGTCTCCTAGACGAGTGTCTCCAGGAAAGTGTATCGTAGTCGAGTGTCTACTAGACAAGTGTCTCCAGGAAAGTGTGTCCCTGTCGAGTGTCTCCTAGTCGAGTGTCTCCAGGAAAGTGTATCCTAGTCGAATGTCTCCTAGACGAGTGTCTCCAGGAAAGTGTATCGTAGTCGAGTGTCTCCTAGACGAGTGTCTCCAGGAAAGTGTATCCTAGTCGAGTGTCTCCTAGACAAGTGTTTCCAGGAAAGTGTATCCTAGTCGAGTGTCTCCTAGACGAGTGTCTCTAGGAAAGTGTGTCCCTGTCGAGTGTCTCCTAGACGAGTGTCTTCTAGACTAGTGTCTCCTAAAGAAATGTCTCCTAGACGAGTGTCTCCTAGACAAATGTCTCCTAGACGAGTGTCTCCAGGAAAATGTCTCCTTGACGACTCAGTAAGTGTGTCGTACAAAGTCTTTCTCAATGCGTGTATTTTAAACAAGTGCTTCTTGAAGTGTATCTCCTAGATAAGTGTCTCCAAATCATTGTTTAATAAGCAAGTGTCTCTAAGCGCGTCTCCTAAGCAAGCGTCTCCCAGTCTGTCTTCCTCAGCTCGGCTTCCATCTCTATTACTCTCTTTAAAAATTAGTTAAGTTAAAAGCCTATCAAATGCTCGAGGGTAATTAACGCTGTATTTCCGTCAGAGATTAACACATCTTCTCAAGAGACAGACACTCGGAGATGTATACCTCTCCGTGTATACCTCTCCGTGTATACCTCTCCGTGTATACCTCTCCGTGTATACCTCTCCATGTGTATACACTGTGATACCCAACCCTCTCTGTATATGCACTATGTATGTTGGCTTCTATTTCTTTATACAAGTTTCTAACTACTTAGTAAAGGATTTTTTTCGATCTGAACCGTGTCCTCTTACGAATTTTTCTTTCGTGCATTTTTGCCAGGTCTAACGTTGCACTAACATTTAAATTTGCTATTTTAGGCTAGGTTATCCTAACTTTAATTAGGTTAATGTATATTAACTCGTAATAACTATTAATTAACCGATAATATCGGTTAATTATTCGTCTGGCAGCCTGGGAAAGCGGTCCCATTCTTAGACGGTCTTCCACTATGGCTAAGCCGTAAACATTTGTGTCACCAGTCAGGACCCGCGTTACATGCACGTCACCAATCAGGACACACAAGTACATGCTACTCGTCTCTTGGCTAGTCTCTCAAGGTGAATGACTGTTTATTTTAAGGGCAACACCAGTAATGTGACTGTTGAGAGACCAGTCCAAGATCAGCAGTCGGAGGCTCAAGCTTGCAACACTCCCTGAGGTGAATGACTCGCACCGCCTTAGAGTTAAAGAAATGCAAATAAGAAGAGATATTTTAAGACACATTGGGGCACGAGGTTCAAAGTTCTGCAAATTCAAAGTACTAAGCAATGCTCTAAATTTTATCGGAAGTGAAAAACTTAACTTTCCTGTTTCCCAAGTTACAGGGTTAGGATTCTTCCCTGTTATCATGCGTGTCACAAAAGTTAATTTAAATGTCCAGAACAGAAGGGTGTTGCTCCTGTGTGGAATTGAAAAAGAAGAAACTCATAGAGAAGATTCAATGGGAATTGTTAATTGATATTTTAAATGAAAGTTTTTAATACTATGAATGCAAAGAAATGGAGTGCTTAAATTTTAATGAAACCCAATTTAAAATTTTGTTGAGAGTCTGAATGGGAGTGTTAAAATTAGTGTGTTAGGTGCAAAGCCTATTGACGCTACCTGGGTGTCATTAAGGCTACATTTGGCCCTGTGATAACGATGTAAACTACGTTAATCCCTCTTAAAGGGACTAAAATACTCTCTCACTGTATACAGAGATACTCAACAGTTGTATATGTACTAAAGACACCTCTTGGTTTACGTATATTGATAGTCTCACCTCTTGTCTTATATACGCTGAGAAATGCACACCTTGTAGCGTATATACACACGTAGATACACACCTCTCGGTGTATATACACAGATGCACACCCTTCGTTGTAGATACATTGAGACACACGACTTTGGGTGTATGTACAATGAGATATACACGCCTTTGGACGTATATACACTAAAACACATCTTGGTGTTTGTACACCGAGAGATGCACAGCTCTCACTGTAATTACACCTAGAGATGCACGCTTCTCGGGGAATATACACTAAGAAAAGTACAACTCTCGGTGTATATGCACAAAAACACTCACCTCTCCATGTACATACAGAGATACCCACATCACACTATATACACAGAGCAATGTGTATATATGCCGAGAGACGCACACCTCTCGGTGTACATATTGTACCCTGAGTATATACTGTGTATATACTTTGTCGTAACGGAGCTGAAGTAACCAAGTCAATTGTATCTTTGGTTTAAAACTTATTGATTACACGAGGATCATTTAAGACTGCATGTTACCTGTACACTCTCAGCCAATGAGAGCCCGGTCCATAATAGAGGGACTGAGGTAAACTCTCAATGTATATACACCGAGAGATTAATACCTACCAGGGTATATAACTTTCAGACGGGTTGTTGAGGGAAGAAACTAGTAATTTGTGAAGTGCTTAGGGAAGTTTAAGCTTGATTCGGGAGCCTATAATGTTGAAGTGCGAGTCACTGGTGTTGTTGGTGCTGGGAAACTTTGGCGCACCAGGTGTAACTGACAATTTTCGTTTAATTACGTCAATATTTTGACGAGGGGCTCAGTGTCAAGTCCTTAACGCTGAGCACCACCTAGATCAAGCAAGGGAACGACTTGAGTGTATTACGTGTTTACGTTCCATCACATAAGCAAGCGCACCCGAATAGGGATACAGTGTGGATAGTGCTGCTGCAGATGTATGGAGTAGATGGCAAATTGAAAAAAGCATTTATGTGATAAGACTAAGGTAGGATAAATAGAAAGAGAAAATGACATTTTTAATTACAGTTAGAAAATGGTCCTTTGTAAGGCTGTGTTTAACGTTTATTGACCGCTGTTTCAATGGGTGAATTCAAGTGATAGGTAGATGAGTGTGTTTAACAATTAATGAATCTGATATTCAATGGGAGTTATCTGAGTTGCCGTTTGCGGCTGTCAGTACTATTAGAAGAATTAGAAAATAAGTTGCAGATTTGGTAGAGGAATTTTAGAGAATATAAAAATAAAGTTGAAAGCGAACACACAAAAGATGAAGGTGATGAGAGTAAATAGAAATAAATGGACAGAAAGACTGAAAGTGAGACTGGAAAGAAGAGATCCGGGGAATGTATTTCGATACTTGAGAGTGAATATGTCATGGTAGGTCTATACATATATCAGGTAAATCACAAAAGAGATTATGTTAAGAAAGCAGCTGGAGTGTTGAAAAATCTTTGAAAAAAAATCAGTGGATTCTAAAAAAAGGAGTCTCTTAGTGCCGAAGTTTTTGTATTGGTACGAGGTTCGGCCTTTTATTGTTTCAACGAAATGACTGGTGGAGGCAGTGAAAATATCGTGTCTGAAATAAAATGTTGGTGTAAATATAATAATAATAATAATAATAATAATAATAATAATAATAATAATAATAATAATAATAATAACAATAATCTTTATTTCTACAAGTACATAATACAACTTATACAGACCTAGCTGACATCAGTGACATACTATATACAAAGCCCTAAGTTCTGCACAGCATTTCGGGCAACTTTGGTTAATCTTGTCCCTCAGGATACGACCCACACCAGTCAGCTGACACCCAGGTACCTCCTTGCTGCTAGGTGAACAGAAACACGCCCAGTGTTTCCTCCCATACCGGTAATCGAACCACGAACACCCAGTGTATGAGATGAGTGCGCTACCAACCGAGCTACGATGGTATGAAGGAAATGCTCCGAAGAGCGGAGGAAGGGTTAATAAGATGACTTGACCAAGTAGAAATAATGAAGAAAGATTAATTAAGAGAGTGTATAAACCGGAGAGGGATCGCAGGTGTAGAGTACTGGTGAGGAGAGGCTGGAGGAAGATTGTGAAGATGAGAGTGGTGTTTGAACATCCACCAGGTATATGTGAGCATACTTGATCATATTAATATCTCTGAAGTAAATCAGAGGAAACTGGGTAGTGGGGAAAGTGGAGGTTAGAAGCGGTGACTGCAGTTTGTAAATCCGGAAGATGTGATTCGGTTGGTTATTACTGTATCATGATGGCTGTTTCTTTCTGGGAAAACAGCGAGGGATTGAGTGAAGATTCATATATTTTCTTCTTTCATTAGCCCTGTCTTAATGGAAAAAGTCTGATGTTTTAAGTTAAAACGATCAGAAATGAGTTAGTGTTTCTCCGCTTGTAAACACACTCAGCACCTACGGTCTTTCTCTGCTGTAAACACTGCCAGGCCTCTTTAGCTTCTGGTTAATGAGACTATTAATTAAGCGGAGTCGAGATAAGAGGAAACTCAGTATTTTCTAACTTAATTTACTATAGTACCCTAGATATTTCAGTGGGATGGGTTAGCGGGCGTGGGTTGAATGGGTGGGAGGGGAGTGAAGTGGAAGGGACTGGGAAAGTGGAGGGGTGGAGTCGAGGTGGGAGAATTGGGTGAAAAGGTGAGTGTAGTAGAAGTAGGTTGATGGTTGTGGTAGGGTTATAGGAGTAGGGCAGAAAGGAGGCGGAGGGGGGTTAGTGGTGGTGGTAGGGTAGGTGGGGGTGAGAGCTTGGTGGGGCAAGTGGGGAAATGTTCCCCAGGGAGGCTGCCGGGTGCTTACACAAGATTGATGGTGTTCCTGTACAATGAACACAAAAGTTAGGTGTCTTGTACCAGGTTTAAGTCCAACTGGGGATCTTCATTTATTTACGTAAAGCTTTTGATACAGTTGACCATGATTTGTTGCACATAAAATTATCACACTATGGTATAAGAGGGCACTCCCTCAACTACCTAAAATCATACCTCAGCAACAGAAGCCAATATGTGTACATAAATGGAACAAACTCTTCTGCACAGCCAATTACAGTTGGTGTCCCACAGAGAAGTGTCCTTGGCCCTCTTCTCTTTCTCGTTTACATAAACGACCTACCAAATGCATCACAACTACTCAAACCCACACTATTTGCAGATGACACTACATACGTCTTCTCTCACCCGAGCCAGGTCATACTAGCTAATACTGTAAATACCGAATTATAGAAAATATCTACCTGGATGATGATTAACAAGCTTACTCTCAATATTGACAAAACCTACTACATTCAGTTTGGGAACAGAACGACAGATGTTCTTCTTAACATAATGATAAACAGATCACCTATTACGAAACTCACAGAGGGAAAATTCTTAGGAATCCACCTTGATAATAGACTCAAATTTCAAACACATGTACAACAAATTTCCAAGAAAATCTCCAAGACCGTAGGCAGACTATCGAAGATAAGGTACTATGTTCCACAATCAGCTCTCCTGGCCCTATATTACTTACTCATTTACCCCTATCTCACCTATGGAGTCTGTGCATAGGGCTCAATAACAATAAATCATCTCAGACCATTAATTACCCAACAAAAGGCTGTAGTTAGAATGATAACAAATTCCCACTTCAGGCAGCATACTCCACCAATATTTAAAAATCTAAACTTACTGTACAAAAGATTCATACTTATTATTGTGCCTACTACATACATAGAACAATAAACTCAGATATAAACCCTCCCCTCAAACATCTCCTTGCCAACCTCAACAGGACACATGACCATAACACAAGGCACAGATCACTCTTTGATGTTCCTCGTGTCCATCTCACACTATGTAAAAACTCAGTGCACATAAAAGGCCCGAAAATCTGGAATTGATTACCTGTGAATACAAAAGAAACACTAAATAACAAAAAAGGCACAATATCGTGACTGGAACGATACACAAATAACCCGCACATAGAAGAGAGAAGCTTACGACGACGTTTCGGTCCAACTTGGTAAATGGTCCAAGTCGGACCGAAACGTCGTCGTAAGCTTCTCTCTTCTATGTGCGGGTTATTTATGTAACGAAACACTGTTTATCAATTCAAGACTCTTCTTAAAAACCACTTACTCACCCACAACTAAATAAATATTGAATAACTCTATTTCATAAAAGTATAACCTGTGACCCTATCAAACTATGTTTTTTTAATTACATTACCAAAGAGAATAATCCATTCTCTTGAATGCGCAGTAACTTATCTAATGACCATATGACCTGTTTCTGCACTTCAGAAAGTATATTGATCATTTTGTTATACATTGTTATGCTACAAATTCGTACAACTATAATGCCTCTTAACTGAAATGTTCAAATTTCATAGTTTAAAATACTCATTTGTACTTCATGTTGTATTTTGTTTACCGTAATTTTTAACAATGAATATATCATTGCTTAGTTAATCTTAAGTTAATTTTAAGCTGTCCATAATGCTCTGCATACAAGGGGCTTTTGGCATGTACACCCAACTATAATTCCTTGTACAAGTATGTATCATGTCCAAATAAAGTATTGTATTGTATTGTATTGTAAGTATAAACAGCAGCAGAAACTACTGAGACGAGCATATCAGAGATCTATTTCCTGTCAATGGGACCGGCCCTATAACAAAGGAAGAAAGAATTGTGAACTTATTGGATGATGACTACTGTCTTCGTAACTTTAAATGAATAGAATATATTTTTTTATTAAAAAAGAAATGAGAGTTAAAATGAGCTAGAGTCGAATATTTTATTTAAGTTTATAAAAAGTAAATTGTTAGACTAAATGCTAAGAATAAAGAATAACTATAAATTCGCTTAAGTTGAGCAGAAAAGTGCGTGATATACTGAAAAACTTTGTGTTAACAAATTAAGATATTTTAAATGTCAAGGAATTCAGTCTTAAACAGAGCAACTGAAATGGGGGATACAGAAATAACTGTAGAGAGATTACAAAAATTGTATACCTGGAGTATACCTGGAGTGGGTTTCGGGAGTCAACGCCCCCTCGGTCCTGACTGTGACCACGCCTCCTGACGGACACTGAGAAGAATAAATCAATAGAACCAGATGAGATACACCGTCAGTGTTAAAATAATTCATAGACGAGGTATGATATCCATTTTTTATTTTTTTTACGATTTCATTACAAGAGGTAAATTGAGAAACAAATGACAGATGACACATGATGAACCAGTAATTTAAAAGGAAGGAAAGGGAAGCTCTTTTAAACTATAAGCCATTTTGTTGAGAAGTGTGGTAAAAAATATTGGGGAAAGCCATTAGGAGACTGGGATTAAAATGAGCTTGTTTGTTTGTTTGTGTGTGTGCGTGTGTGCATGTATTGTGTGTGTGTGTGTGTGTGTGTGTACATCTGTACTATTATTAATGTTATTTGCACTGACATATTTGCATTATTACGATTATATGTGTCACCCGCATGATACCATTATGTCCATTGGAGATGGTGATAGTGGTGGTGATGTTAATGATAGTTGTAGCTATAAGCGTGGTTGTGATTGTGGCGACAGCACCACTGCAATCGTCCTGGCAGACAAACATGACTATTCAGATGTTGGTATATATATGTATGTATGGATATATAATTATATATAATATATATTTATATTATATATATATATAATATTATATTATATATTATATATATATATATATATATATATATATATATATAATATATATTATATATATATATATATATAATATATATATAATATATATATATAATATATATATAATATATATATATATATATATATTATATATATATATATATATATATATATATATATATAAGATCACAGTAAACAGGTGATATCACAATATGCAAAACAACCACTGTGAAAAAATTGTGAAATTCCCAGTGCTTTCGTGATTTCTCACGTTGCTGTCTCTGTGAAACCTTCCTATTTGTAATCCTCTTAGTTCAGTTTAACACCGCTGGATCTGCTACCTGTCAGGACCATAGTTCGAATCCGCAACATTATGACTTGAGTTCGTATATATGTATTTGTATAGAGTAAACAGGTAATTTAGCAATGCAGAACAAGCCCAAAATCGCAATCAGCAATCTGACATCCAAGAAAATTCACCCACACACTCAGATTTTATGTGACTTTGTGCTAATATACAAATCAGATGTGCTTGTTGTTACCCTATACTATCATGCTTCAGAAAATGTTCCACAAAGTACCAGAAGAGAAGATGTTATAGAAAGATCCCTACAGGTTTATCTACATATTTATCTATATTTTTTATTATGCAGTTTTGTAAATAATGTCACAGGAACTATAACCAAGCACTTCTTGATGTTGACAAGTGCCCCTGACAATAGTTAACTAAAATTAAAATATAATTACATTTTCCCTTCTGCTAATCTTTTCATCAATCTAGGTTTGTTTTCTACTTATTTTTTAATTAATAAACACAGTTTTTATTTCTTTGTAAGACTATGGTTTATATTTTTCTATTCTGCTGCTTTTATGTAACACTTTTTGAAAAAGTGTTGTCAGGCGTTTAGAAAACTGTTTCTATGATTATGAATCAGGTCTAGTGCTCCTTCGTGGTGTGGTATCACATATCATTTCATGATCCACTTCATATTCTGCTATTTTGGGTAAAGAGAACAACAATCTTTGGGCACCAAAGATTGTTGTTCTTCTGTTTGATAGCAAAACTGAAGAGTTCTTCTTCCTTGTTACAATGTTTTACTTTGTCAAATGTCAACAAAGTGCCTGAGTTAACGCACTGGATAACACACCAAACTTATGCACAAGAAATACAATAACAAAATCTTACCTTCTTTTCCTTTTTCTAATCACTCTATTCCACATGTGTAACTTATTATATAAAGCAGTGAAATAGAGCACTGGAAGCCTGCGGAAAATAAGGCCGGACACAGAGAAATATTTACCAAATATATAAATGTTGTTTTCCTTAATCGAGCTTTGTAATTAAGGCTCAAAGTTTCTTTTATTAAAGTCAAATTGGATATTCTCAGATAAGTAAAGACTTATTTACTTCCCAGATAAATCCTTGTCTCTGTTCTCGTTTTCCTGGTTATAATATTTACTGTTTTACACTTAATGGATTAATCTCTAATAGGTCGTTCAGGATCATTTGTGTTTATGCAAGTCATCTTCCAGCTCCTTGCAGTCATCTTTCATCTGAATCTCTTTAGCAGCACAGCATTAACTGGAAAGATCAACTGCAAGAGCAGAACTCTCAAAGCTGGTCAGAGATATTTCATGAATATTTTTAAAGTTCCCCGTCTTCTAATAAGATGTTCATTTTTCCAGTATAATCTCCCTTTTCCATAATTACTATCACATTTGCTTTGTCTGTTTTCGTAAGATGAAGTCTAATCTAGGAAATCTAGGAAAAATCCTGGATTTCACCTTAGAAAGCAGACAAAGCAAATGCGATAGTAATTATGGACAAGGGAGATTATACCGGAAAAATGAACATGTTATTAGACTACGGGGGAACTTATGTGCCCCTTAAGGGTCCAGCGGTGAGGGGTGATAGAGGGAGCGAGAGTTTGTTTTCCAGTTAAAATATTTCCTGACACGTGTCATAGTCATACCATAACCTGCTCACTGGAGCTTTTTGCTTACCCGTCAACTCCATGAAAAATTAATATATCATATCATAAGATATATTAGTATCGCCTCGCAATTATCACATCTTATTTTTGTCCTCGAGTAAAATAAGTTTTTCTACTTAGAAACTAATGGATGAGAGCTTTGAAATCCCATGAGAAAATAGAAACAAACTTTAAAATTCTGCGACTCTGAACTCAGCTTAGGAAGTCGTTCTGCGAGGCCCTTGAGGGGATCGACAGAGAAGTTTAGTTAGTGGAACTGAGAGGATTATTACTTTGGCTAGTAAGTAACATCTTACTGTCTCTCCTAACGATGTAAAATTAATTAACTCGTATCTAGAAGACAATGAACACATCTCTTGCCTCCATGAAAAAAAAAATATTTGAACTGTATAACCCATACGATTTTTCGTTTTTTTTTTTTTTGTGTGTGTGTGTGTGTGTATAATGATAACTACTTAAGAAACATAACCCTTGTGGAAAAATGTAGTGATGCAAAGGAAACTTTCGGATTCTAATACATGTGAATATATTTTAAGGTCAATGAGAATTCTGTCATTTACTGTGGCCTTGATACAACGCTCTAAATGCAACGCTAGACGCTCGTTCTCCAGATTAACAAGAATAATGATATATAGATTGCCGGGTTCGTCGAACGAAGGATGTGTGTTTGAGAAGTTGGGTGTGTTGATGTTCTAAAGTTTGGCAGATCTTAGCAAACAAATGATTAGACTGTATATAACAGCAAAATTTAATCTAGCTGTGTGTGTGTGTGTTGTGGGGGGGTTTGTGTGTTTGTGTGTGTTGTGTGTGTGTTGTGTGTTGTGCTACTCACCTAATTTGGTTGCAGGGGTCGAGACTCAGCTCCTGGCCCCGCCTCTTCACGATCGCTAAGGGTCCTCTCTCTCTCTCTTCCTGAGCTTTGTCATACCTTTTCTTAAAACTAGTAGGGTTTTCCTGCCCCCACTACTTCACTGCTAGGCTATTCCATTTTCCTGACATTCTATGACTGAAGAAATACTTCCTAACGCCCTGGACCGTCGAGTCTTCAGCTTCCACTGTGCCCCCCCTTGTCCCTGTGCCCCTCTCTGGAACACCCACCTGTCCACCTTGTCATTCCCCGCAGTATTTTGTATGTCGTTATCATGTCCCCCCCTGACCCTTCTTCCTCCATTTCGTCAGCCGATTTCCCTTAACCTTTTCCCTCGACGACTTCCCCTTGAGCTCTGGACACCTTGTTGAAAACCCTTTTGTACTTTTCTCTAACTTTTTGACGGCTTGACCAGGTGGGTTCCCAGACGGGGCTGCAACTCCATATGGGCCAACATACACATGAAACGTGTCTTGAACGTTTCCTTTTTAAGGTATCGGAATGCTTTTCCATTTTTGCAGGCCCCCGTATGCTGAAACGTTTTTTGTTGATTTTGGCCTCCGGGATGTGCTCGGTTTTTATGGCCCCCAAAGGGGTCTTTCTCCCTGAGTAGGTCTGTATCTTGTCCACCTGCCTATACCTGTCTGGGGTCTTCTTTGCCCCCTCCCCAATCTTCATGTTTTTTATTTGGCAGGATTGAATTCGAGAACCATTTACGGGACCACATTCCAGCCTGTCCAGTCTTTTTTGCAGTCCTGCCTCATCCCGTCCGATTTAATTCTTCTCATCAATTTCACGTCACTGCAAAGGGGACACTTCAAGTCTATTCCTTCCATCATGCTTTTCACATAATCAAAAAATAGCACTGCCTAAACTGACCCCTTGGGGGACCCCCTCGAAACGGGCGCCCACTGTGATACCCTTCACGTACCATGACTCGGCTGCCTCCCTGTCAAATATTCCCTTATCCATTGCAGTGCCCTTTCCCCTTTTTTATGCGCCATCCCCACTTCTGCCTAATCCTTGGGGGAACTGTTCAAAGGCCTTCCTGCAGTCCCCGGAAAAAACAATCTACCCACCCCTCCCTTCGTGTCTTTTTTCTGTTACCTTTTTCAAAAACTCCAGGAGGGTTTGATACAAAATTTGCCTTCATAACCCATGCTGGTTTTTAATTAATTTTGTTCTTTTCCCGGTTTTCGACCACTCTCCTCCTGATAATCCTCCCAGACTTTGCACACAATACATGTCAAGACACAGGGCGTAGTTTATGCCCCGTTTCTGTTTCCCTTTTTTAAAAAAAGGGGCTACATTAGCTTTTCCATTTTTTCCCGGTATTGCCCATTTCAAGGGGGTTGTTGAAGATTGGGTTAGAGGCACGCACAGCACTCTGCTCCTTTTTCTAAGGGCCCCTGGGGGGAGTGTCCGGTCCCACGCCTTTGAGGGGCAAGGGCACTTAAGAGTTTCTTTACCTCCTCCTCTTGTTCGTAGTAACCAAAACTTTTTGGTATATTCCCCCCTTGATGTTCCCTTCTGTCTGTCTTCCCACAACCTCCTGTCTCTACTGTAAAAACTCCCCAAACTCCTGTTTACTCCTCACATACCCCTGATCATTTCTTGTGAGTTCTCCACCTTTTGTCCTAATCTATCACCTGGGCTTTTTATTTTTTCTTCCCCTGATGGGTTTTTCAAAAAGTTTCGGGTCATCTTGATTCTCGAGCTATTCATTTTTTAACTGTCGTTGGGGTCCCCCTTACCCTTGCATACCATTCCTGGCTCTGCGACGGGCTCCCTATTTTTGTGTGTTCTCTGCCCTTCTGTACTTTTCCCTCTCTGTTTCATTTTTTTTTGCCTCCTTAAAACCCGGTAAAAACCCGGGGGTCGTTTTTGGTCTTCCCGTTGTTTCTGTTGCCCTTGGAATAAACCTTTCCACTGCCTCCTTGCATTTTGTTACATATTCCATCATTTTATTTCGGGTTTCCTCCGTTCTCTGTCCCACTGGACCTCCCGCAGGAAGTTTCTTCAACACTATGTATCCCCCTTTTTTATCAGGCTTTTCCCATTCAACCCTGTTATTCTCCCACTTGCACTCTACATTTTTCAAACACAAACCATGGTCGCTGCCCTGGGGGTCTCATCTTGATGTACTCAATGCTAGCTGCCCAAGTAAACAAGGGCCAATCCTGCGGTTCATCCCCCCCTCCCTCTGTATTTCCTTAACATGTCGGGCATTAAAAATCCCCCTAACCAGCAACTTTGCCGCTGGAGTGAGCCCCCTTTTGCCCCTCAGCTGTGTCCCCCATTGCTCTTTTGCTCTTTTCATATCCCTTTTGGGGCCTCCTGCATTCTGGGGTGATTATACACACTGAAAGACCACTTTGTTTTCCCCCAGACTGAATTTACCTGCATGTATCTTTTTCCTCCCGTCTAAACTAGCCTTCCTTTTTCCCTCGAATTTCCATCTGTTTTTTACGAGCAGAGCAGCCCCACCCTCCCCCCCTCCCCCTTCTATTTTTCCCTTAATCTGGATCCGGGGGGAAGTTTGCATCTTTATTGTCTCCGTGATTTTGTTTCTGTAACTGCAGATGTGTGGGACTTCTCATTGATTCTTTCTTCCCTTTCCCTCATGTTTATTCTTTAAAAATCCATCTGCATTTGTGTACCAAACCTTCAATTTTTCTGTTCTAAACTGTAACTGTGTGCAGGGGGGGAAACAGAGGGACGTGTGTGATGGTTGTTTGGATTGTTCAGTTTGCCTTGGGGGTCGGGCTGGGTCCTTTTTCAGTGTTTCTGGGGTGCGTTTGCCCTTTTCCATTTAAATCCGGGGTTATTCTGCTCCCCCTTTTTCATTCCTCCCTTTTCTCCTTTCATTTTTGAACTCTCTTTTTCATTGTCTTCCTTACGTCCTGTGTTCTGTCCGATCAAGGGACACACTCCGGGAAATCCTGCTTGCCTCTCAGCCTGCTTTTTCCTGCAGGATCATGGTTCGGTTGATTTTTGCCCGAAAAAATTTCTTGAGAGGCCGTTCCTTTCTTTTTGAACCAACCCCCAATCCCGAAAATTTGCCACCGGGTCATTCCCCCTCTCCTATCACCTTCATGATACTTTAATCGTTTTTTTTTCCTCCCTTTCTTTCATCATAATTTCCCCTTTTGCTTCGTCTAGCCCCAAAACAAACACGATCTCTCCCCTTTTCCCCCTCCCACTGGACTCCCCTTGCATCCTCTGTGTGTTTTAGTTCCCTTCCCGTGGAGTTTCCTTCCTCAGTCCCTTCCCTAGTTTGGCCCCCCTGCTTCTTGGTTTGTCCTTCCCCCTCCCTGTTCCGGGCCCCCACAGGGATCTGGTAAGGCCTTCACTGCCTATTTCCTTTAAATTTTTCCAACCCCTCATTCTGTCCTATGTGCTCCCTGTCTTTGTTTTGGCCCCATGTGGGTTTTCAGACCTCTGCATACAGTTTTTGTTTTCCCTGCTTTCCTTTAGACCTGTTTCTCTGTTTTAGTAGCCATTGCCGATGCACCTGTAATTCTTTGTCCTGTGCTGTTTCAGATTCTCCTCCCCTTCAATCTCTCATCTTGATTTCTGCTGCTGTGGCCCTTTTTTCTTCTACCTTTTGCATTTCGCTGCTAACCTCTCTTCCATCTTTCCTTCCTTTCTAGTCTCCTTCCCCCCGCTTCCTCCCTTTTTTTGAGCTTCCTCCCTTCCCCCTCCCCAAATTTGTCCTTGAGCCCCTTTTTCCTCATCGTGTTCTAGGTTTCCCCCTTGCTCCACAAAAGGGGGGGCGGTGGTTAGGGGAGGGGGAAAATGGTTAGGAGGAAGGGGATGGGTTTTGTGGGGGAGGGGGGGGATGGTTTTTGGAGGGTAGAGAAGTTGGGGGAGGGGGTTAATGGCTTGGGGGAGAGAGGGGGGATGGTTAGGGGGGAGGGGAGGATGGTATTGGGGGGAGGGAGGTAGTTGGGGGGTTAAAACTTTTTTGGGGGGGGGTTTGGGTTTTTTGGGGAGGGGTAGGTGGCAAAGGGGAGGGGGTTTTAGGGGAAGGGGAGGGGGTTTAGAGGAGGAGGGGACGTGTTTGTGTAAAAGGTTTGTGCAAGTGGTGGGGGGTGTGTGTGGGTGTTGTGTGTGTGTGTGGTGTGTGTATTGCATGTTTTTGGGTGTGTGCGTGTGTGTGTTTTTGGGGGGTGTGTTTTTGGGTGTGTGGTGTGGTTGTGGTGGTGGTGTGTGGGTGTGGGGTGTGGGGGTGTGTGTGGGTGGTGTTGTGGTGTGTGTGTTGGGGGTGTGTATGTTTTGGTGTGTGTTGTGTGTGGGTTGTGTGTGGTGTGTGTGTGTGTGGGTGTGTGGTGGGTGTTGTGTGGTGTTGTGTGTGGGGGGTTGTGTGGTGTGTGTGGTGTGTGTGTGCGGTGTGTGCGTTGTGTTGTGTGTGGTGTTATGTTGTTGTGCATGTGTACCACCAGTTGTACTCACCTAGTTGGGGTTTGGGGGGGGTCGATCCGACTCCGGGCCCCCCTCTTCACTGATCGCACTAGGTCACCTCCCTGAACCTGAGCTTTATCATACCCTGCAAAAGCCATGAGGGGATCCTGACCCCCACATGTTTCCCCAAACTATTCCACTTACTGACACTCGTGGCTGAAGAAATACTTCCTAACATCCTTGTGTTTCACTGTTTTCTTCAACTTCCAAATTGTCCCCCTTGTTACTGTTCCAATCTTTTGGAACTCCGTCTTTTGTCCACCTTGTCAATTTTCTTTAGTATTTGTATGCTATCATTCCCCCCCTATCCTCCGTCCTCCAGGTCGCATTGATTTCCCCTTTAACCCTCCTCGTAGGACATACCTCCCCTTTGCTCGGGGCTAGTCCCTTTTTGAAAAACCTTTTTCCTTCCTAGTTTTCTTTACGTGCTTGGCTGGTGGGGTTCCAAACTGGGGCCGCAACCCAATATGGGCCTAAAATACACGGTGTACAGGGGCCTGAAAGATTCCTTATTAAGATGTCGGAATGCCGTTCTGAGGTTTGCCAGGCGCCCATATGCTGCAGTAGTTATTTGGTTGATGTGCGCTTCAGGAGATGTGCCTGGTGTTATACTCACCCCAAGATCTTTTTCCTTGAGTGAGGTTTGTAGTCTCTGGCCCCTAGACCTGTACTCCGCCTGCGGTCTTCTTTGCCCTTCCCCAATCTTCATGACTTGCACTTGGTGGGATTGAACTCCAGGAGCCAATTGCTGGACCAGGTCTGCAGCCTGTCCAGATCCCTTTGTAGTTCTGCCTGGTTTTCGATCGAGTGAATTCTTCTCATCAACTTCACGTCATCGCAAACAGGACACCTCAGAGTCTATTCCTTCCCTCATGTCGTTCACAAATACCAGAAACAGCACTGGTCCTAGGACTGACCCCTGTGGGACCCCCGCTGGTCACAGGTGCCCACTCTGACACCTTTGCCACGTACCATGACTCCCTGCTGTCTTCCTGACAAGTAATCCCTGATCCATTGTAGTGCCTTCCCTGTTATCCCTGCTTGGTCCTCCAGTTTTTGCACCAAATCTCTTTGTGGAACTGTGTCCAAAAAGCCTTCTTGCAGTCCCCAAAAATATGCAATCCACCCACCCCTCTCTCTCTTGTCTTACTGCTGTCACCATGTCATAGAACTCCAGTAGGTTGTGACACAGGATTTCCCGTCCCTGAAACCATGTTGGCTGCTGTTGATGAGATCATTCCTTTCTGGGTGTTCCACCACCTTCTCCTGATAATCTTCTCCATGTTTTTGCATACTATACATGTCAGTGACACGGTCAGTTTAATGCTTCATGTCTGTCTCCTTTTTTAAAGATTGGGACTACATTTGCTGTCTTCCATGCCTCGGGCAATCCCCCTTTTTTCGATAGATGTATTGAATATTGTTGTTAGGGGTACACATAGTGCCTCTGCTCCCTCTCTCAGGACCCATGGGAGATGTTATCGGGCCCCATTGCTTTTGAGGTATCTAGCTCACTCAAAGCCTCTTCACTTTTCCCTCGTTGTGTGTACTGTGTCCAGCCCTGATGGTGTCCCCACC
Organism: Cherax quadricarinatus; assembly: GCF_026875155.1. Classification (NCBI taxonomy): domain Eukaryota; kingdom Metazoa; phylum Arthropoda; class Malacostraca; order Decapoda; family Parastacidae; genus Cherax; species Cherax quadricarinatus. The sequence continues at coordinate 25,708,173 of NC_069419.1, forward strand.
TCCCCATCTTTCTGAAGCCCCTTCTGTCTCCTCTGTGAACACTTCTTTGAATCTCTTGTTGAGTTCCTCACATACTTCACAGTTATTTCTTGTTGTTTCTCCTCCTTCCTTCCTTAGCCTGATTACCTGGTCCTTTACGTTTGTTTTCCTCCTGAGGGTGGCTGTATAACAGCTGGGGTCAGATTTGGCTTTCGCTGCTATGTCGTTTTCATATTGTCGTTAGGCCTCCCCTCTTATCTGTGCATATTCGTTTCTGGCTCTACGACTGCTCTCCTTATTCTCCTGGGTCCTTTGCCTTCTATATTTCTTCCATTCCCTAGCACACTTGGTTTTTGCCTCCTTGCACCTTTGGATGAACCATGGGCTCATCCTGGCTTTTTTTCATTATTCCTGTTTTCCCTTGGTACAAACCTCTCCTCAGCCTCCCTTGCACATTGTTGCACTAATCCATCATCTCATTAACTGGCTTCCTCCCATTCTCTGTCCCATTTGAACCTCGTTCGGGAAGTTCCTCATTCCCGTGTAGTCCCCTTCTTGTAGTTTGGTTTCATTTGTCCTGGCCTCCTGCTTCCCCTCCATTTGTAGCTGTACTGTGTATTCGAAGCTCATAACCACATGATCGCTGCCCCAAGAGGCTTTCATATGTGATGTCCTCAATATCTGCCTACTCAAGGTGAATACTAAGTCCAGTCTTGCTGGTTCATCCTCTCCTCTCTCTCTTGTAGTGTCCCTTACTGTTGGTACTTGAAGTTTTCCCAGTAACCACCTCCATCATCTTAGCCCTCCATGTATCTTGGCCCCCATGTGGCTCCCAAGTTTCTCCCAGTCGATCTCCTTGTGGTTAAAGTCACCCATGATCAGGAGCTTTGCCCTGCATGCATGAGCTCTTCTGGCCACTGCAGCCATTGTGTCAACCATCGCTCTATTGCTCTCGTCATACTCTTGCCCTGGCCTCTGTTCTGTGGGGGTTATACATCACTGCAATTACCACCCCTGGGACCTCCAGAGTGAAGCGTTCCCGCAAAGTAATCACTTTTTTTCTCCGCTGTCTCCTCTCCTCCAGCTCATCAAAATTCCATCGGTGTTTGATCAGCAGTGCCACCCTTCCACCCCCCCCCTGTTCCTTCTGTCTTTCCTCAGGATCTGGTATCCCGTTGGAAGATGGCATCCCGTTATTATACCTGTAAGCTTGGTTTTTGTGAGCGGGATGATGTCCGGTGATGCCTCTTTGACTCTTTTTGGGGCCACCCTCCCACTTGTTTGTTATTCCATCAGCGTTTTTTGTACCATACCTTCAGTTTCCTTTCCAACACTGTGGTTTGGGGGGCCTGTGGGGGTGGGAGACCTGGTAGCATCCTGTGGGATTCTATAGTTGGGGGTTGGGTGGAAGCTGTTGGTATGGATTGTAGTGTGTGTTGGGATGGTGTGATAGGTTGTGGGGTTCTGAGGATAGTTGTGTGTGTGTGTGTGTGTGTGTGTGTGTGTGTGTGTGCATGTACTTACCTATTTGTGGTTGCAGGGGTCGAGTCCTAGCTCTTGGCCCCGCCTCTTTACCGGTTGCCACTGGGTCCTCTCTCTCCCTGCTCCATGAGCTTCATCAAACCTCGTCTTAAAACTATGTATGGTTCCCTCCTCCGCTACGTCACTTTCTAGGCTATTCCACTGCTTGACAACTCTATGACTGAAGAAATACTTCCTAACATCCCTTTGACTCATTTGAGTCTTCAACTTCCAATTGTGACCTCTTGTTTCTGTGTCCCTCCCTGGAACATCCTGCCTTTGTCCATCTTGTCTATTCCGCCCAGTATTTTATACGTCGTTGCCATGTCTCCCCTGACCCTCCTATCCTCCAGTGTCGTCAGGCCGATTTCCCTTAACCTTTTTCATAGGACATTTCCCTTAGCTCTGGAACTAACCTTGTCGCAAACCTTTGCACTTTCTCTAATTTCTTGATGTGCTTGATTAATGAGGGTTCCAAACAGGTGCTGCATAATCCAGTACGGGCCTGACGTACACGGTGTACAGTGTCTTGAACGATTCCTTGCTAAGGTATCGGAATGCTGTTCTCAGGTTTGCCAGGCGCCCATATGCTGCAGCAGTTATCTGGTTGATGTGTATTTCCGGAGACGTGCTCGGTGTTATACTCACCCCAAGATCTTTCTCCTTAAGCGAGGTTTGCAGTCTTTGGCCACCTAGCCTATACTCCGTCTGCGGTCTTCTTTTCCCTTCCCCTATCGTCATGACTTTGCATTTGGCGGGGTTAAATTCGAGAAGCCAGTTGCTGGACCAGGTGTCCAAAAATAGCACTGGTCCTAGGACTGACACCTGTGGGACCCCGCTCGTCACAGGTGCCAACTGTGATACCTCATTACGTACCATGACTCGTTGTTGCCTCTCTGTCAGGTATTCTCTGATCCATTGCAGTGCCCTTCCTGTTGTATGCGCCTGATCCTCTAGCTTCTGCACTAATCTCTTGTGAAGAACTGTGTCAAAGGCCTTCTTGCAGTCCAAGATGCAATCAACCCACCCTTCTCTCTCGTGTCTTCTGTTACTTTATCATAAAACTCAGAAGGTTTGTGACGCAGGATTTGCTTCCATGAATCCGTGCTGGTTGGCGTTTATACTCTTGTTCCGTTCCAGGTGTTCCACTACTCTCCTCCTGATAATCTTCTCCATAACTTTGCATACTATACACGTCAGTGACACAGGTCTATAGTTTAGTGCGTGTGTGTGTGTGTGTGTGTGTGTGTGTGTGTGTGTGTGTGTTTGTTTATTTAAAGCAAATACATCTGTTTCAGGGATTTAAACATTCCTTCAAGTTAGTGGACAGTGTAAGTAATACATTTTTTATATATAAAAATCAATTTGACACGCTAAGAACTGTTATCCTACTCAGCTCATTTCAAAACTGCAACTCTAAGGTACACTACCAACCCAGGATGCGACCCACAACAGTTAACTAACACCCAGGTACCTACGTACTGTTAGGTGGACGGGGGCAGCAGGTGTAACGAAACATGCCCAACGTTTCCACCCTTGCTGGGGATCGAACCACGGACACTCAGTATGTGAGCTGAGTGCGCTGCCAACCGAGCCACGGGATACTATGTGCTTCGTAAATTTAATATAACAGTGTATATACATCAAGATGTATATCTCTTTATATACAGAAGTTGAATTTTATTCGTTAAAGTGAACTGAATTGTCTTAATAATAATAATAATAATAATAATAATAATAATAATAATAATAATAATATTAATAATGATAATATAATAATAATAATAATAATAATAATAATAATAAATAATATAACAATAATAATAGCAAAACAAGCAATAATAATAATAATAATAATAATAATAATAATAATAATAATAATAATAATAATAATAATAATAATAATATAATATAATAATAATAATAAATAAACATAATAATAATAATAATAATATAATAATAATAATATGATAATAATAATAATAATAATAATATAATATGCACGAATAAAATAATAATAATAATAATATAACAATAATAAATAATAATAGCAACAACAGCAATAATAATAATAATAATCTTACAAACTGCTCCACATACATTACTGGGTCTCGCATGCATTAGATTTTTATTACTTAGCGTGACAGTGTTGCAGAGTTTGTGAACACATTTCAACAATTTATTTCTCCTTACCTTCCTCTCTTTGTCTAGGACTGACATTTATTAATATTTTTACATATTTTTTTCTTTGCTTTTCCCTGTTTTTAATTCTTTTATCTCTCATACCGCCATGCGCACTATCCTTTCTCTCCATTTCCAATATCCCATCTCATCCATTATTCCTTCTCCATTTTGAGCATTCCTTCTCCATTCCCACTTTTCCCTATTCATCATCATTATTGCCTCTTTATTCCAACTATCTATAATCCATTCTCGCTATACGTGTTATATTACCACTGTTCCTCATCTGCTCTTATTATTCCTTCTCCACTACCACTATCCCTTCTCCATTCCCACTATCGTTTCTCTAGTTTCACTAATTCCCCTTTTCACTAGGTATTAATCGTAACTAGAATTTCCAAAATGTCAAAACTGCCAGAAGCTGCGATAAATCGCAGAGAAATGAGAACAAAATTGCCTTGTTTTCTTATGTATTGATGGCCATATTGTAGTAAATAAACAGCTATGTAGAGGAGTGTAATGGTCTGTGTGGATAACTTCCCACTGCGTTGGTTTTCATGTTGCAGCAATCTGAAAAGACGTCTATTATGTTTGCCTTATTTCCTCTTCCTCTTAACAAGCCTCGTCTCTGTATCTCTTTCACCCTTACACTCTTTCCCCTCCCCCTTTTTCTCTTACCTATCATTCTTTACTTCTCCCTCTCATTCCCCCCCTCTCTCTCTCTCTCTAATTCCCTTTATCTGTCTGTTTGTCCATTTTTTACTTACACAAGCTAAAAGTTTTTATCTACCTCAGTTCATTTGGAAGCCTTTTTATTGGTAGGAAACACGTAAATAGGGATCAGGATGAAGTTAGAGCCAGCTGTTGTTATAGTGTACGAAAATATTCTAGATTCGAGCCATTCTACGAAGGAATGAGCTCAAATAATGTGTACGAGAAGGATTCGGTCCACGTGTAGTTGCTCTCTGCTGCCCGTCGTACGGCAACGCCTCCTTGTTCTTACCTGTTTCGTCGCATCCATGACGTGTAGACAGATATTTTATAAATTTTTGGTCAGTCCTTCGGTCCAAAAATGTCTAAACAGTGTCGATTATGCCAGAACGTCTTGTGTTCACAACATTGTGCATGATCTCACCAACACTGGCAGTGAAGCTTCTAATGTTGGCAGATAGGATGCTGGTAGACTGGCTCCTCATGTTTGTGTTCGGCTTGACTAAATAAGTGTGTAAGGTGTTTGCCCTTGACACCGTGGTAGTCGCTGGGACGTAGCTCTATGGTCTTGTTTCAGGTATGAAACCACCTCTAAGCTGAAACACGAGTCGCTGAGTGGGAGACTTGTGGAAGTGCTCGCCAGTTATTAGATCCTGCTCGTTTGTTCTTAGAACAAATATCTAAAGAACTGATGAACCTGCCTATCCAGTTCCTCTTTTCAACAGCGGTCTTCTTGATGTCCTTTCTTGAGACAGTAATTACATCTGATGTCACGCAGACGGTTGTCAGTGGCGTGTCCCCTTCCGTGACTGCCTAGGTGCCTGGGAGAATGGTGTCCTGTTTCCTGTACTTTTTGTGTTTCGCTATTGAGCCTTGATAATTATGTTCCTGGAGGGAGCTTGTCTAGGGCAGTGTTGGTGGGGGAATGAGATGGCTATGGGTAGCTGCCTATTTCTCTTCCATTTTTTTTTTTCAACGCCCTCGTCCACACCAACCAGATTTATCTGTACTGCTCGCGCTTTGGCCTGGCACTAGTTCAGGTACAGTGCCGGTCGGTTGATTGTTAGCTAAGGTAGTCACTGGTTGAGAAGAACCTGACTAAGGGTTGGCAGATGGGGCACTGGTTCCAGTCCTGCCTCTCTCTTTCTGTCTCTATTCTCTGTCTTTGTCCTTGTGTACCTTCACTTCTCTGCCCCCCCCCTCTCTCTCTCTCTCTCTCTCTCTCTCTCTCTCTCTCTCTCTCTCTCTCTTCTCTCTCTCTCTCTCTCTCTCTGTCTCTCTCTCTCCTCTCCATTCTTGCTGTTCTCGCTCATTCCACTTCCCCATTCGCTCAGTGTGTGATTAAGGAAGGATCACAAAGAAATCCAATTCTGATGTCCAGCAGAGAGGGGGTGGGGAACAGGGTAAGGGGCGGACGATATTATGGAGGGGGGGGGGAGGGAAAGGGTTGCCGTTTGTATGTTGGGGAGAGGTAGGACACCTTTTTATTGGGCCACGTTATATAGCTATTCGATATTTTGGCAATATCTTTACCTTCCCCTACCCCTTTCTCACTCAAAAAAATATCAAACAAAATTCTCTCACTCAAAAAAATATCAAATAAAACTGCGTGAAAAATAAACGGTATTTGGTTGCTGCTGCCAGAGTTCTATTACTTGTTGAAACTGTTCGGACAGATCCTGCAGCCGGAGGATGCAAGTACGACTTTTATCATTGTCTCTGGAACATCTAGTATTTTGTAATCATATCAACCCTCTACCGTAATAATAACCCCAGCTATGGAGTGCAAGATACACACGAAGAACAAGCTTTTACTGCAACAGTATTTCAGTTTTTGTAAAGTTTTACAAAGTCTTAATGCAAAGGATAAAAAGAAATATACGTCTTTATATACAAAGGGGTGAAGTAGTGCATGTTACAAATTCAGAGATGAGGCAAGTTGTGATTGAGTGAAATATTTGAGCAGAAGAATACTGCGGGAGGTCTACCTATAAATTATATTGACCTTAGAGGTGTACAGGAGGCTTTCTGTTAGTAAAAGTCATATGTATAGAGCTGTGGATTTTGTACTACAAATATTAGATATATGTTAGAATACTGGATATGTTTAAGGCAACCTGCTTATATTTTATGATATCTAGTGTGTTGATCAGTTTTTTTCCAATCCAAGTGTGCATGCCTGTCCTTGTATTATGCAAACATTGCTGGTATTGTGATCAGCAAGTATAATTTCAGTGATCATTTTATGGAGATTTCGAGATGTTTAATCTTTGTATTTTCTGTTAACGGTTCTACAAGGCATGATATAAATTCCTGCATTTCCTTCGTTTGGTAAGTGATGGCAGCCAAACTGATCTTGCTTTTCAAGAGGGTTCTAGTGATGATTTCAGCAGACTTTCTCAATTGTAAAACGAGTTCCTGTCACTAGTTTTCTTTTTCGAGATAATGATTGTTTTCGAAGTTGTATCATTGCAAATACGCATTAAGAGTTTGGGGACTCTTAGAGCAGTGTCACAAGACCATTTTTAAGGTGAGTGGTTCACTGAGACATATGTGGAGACAAAGAACGTTTTCCATGGAGGCAAAAAGGAAAATGTATCCAAGTATAACGATACCAATACTCTTTATACAGGTGTGAAGCCTGGGTAGTAAATGTTGCAGCGAGAAGGAGCCTGGAGACAGTGGAGATGTCGTGTCTGAGGGCAATGTATGGTGTGAATATTATTCGGAAATCGTAGCTTGGAGACCATAAGAAGGTGCGGAGTTACTTAAAGAATTATCAGTTATCAATATTGGGACGAGAGTTGCATATTTTTTGCTTTCTTAAATGTGCCCTGTCTCTAGCGACGTGCATATTTGTGAAAGAGAAAGAGAGTGAGAGGGGGAAGAGGAGGGATAGGGGAAGAAAACAAAGAATGAACTTTGAGGTTGAAGGGTGATACAAAAATAGGATGAGTGCCAGTGCACTGACCTTTCCCAGTGTCATCCCACCTGTTGCAGCCTCTCCTGGTTCCGCTGCCCACTCAGTTGCCACTCCGATGTCTCACTCTCCACTCCGCTGCCTACCACCCTAGCAAATTACAGAATACAGCTATGAACAATTCCAATGTTCAAAGTTTAGGTATTAGCACCGGAAGCTGCGGTCACTTGAGATTACCCTGACGTGTGAATGGGAAAACTCTGCAGTCCCTCAGTATGAGGGGACGACTGTTGTCGTGCATGTCGTAGTGCGAGTCATGAATATGTCAACGACTGTGTTGTGGGTGTTGTCGTAATGATGAACTATGAGAATGGCGACCACTGATCTATACAGTTACGGTTGTCTGTTGCAGAGACATGCTTCCTTTCTCCCTTAATTAATTCACAAATAACAAAGAGGCACAATAACCTAACTGGAACAATACACAAATAACCCACATATTGGAGAGAGGAGCTTACGACGACGTTTTGATCCGACTAGGACCATTTACAAAGTCACACTGCTCTTGTGACTTTGTAAATGGTCCAAGTCGGTCCGAAACGTCGTTGTAAGCTCTCTCTTCTATGCACGGGTTATTTGTTTAGCTTTTCTCCTGCGTCAGGATATTTCCAAAATTTGGAGCATTTCACATGGGCATTATTAATCACTTTGTGAATTCCTGCCACTATACCGTATCTTCGTTATGTTAGTTCTAGAGAAAACAGGTATTTATTTCTACTAAGAAAAAAAAAAAGGATTAGGAACGGCTTAGGACTTAAGGAAAAGAAGATATTGAAGACATCTTACTATTTTCAACTAAAGAGCTGAAGTAAATATAAAAAATCTAAATTTTTAGAATAATCGCTAATAGAGAATAACAGAGATGATGATGAAACGAAATAGAACAGAATATTTTTCATAATTGATGATTTTCTTCTAGTGTCTAAGTTTACCCGAGTTTTATGGATTTTCTTTCTGAAAAATCTGAGTTATCTGGCAGGGCGAGTTTGAAGTATAGTTTAAATAGGAACAGCAGAATAGGTGGTGCTGCACAGAACGCATCAGGCTGCAGTGAATGCCCCCTGTTACACAGTGTCGTGCTGCACAGAATGCGTGCTGCTGCACTGAATACGTCGTGCTGTGCAGAATGGATCTTGCTGCAGAGAGTGAGTCGTGCTTCACAGAATACGTCGTGCTGCGCAGAATGGATCTTGCTGCAGAGAGTGAGTCGTGCTTCACAGAATACGTCGTGCTGCGCAGAATGGATCTTGCTGCAGAGAGTGAGTCGTGCTTACAGAATACGTCGTGCTGCGCAGAATGGATCTTGCTGCAGAGAGTGAGTCGTGCTTCACAGAATACGTCGTGCTGTGCAGAATGGATCTTGCTGCAGAGAGTGAGTCGTGCTTCACAGAATACGTCGTGCTGCGCAGAATTAATCTTTCTGTGAAGGAATATGTTGTGCCGTTCGGAATACGTCGTAGGGTTGGTGCAGAATGTCGCACCGCACAAAATGCTTCATATTTTCCAAAATACGTCGTGATTTTTTGTAATGAGTTATGCTCTGCTTAATGCGTCGTGCTGTACATAATACATCGTGCATCATGCTGTCATGAGCAGTGCTGTACAATATAATGCATTTTTGGGCATAAATCGCAATACTCTACAGAATGTGTTGCTGACCAGAATGAGTAATACTTCCAATTCGTACTACGCAGTTTATTGAACTGCGCAAAATGCGTTTTGCTACGCACATTGCTCCGAGCCACGCAACTAATAAACCAAAACATTTTCCCGCTTTGGCGCACATGACATATTGGTGGCGATTATCATCCAGCTGGGCAGTGTTTGATGGCAGTCATGACGAGGGTACGAGACCTGGCTATCTCCACTAATATCACTAAGATCACCACTGTCACCACTACTATAACCACATCAATAACCATTACTGTAACCACTACTTTAACCACCCCTGTCAACATTGCTATCACCACTACTATCACCACTACTATAACCACTCCTATCACCACTACTGTCACCACTCCTATCACCACTATTATCACTGCTTCCATCAACGCTCCTACACTGCTCCAACAAGTGTTCCTACCACTGTTCCTACTTTGTTCTACCACTATCCCTACCTATGTTCCTACCACTGTTCCTACCACCGTTCTTACCAGTGTTCCAACCAGTGTTCTTACAAATCTCCCTAACACTGCTCGTACTACTGTTCCTAACATTGTTACTACCACTGTGCCTACCAGTGTTCCTACAACTGTTCCTACCAAATTTCCTGCCACCACTGTTACTATCATCGATCCTGCCACCACTGTTACTATCATCGATCCTGCCACCACTGTTACTATCATCGATACTGCCACCACTGTTACTATCATCGATCCTGCCACCACTCATGCCACTTCTTCTCCTACCACTGCTTCTACCACCCCGCTCCTACCACTGCTCCTTCCACTTCTCCTACTAGCACTGGTACTAGTATCGCTATCGCTGCACTGTCATGTTCCCAGAGAGAAAATTAAAGTAGGTTGTAAATATGTTTTATTTTTATTGTTAATGGTTAATACACATTGTCTTTTCCTATTGGGAATGGAAAAGAATTCCTGCCATAATTAATTTTACGTTGAGCCCCAACAAAGAACTAAGTTTCTCAGCGATCTCACAGCAACACCAGTAACAATAATAATAATAGCAGCAGCGGCAAAAAATAGTAAGAGCAGCAGTTACAGTATTAATAACACAAGGAATTGTTACTGCATTAGCAAAAACAGTAGTTGGAAAAGTACTTGTAGTAACAGCAGAAGTTTTAGCAGAAGCAGTAAAAAAGTAGCAGTAGCAGCAAAAGTACTAGCACTAGCAGCCGTAGTAATACCAGCAATAGAAATGGTAACAGCAACAGCATTAATAGTAACAACAAGAGTATGAACTGACGCAGTAATAGCAATAGCACTTACAGCAGCAGCAATAGTAGTAGTAGTGATAATAATAATAATAATAATAATAATAATAATAATAATAATAATAATAATAATAATAATAACAATAATAATAATAATAGTATCAGTAGCAGTAGGAACACCAGTAGCAATAGCACAGAAGCAGCAGTGGAATCAGCAGCTACAATACTAATATGCCAAATATACACTAGATTGCTGAATGTCTCACTAAACTGGAGAAACTAATTCCTAACAACGCTGGAGATCTGGAGATTGCTAGCCCGTATATACAGCGTTGTAAAGTGGTCTAATAAATATTAAATAATAATTACTGTTCAAACCGAAGCGATAAATATTAATTGAAATTAATTGAAATAATGGAACAAAAAAGACTGGGGACTGATGAGTGCAGGTAATTTCAATATTAAAAACGCAATAAAAATCTGCTTATTTAGGCTTATTTGGTAAATCTTATGAGTTCCCCGACCCGTGAAAGTTACATTCACGGTCACTGGTGAGTTACATTCTCTTTCTTCTAACCATTAATGTGCGCTATTTTTAACTTATAACTTATTAATACGTCTGCTCTTCCTGTGCAAGTTGTTGTGTGCTATTTTCACTCTGCAAGTCGTTGTGTCCTATTTTAGTTCTTCAAGTCGCTCTGTCCTAGTCTCGCTCTACAAGCCGTTCTGTCCGACTCTCATTCTACAAGTCACTAGCTTGCCCTGTTCTCACTGTTGCTTTCCATTCTGAGTTCAGTTTTGGCCACTATATCTGATAACTAATTACTCTAAACCGGAGGATGCCCAGTTGGCGCCGGGAACGGTAACCAAATTAAGATGTAAATCTCTTTGTGAAACCCGTTTAGAGGCCCTGAATACATTCACTTACTCAAGGAGAATTTGAAAACCAGGTTCGGTGGTATTCAAAATTACAAAAACCGTATTTTAAAAGTTACCAATTTAATTATAATGAACAACAATTTGCTTTTTAAATAAAACTATAAGCAAATGATTTATGACAAAATGCTTTTCTTTAATCGAATGGTATACATTTGTAATAGTTTATCAGGGGGTGCAATTGAGAATACTACTGTGCGCACACACACACACACACCACCTGCATGAAGGCTGGCTGCCTTGGACCAAAACGTCTAGCATTAGCTGGGCGCCAAGGTATTGGACCAGTGTGGTACTGTGGTAAAACACTGTGTACCTTGTTCCAAGGTTCGTAGGTTCGAGTCCCCGTCGACCTGAGATTAGTGTTTGTGAATATATATATTTATATATATATATTTATATATATACATGTATATATATATATATATATATATATATATATATATATATATATATATATATTATAATATATATATAAATATATATATATATATATATATATATATTTTATATATATATATATATATATATATATATTTATATATATATATATATAAATATACATTTTTATATATATATTATATAAATATATTTTATTTTATATATATATATTTATCTATATAATTTTTTATATATTTATAATATATATATATATATATTTATATTTATATATATATATATATGTCGTGCCGAATAGGCAGAACTTGCGATCTTGGCTTAAATAGCAACGCTCATCTTGGGCCCTATAGGACAAGTGAAAATTTGTGTATGCAATAATTTCGCCAAAATCATTCTGAACCTAACGAAAAAAATATATTTGATTGTATTTGTTATTACTAAATTATTGAAAACGTATTTAAAATATTTTTTAGTTGGGTTAGGCTAAAATAATTGCTCTTTTTATAATAAGGTTAGGTAAGTTTTTCTAAGATTTTTGGTGAAAAATTTAAAAAATTTTTTACTTTAACATTAATGAAAAAATATATCTTTAAACGTATAAGAGGAAAATTTCAGAAAGGACTTAATTTTAAATGGTTCTTGCTAATTGACCAGTTTTACATATTCGGCACGACATATATATATATATATATATATATATATATATATTTTATTATTTTATAAAATATATATATATTTATATATTTTATATATATTTATATATTTTATATATATATATATATATATATGCAATAAGATCCAGTAAACAGGTGATTTAAAACTTGCAAAAAAACCCAAACTGTGAAAGAGTAGTGAAATTTCAAGCGCTTTCGTGACTACTCACTTTGTCAAGGAACTATCATAGTTCCCTTGAAAATGGAGTAGTCACGAAAGCTTTTGGAATTTAACTACTCTTTCACAGTGGTTGTTTTGCATTTTTATATTTATATATTTATTATATATTTTATATTTTTATATTTATATTTATATATATATATATATATATATATATATATATTTATATATGTAAACTGGTTAAAATTAGCAAGAAGTCATTTAAAATTAAGTCCTTTCAAAAAATTTTCTTTATACGTTTAAAGATTTTTTTTTTTTCATTAATGATAATGTAAATATTTTTAATTTTGCACAAAGAATCTTAAAAAAACTTACTAACCTTATTATAATAAGAACAATTTTTTTTTAGCCTAACCTAACTAAATATATTTTAGATTTGTTTACAGTAATTTACTACAAAAACAAACACAGTGAAATATATTTTTTGTTAGGTTCGAATGATTTTGGCCGAAAATTATTCATACCAAATTTTCACTTTTTCCCTATATGGCAAGATGAACGTTGCTATTTAAGCCAAGATCGCAAGTTCTGCCTTTCGGCACGACATATATATTATATTTTTATATTATATATATTTTATATTATATATATATATATATATATATATATATATTTATATATATATATATATATTTATATATATATTATTTATATTGGATGGGTCTATGAAAGATGAGGTGAATCATAGAATTTATGAGGGAAAAAGAGTGTGAGTGGTGCACTTAGGAGTCTGTGGAGACAAAGAACTTTGTCCTTGGAGGCAAAAAGGGGAATGTATGAGAGTATAGTTTTACCAACGCCTTATATGGGTGTGAAGCGTGGGTGATGAATGTTGCAGCGAGGAGAAGGCTGGAGGCAGTGGAGTTTTCATGTCTGAGGGCAATGTGTGGTGTGAATATAATGCAGAGAATTTGTAGTTTGGAAGTTGGAGGAGGTGCGGGATTACCAAAAATGTTGTCCAGAGGGCTGAGGAAGGGTTGTTGAAAGGTGGTTCGGACATGTAGAGAGAATGGAGCGAAACGAATGACTTCAAGAGTGTATAGTCTGTAGTGGAAGGAAGGCGGGGTAGGGGTCGGCCTTTGGAAGGGTTGGGGGGGAGGGGGTAAAGGAGGTTTTGTGTGCGAGGGGCTTGGACTTCCAGCAGGCATGCGTGAGCGTGTTTGATAGGAGTGAATGGAGACAAATGGTTTTTAATACTTGACGTGCTGTTGGAGTGTGAGCAAAGTAACATTTATGAAGGGATTAGGGAAACCCGGGAGGCCGGACTTGAGTCCCGGAGATGGGGAAATAAAAGTGCCTGCCTCTGAAGGAGGGGTGTTAATGTTGCAGTTTAAAACTGTGTGTAAAGCACCCTTCTGGCAAGACAGTGATGGAGTGAATGATGGTGAAGTTTTTCTTTTTCGGGCCACCCTGCCTGGTGGGAATCGGCCGGGTGTGATAATAAAAAAAAAAAAAATATATATATATAAGTAGGTAGTAGGGTGGCAGACAGCAACCCCTCCAGGGGAGTACTACCATTCTGCCAAGTGAGTGTAAAGAAAGCCTGTAAATTTTTTAATATGGTGGATTGTGGTGTCTTTTGTCTGTCTCAAAATAGCGATTACGATGTTTGCCATTTTCTTACCTTGGGGACCTACACATACTTTTTCAAGCTATGTGTACAAAACCTTGGGTTTTTTTATTTTTCTTTTAGTTCTTTTTTGTTTTAAAAATAATAAAAATTTTTTAATATTATTTTATTAAAAAAAAAATTTTATGGGGGTTAAAAAATTATTAAAATTTTTTTAAATTTTATTTATTTAAAATTATTAAAAATTTAAAAAATTTTTAAATTTTTTTTAAAATTTTTTTTTTTTTAATTTTTTTAAATAAAAAAAAAAATTTTTTAAAAAAATATATTTTTAAAAAATTTTTATAATTCTAATATTTAAACAAACCTGTATTTTTTTAATTTTTTAATTTTTTTTTTTTTAAAAATGAAATTAAATTTTTTTTTTAATTAAATAAATATTAAATATTTAAAATTTTTTTTTATTTTTTTTTTTTTTTTTTTTATTTTTTTTTTTTTTAATAAAATTTTTTTATAAATTTTTTTAAAAAAAAAAGGGGAAAAAAAAATTTTTCCCCTTATTTATTTTTTAATTAAAAAAGTTTTTTTTTTTTTTTTTAAAAATTTTTTTTAAAAAAAAAAATAATATTTTTATATATTTTTTTATTTTATAAAATTTAAAAATAATATTTTTATATAATATATAATTATTATTTTTAATATTAAAATTTAAAAAAATTTTTTTATATTTATTTAAAATTTTTAATATTTTTATATTATTATATAATTTTTTTTTATATTATATAATATTATATATTTTTATATATTATAATATTTTAAAATTTAATATATATATATGAAAACCTTTTTTTTAAAATTTGGTAGAGATACACACCACACCACACACACAAACGAACAACCCAAAACCCAAACCCATCACACACCGTTTCCTTGATCCCACCCCCCCCCACCCAGTTACATTTAAAAAGAAGTTTAAGGTTTTTTACAAAATTTCGGAGGATTAAGGAAAAAACTGGGAATGGCAAAAAGAAACAATGAGAAGTCCCCCGAATCATGCAGTTACGAAAAAAAAATCATGGAGATAATAAAAGATGCAATCTCCACCAGGATAGAAAATCTGAGGAAAGATAGAAGGGGCAAAAGGGGGGGAGGGGTTGCTCTGCTCGAAAAAAGTGGGAAAAATTTGAGAAAATGGGAGGCATAGACGAGACGGGGGGAGGAAAGAGACTACATAGGGTACACTTCAGCTGGGGGGACAAGGGGTCATTGCGTGATGTATAATCCCCCACAGAAGCAGGGGTCAGGAGGAATATGAAGAGAGCAAAGGCAATGGTGGACCCACTTGCTGAGGTGGCAAAAAGAGCTACTCCAGCGAGAAAGTTGTGGTTATGGGAAATTTCAACCACGGGAGATTGTGGAAAACTGGAGCCACATGGGGGTCCCGAAATATGGAGAGCCAAAATGTTGGACGTGGTGCTGGAAAATCTCATGCACCAACATGTTAAGGACACTACCAGAGTGAGAGGGGAGGATGAACCAGCAAGATTGGACCTGGTGTTCACCCTGGGCAGTTCAGACATTGAGGACATCACGTATGAGAGTCACCTAGGAGCTAGCGACCACGTGGTTCTGTGCTTTGAATACATAGTAGAGTTGCAAGTGGAGAGAGTAACAGGAGTTGAATGGGAAAAGCCTGACTATAAAAGAGGGGACTACATAGGGTTGAGGAACTTCCTGCAGAAGGTTCCGTGGGACATAGAACTGGCAGGAAAGCCAGTAAACGAAATGATGGAATATGTAACAACAAAATACAAGGAGGAAGTGGAAAGGCTTATTCCCAAGGGCAACAGAAACAACGGGAAGACCAGAACGAGCCCCTGGTTTACCCGACGGTGTAAGGAGGCAAAAACAAAATGCAATAGAGAATGGAAAAAGTACAGAAGGCAGAGAACACACGAAAATAGGGAGATCAGTCGCAGAGCCAGGAACGAGTATGCACAGGTAAGGAGGGAGGCCCAGCGACAGTATGAAAATGACCTAGCATCGAAAATCAAGACTGACCCGAAACTGTTGTATAGCCACATCAGGAGGAAGACAACAGTTAAAGACCAGGTGATCAGATTAAGGACAGAAGGTGGAGAACTCACAAGAAATGATCAGGAGGTATGCGAGGAGCTAAACAGGAGATTTAAGGAAGTTTTTACAGTAGAGACAGGAAGGTCTGTGGGAAGACAGCACAGAAGGGAACATCAAGAGGGAATATACCAACAATTGTTGGATGACATACGAACAACCGAGGAGCCTTGATACCTAAAAGGCAATGGGACCGGACATCTCCCCATGGGTCCTAAGAGAAGGAGCAGAGATGCTGTGAGTGCCCCTAACCACAATCTTCAACACATCCCTTGAAACTGGGCAACTACCTGAGAAATGGAAGACAGCAAATGTAATCCCCATATTTAAGAAAGGAAACAGAAATGAGGCACTAAACTACAGACCTGTGTCTCTGACATGTATTGTGTGCAAAGTCAAGGAGATCATCAGGAGGAGAGTGGTGGAACACCTGGAACGGAACAAGATTATAAATGAAAACCAGCATGGGTTCATGGAAGGCAAATCCTGTGTCACAAACCTCCTGGAGTTTTATGACAAGGTAACAGAAGTAAGACACGATAGAGAGGGGTGGGTTGATTGCGTTTTCCTAGACTGCAGGAAGGCCTTTGACACAGTTCCCCACAAGAGATTAGTGCAGAAGCTGGAGGATCAGGCGCATATAACAAGGAGGGCACTGCAATGGATTAGGGAATACCTGACAGGGAGGCAGCAACGAGTCATGGTGCGTGAAGAGGTATCACAGTGGGCGCCTGTAACGAGCGGGGTCCCACAGGGGTCAGTTCTAGGACCAGTGCTATTTTTGATATATGCGAACGACATGATGGAAGGAATAGACTCTGAAGTGTCCCTATTCGCAGATGATGTGAAGTTGATGAGAAGAATTAAATCGGACGAGGATGAGGCAGGACTGCAAAGAGACCTGGACAGGCTGGACATGTGGTCCAGAAATTGGCTTCTCGAATTCAATCCTGCCAAATGCAAAGTCATGAAGATTGGGGAGGGGCAAAGAAGACCGCAGACAGAGTATAGGCTAGGTGGACAAAGACTACAGACCTCACTCAGGGAGAAAGACCTTGGGGTGACCATAACACCGAGCACGTCACCGGAGGCACACATCAACCAAATAACTGCTGCAGCATACGGGCGCCTGGCAAACCTGAGAATAGCGTTCCGATACCTTAATGAGAAATCGTTCAAGACACTGTACACTGTGTATGTTAGGCCCATACTGGAGTATGCAGCACCAGTCTGGAACCCACACCTGGTCAAGCACGTCAAGAACTTAGAGAAAGTACAAAGGTTTGCAACAAGGCTAGTCCCAGAGCTCAGGGGAATGTCGTACGAGGAAAGGTTGAGGGAAATCGGACTTACGACACTGGAGGACAGAAGGGTCAGGGGAGACATGATAACGACATACAAGATACTGCGGGGAATAGACAAGGTGGACAGAGATAGGATGTTCCAGAGAGGGGACACAGAAACAAGGGGTCACAACTGGAAGCTGAAGACTCAGACGAGTCACAGGGACGTTAGGAAGTATTTCTTCAGTCATAGAGTCGTCAGGAAATGGAATAGCCTAGCAATTGAAGTAGTGGAGGCAGGAACCATACATAGTTTTAAGAAGAAGTATGACAAAGCTCAGGAAGCAGAGAGGGAGAGGATCTAGTAGCGATCAGTGAAGAGGCGGGGCCAGGAGCTGAGTCTCGACCCCTGCAACCACAATTAGGTGAGTACACACCTGGAGCAGCAGTACTAACAACACTGAAAATTGTAGAACCAGAGCGTGTTGAAGTCTCGTTAATAGGAAGCAAGACAGTGGGCAATTAACTGCTATTCTGAACCAACTTTCATGAATTAGTCATTGACCTGAGCAGTGTGTTGAGGTTAGGTGTTGTTCCAGGGTGTTGTTCCAGGGTGTTGTTCCAGAGTGTTGTGCCAGTGTGTTGTACCAGGGTGACACAAGACAGACACTAAAAGTTTTCTTTAAGCCTTATCTTGTGGATTTTAAGTTCTCTTGACTGGTGATGTACAGGTGAAACTCTGTTTTAATGATCATCATGCAGTCGGTAGGGGCGGAGTGTGTCACGCAGTGGCAAGCTTCGACTCACCTGATGTGAGGTAATGTTTTGTGCTGGCAATGAGGTGTTGCTTGGTTGCCTGCAACACCACTTAATAACTCAGAGAGCTATATGCTCTGCAGGCGAATGCTTGTCGTAGGAGTGAACTTCCTTGTTGTGATCTTGCCAGGGGAGGAAACTTCCTGGGTGTGGTCTTACCACAGGAGTGAACATCCTTGGTATGGTCTTACTCGAGAAGAAATGCCCTATTGTGAGCTTGCCCTAGAAGAGAACTTACGTCACAGTCTCTATCCTATAGATAGGTTTCTATGTGTGGTCTTGCCCCGGGAGGAAGACTCCTAATTCACACCTTGTTGGAATATGAGGAAATGTAAATAAATGAACTACCTCGTATGCAAATTGCGTTTTTCTTTGGTCTCTTATAATTATACAGGTGTTGGCGATGATGCATGTTGTAGCAGTAAGTGCAGATATTTGCATGTATTGGAGCTTGGCACAGCTGACCTCTCCCAGTAAATGTTCCCAGGACACCACCGCAGGACCTTATATAGTTTCTGAGTCCCGTTCCTTTTTCTTTTCTACTTCCCAACTTTTATTACCTCCAGCTCGCTTCCGTATCATCCCTTTCATTTCTGCTACCCCTATCTATCCAAGCTTCACCTGCTTACCCTTCATCTGCACCCTTTCCCTCTTCCATTACCGCCATGTCGCTTCTGCTTTTTCCACCTCAGTTACATTACACTTGCTTCCCTTCCCATCACTTCACCTCACATCCACTCCCTAGCGGAGTGATTTACTTGTGAGAGACGTTAAGAGTACGATATTTTCTGTGTGTTATTTTTTTGTTGAAGCTTTCATGGTAAGAAACAATGTTACAGACTTAATGGCTTCGAAAATATGAAGACGTCAGCAGCAAATTATTAGTGTCATAATTTACCGTCAAGAAGGCACTATACTGAGGAACTAAAATATTATATAGATAAATATTTAGAAATGAACTTGGGCCACACATTGTCTTTTGCATCTTAAAATATCAGTTATTTTCGACACACTAAGAAATTTAAGAGCGAGGAGCATGAAATTTCGAAGATATTCGATCTTAATAGCAAAGTTTAACGTACGTATCTTTTACGTTCGTTGCCTTGGTGAATGCTGCGTTACCAGACGAAATGAACTGTGAATTGAGAGCTAGAAACACTTGGCCCTTCCAAGACGGGGGTGGAGGCAGGGGGAGGGGGGATCTACTATGAAACTAATGAAGCTTAACCTTAATAATAGTTAAAAATAAAGTTAAATAATAGTTAAAATAAAGTATCATGTAGGTTACCCGTTGCTGGTTGAGAAGGTCACCCATAACAGTTCAAGCTTCACGGACCAGTGTAGGTCCGCCTCTGAGGGGATGGGAGGGGTACCCTTCATGCTCTTGATCTAAGGAAATGAAGATAGTACTTCGGTTTTTTTTTCGGGGGGGGATAAAACCAGATTATCTCCCTCTCCCCAGGCACTCTATGAACCCAATGGGTCTAGTGCTTCCCCATGAAAATAATAATAATAATAATAATAGTAACAATGAACATATTATTATTATTATTATTATTATTATTATTATTATTATTATTATTATTATATTAACTATTGGCGTATCTTTCTGTATTATTAATGACATTCTTCTGGCTTGACGATTATTTCATTCTTTGAAACAAAAATTCAGTAGAATCTTGTCTTTGCTCAGTCATGTGATGACGGGATATGAATAGTCTCAAGAATTTAAATATTAATCTAAGGTATAACTGAGTATTTAACAATGTTCTCCACACATCATCTTCATGACTGTTGGAAAGTCCTCTACACTTGCTTTCAAACGTTTTTCTCAAGTGTTGGTCACCTTGAGTTATGGTCAGCTGGAAGGTTGACCTTCCCGGAGATCCATCCCGGAGATCTTATCACCTTAAGTTATGGTCAGCTGGAAGGTTGACCTTCCCGGAGATCCATCCCGGAGATCTTATCACCTTGAGTTATGGTCAGCTGGAAGGTTGACCTTCCCGGAGATCCATCCCGGAGATCTTATCACCTTGAGTTATGGTCAGCTGGAAGGTTGACCTTCCCGGAGATCCATCCCGGAGATCTTATCACCTTGAGTTATGGTCAGCTGGAAGGTTGACCTTCCCGGAGATCCATCCCGGAGATCTTATCACCTTGAGTTATGGTCAGCTGGAAGGTTGACCTTCCCGGAGATCCATCCCGGAGATCTTATCACCTTGAGTTATGGTCAGCTGGAAGGTTGACCTTCCCGGAGATCTTATCACCTTGAGTTATGGTCAGCTGGTCTATTATTGTGACACTAACGAGAAATGCTGCCTCAATTCTGTGGTCTTGTTCCCGATGTGACAAAGTGTAATGTGCGTTCACATTACGTACATAATATATAGGAAGTGTTAAATTGTAGATGTATGCTAAGATATTATATATGCATTATTAATTGTTTTTAAATTGCAAAATTAATTCAGCTTATTATGATGAGATATTTATATATCAAAACAATTATAAATACACTATTTCTAAAAAAAATACTAAATTTGAACCTTAGACGTAAATGTAAAGCAGATGAATAATGAAGACACAGCTAATTACTAAGTCAAATTAAACAATCAGTTAATTATGTATCTTAAGTATATGTAGATGAATGGTTCAGAGAACCGACAAGTTGATAAATTACACACATGTGTAACACTTGGGTATCTTTAATGAGGAAATGTTTCGCCAGAGATCAGTGTTTGTGTATATTTCGCCTCCTCTTGCGAATTCCTTGCATATATATATACATATATATATATATATATATATATATATATATATATATATATATATATATATATATATATATATATATATTTTATTATCACACTGGCCGATTCCCACCAAGGCAGGGTGGCCCGAAAAAGAAAAACTTTCACCATCATTCACTCCATCACTGTCTTGCCAGAAGGGCGCTTTACACTACAGTTTTTAAACTGCAACATTAACAACCCCTCCTTCAGAGTGCAGGCACTGTACTTCCCGTCTCCAGGACTCAAGTCCGGCCTGCCGGTTTCCCTGAACCCCTTCATAAATGTTACTTTGCTCACACTCCAACAGCACGTCAAGTATTAAAAACCATTTGTCTCCATTCACTCCTATCAAACACGCTCATGCATACCTGCTGGAAGTCCAAGCCCCTCGCACACAAAACCTCCTTTACCCCCTCTCTCCAACCTTTCCTAGGCCGACCCCTACCCCGCCTTCCTTCCACTACAGACTGATACACTCTTGAAGTCATTCTGTTTCGCTCCATTCTCTCTACATGTCCGAACCACCTCAACAACACTTCCTCAGCCCTCTGGACAACAGTTTTGGTAATCCCGCACCTCCTCCTAACTTCCAAACTACGAATTCTCTGCATTATATTCACACCACACATTGCCCTCAGACATGACATCTCCACTGCCTCCAGCCTTCTCCTCGCTGCAACATTCATCACCATGCTTCACACCCATATAAGAGCGTTGGTAAAACTATACTCTCATACATTCCCTTCTTTGCCTCCAAGGACAAAGTTCTTTGTCTCCACAGACTCCTAAGTGCACCACTCACTTTTTTTCCCCCTCATCAATTCTATGATTCACCTCATCTTTCATAGACCCATCCGCTGACACGTCCACTCCCAAATATCTGAATACATTCACCTCCTCCATACTCTCTCCCTCCAATCTGATATTCAGTCTTTCATCACCTAATCTTTTTGTTATCCTCATAACCTTACTCTTTCCTGTATTCACCTTTAATTTTCTTCTTTTGCACACCCAAACCAAATTCATCCACCAATCTCTGCAACTTCTCTTCAGAATCTCCCAAGAGCACAGTGTCATCAGCAAAGAGCAGCTGTGACAACTCCCACTTTGTGTGTGATTCTTTATCTTTTAACTCCACGCCTCTTGTCAAGACCCTCGCATTTACTTCTCTTACAACCCCATCTATAAATATATTAAACAACCACGGTGACATCACACATCCTTGTCTAAGGCCTACTTTTACTGGGAAATAATTTCCCTCTTTCCTACATACTCTAACTTGAGCCTCACTATCCTCGTA
>NC_069419.1:25740557-25763750 GCF_026875155.1 Cherax quadricarinatus
GGAGGTGGTTGGGAAAGCAGGAGGGATTAATGACCGTTCCCTGCTCGTTTATGGCAGCAAATGAGTGCACTTTGCGAGATTACCGTCATTTATTTTTAGCTTGCAAAATGGTAGTTGGGAATGTTATGTTGTTTGTCCCTCAGGAACTACGACACATGGGCGATGTCGCTTTATCCGACGATATGAATGTGTGTGTGTGTGTGTGTGTGTGTGTGTGTGTGTGTGTGTGTGTGTGTGTGTGTGTGTGTGTGTGTGTGTGTGTGTGTGTGTGTGTGTGTGTTGTGTGTGCCCTAGCTCGTGTGTCCGTCTTTGAGAGGGGGAAGAGGTCACTTTATGTATGCTAGGCAACACCACTCATCTGAAAGTTGTTAAAATTATCTTTCACTCTATTCATAAATTATATACTAACAATTAGATCTTTTAGTAACATCCATAGATACACTCAGCATTGGTCATATAGACGAAAGTTAGTCTGTGTTTACGTTATGCTACTCTGCTGCTCCGCTCTTATGAAGTGTTCTAAATTTTCTCTCATTCTATTTCTAATTATAAATAGTAATAATTACTATTATATTACTAGCGCGTATGAGATCTTTTAAAGACATTACTGCTCATAAGTTCATTACTGTTCATATAGTTGAAAATTAGTCTTATTATTTAATTATACTAATGACTTATAAAATATTCTGTCATGGGAGTATCCCTACATATCCCTGGCAGTCCAAGGCAGAGAGAGTGATCCGTCACATCCAGCTGGGTGGAGACACTAAAGACAAAGACACAGACCAAATTGCTCCCTCATATCGATGAGTATTTGGGGTCTACAGTCACATAGTTGAAATCCTCGTGTTTTTTTTTTTTTATTATCACACTGGCCGATTCCCACCAAGGCAGGGTGGCCCGAAAAAGAAAAACTTTCACCATCATTCACTCCATCACTGTCTTGCCAGAAGGGTGCTTTACACTACAGTTTTTAAACTGCAATATTAACACCCCTCCTTCAGAGTGCAGGCACTGTACTTCCCATCTCCAGGACTCAAGTCCGGCCTGCCGGTTTCCCTGAATCCCTTCATAAATGTTACTTTGCTCACACTCCAACAGCACGTCAAGTATTAAAAACCATTTGTCTCCATTCACTCCTATCAAACACGCTCACGCATGCCTGCTGGAAGTCCAAGCCCCTCACACACAAAACCTCCTTTACCCCCTCCCTCCAACCTTTCCTAGGCCGACCCCTACCCCGCCTTCCTTCCACTACAGACTGATTCACTCTTGAAGTCACTCTGTTTCGCTCCATTCTCTCTACATGTCCGAACCACCTCAACAACCCTTCTTCAGCCCTCTGCACAACAGTTTTGGTAATCCTGCACCTCCTCCTAACTTCCAAACTACGAATTCTCTGCATTATATTCACACCACACATTGCCCTCAGACATGACATCTCCACTGCCTCCAGCCTTCTCCTCGCTGCAACATTCATCACCCATGCTTCACACCCATATAAGAGCGTTGGTAAAACTATACTCTCATACATTCCCCTCTTTGCCTCCAAGGACAAAGTTCTTTGTCTCCACAGACTCCTAAGTGCACCGCTCACCCTTTTCCCTCATCAATTCTATGATTCACCTCATCTTTCATAGACCCATCCGCTGACACGACCACTCCCAAATATCTGAATACATTCACCTCCTCCATACTCTCTCCCTCCAATCTGATATCCAATCTTTCATCACCTATTCTTTTTGTTATCCTCATAACCTTACTCTTTCCTGTATTCACTTTAATTAAATTCTTTTGCACACCCTACCAAATTCATCCACCAATTCTCTGCAACTTCTCTTCAGAATCTCCCAAGAGCACAGTGTCATCAGCAAGAGCAACTGGACAACTCCCACTTTATGTGTTTCTTTATTTTTAACTCGCAACTCTTGCCAAGATCCCTGATTACCTCTCTTACAACCCCATTATAAATATATTAAACCAACCACGGTGAAACATACACCATCCTTGTTAAAGCCTATACTTTTACTGGGAAATATTTCCCTCTTTCATTCATACTCTACTTGAGCCTCACTATCCTCATAAAACTCTTCACTGCTTTCTAGTAACCTACCATCCCTACACCATACACCAGCATCATCTGCCACATTGACCCCTATCCACCCTGTCAATAACGCCTTTTCCAAATCCATAAATGCCACAAAGACCTCTTTAGCCTTATCTAAATACTGTTCACTTATATGTTTCACTGTAAACACCTGGTCCTCACACCCCCTACCTTTCCTAAAGCCTCTTGTTCATTTGCTATCCTATTCTCAGTCTTACTCTTAATTCTTTCAATAATAACTCTACCATACACTTTACCAGGTATACTCAACAGACTTATCCCCCTATAATTTTTTGCACTCTCTTTTGTCCCCTTTGCCTTTATACAAAGGAACTATGCATGCTCTCTGCCAATCCCTAGGTACCTTACCCTCTTCCATACATTTATTAAATAATTGCACCAACCACTCCAAAACTATATCCCCACCTGGGTTTTAACATTTCTACTTTATCCCATTAATCCCAGCTGCCTTACCCCCTTTCATTTTACCTACTGCCTCACGAACTTCCCCCACACTCACAACTGGCTTTTCCTCACTCCTACAAGATGTTATTCCTCCTTGCCCTATACACGAAATCACAGCTTCCCTATCTTCATCGACATTTAACAATTCCTCAGAATATTCCAATATTCTGAATATTCCAATATTCTGTCATACGCCTTTTCCAAATCCATAAATGCCACAAAGACCTCTTTAGCCTTATCTAAATACTGTTCACTTATATGTTTCACTGTAAACACCTGGTCCTCACACCCCCTACCTTTCCTAAAGCCTCTTTGTTCATCTGCTATCCTATTCTCAGTCTTACTCTTAATTCTTTCAATAATAACTCTACCATACACTTTACCAGGTATACTCAACAGACTTATCCCCCTATAATTTTTGCACTCTCTTTTGTCCCCTTTGCCTTTATACAAAGGAACTATGCATGCTCTCTGCCAATCCCTAGGTACCTTACCATCTTCCATACATTTATTAAATAATTGCACCAACCACTCCAAAACTATATCCCCACCTGCTTTTAACATTTCTATCTTTATCCCATTAATCCCAGCTGCCTTACCCCCTTTCATTTTACCTACTGCCTCACGAACTTCCCCCACACTCACAACTGGCTTTTCCTCACTCCTACAAGATGTTATTCCTCCTTGCCCTATACACGAAATCACAGCTTCCCTATCTTCATCGACATTTAACAATTCCTCAGAATATTCCCTCCATCTTCCCAATACCTCTAACTCTCCATTTAATAACTCTCATCTCCTATTTTTAACTGACAAATCCATTTGTTCTCTAGGCTTTCTTAACTTGTTAATCTCACTCCAAAACTTTTTCTTATTTTCAACAAAATTTGTTGATAACATTTCACCCACTCTCTCATTTGCTCTCTTTTTACATTGCTTCACCACTCTCTTAACCTCTCTCTTTTTCTCCATATACTCTTCCCTCCTTGCATCACTTCTACTTTGTAAAAACTTCTCATATGCTATCTTTTTCTCCCTTACTACTCTCTTTACATCATCCTTCCACCAATCGCTCCTCTTCCCTCCTGCACCCACTTTCCTGTAACCACAAACTTCTGCTGAACACTCTAACACTACATTTTTAAACCTACCCCATACCTCTTCGACCCCATTGCCTATGCTCTCATTAGCCCATCTATCCTCCAATAGCTGTTTATATCTTACCCTAACTGCCTCCTCTTTTAGTTTATAAACCTTCACCTCTCTCTTCCCTGATGCTTCTATTCTCCTTGTATTCCATCTACCTTTTACTCTCAGTGTAGCTACAACTAGAAAGTGATCTGATATATCTGTGGCCCCTCTATAAACATGTACATCCTGAAGTCTACTCAACAGTCTTTTATCTACCAATACATAATCCAACAAACTACTGTCATTTCGCCCTACGTCATATCTTGTATACTTATTTATCCTCTTTTTCTTAAAATATGTATTACCTATAACTAAACCCCTTTCTATACAAAGTTCAATCAAAGGGCTTCCATTATCATTTACACCTGGCACCCCAAACTTACCTACCACACCCTCTCTAAAAGTTTCTCCTACTTTAGCATTCAGATCCCCTACCACAATGACTCTCTCACTTGGTTCAAAGGCTCCTATACATTCACTTAACATCTCCCAAAATCTCTCTGTCTCCTCTACATTCCTCTCTTCTCCAGGTGCATACACGCTTATGGTGTCTTCTGATAATGTTGTACAAAGTCTATAACACTTATTTTATTTCCTCTTTTTGTCATTCATTCCAGTTTTGTCACTAACCCAGTTCCATCACTACTGTAATATTCACACTTATAACCTGAACCATATGATACTAATTGTTTTCACAGCTTATCTCCGACAATACCAACTTCCGGAGACTTTGTCTCGCTACTTATTTTGTCTTTCTTTTCCAGATCACTCATTAACGACTTTATCACTGCACTATGGCCCTCACTTACCAGATATTTGCACTTTTATCTCATTATTGGTCATAAATTTGACCTATTGTTAATAACTTTTTGTGATGACTTGTGTCAACACTGTTGTCTGCAGCACTGATATGCGGCCGCTGCCGCTCTTCTCATAACTTTCATGACTTTAAATATTGCGCATGTTGGTGACACTGGCCTGAAGTTCATTCCTACCTGTCTGTCCTCTTTTTTAAATATTGGAACTACATTAGTTTGTGGTCAGTTGCTTACACAGCGTTTTTGCTCCCTTAGAACCCACAGTGAGAGGTTAATTTGTTCGATTGCCTTCGAAGTATCCAGTATGCTTACTAGTTTTGTCACCTCTTCTCATGTTGTGTGTATTGTGTCCAGTACCCGTTGGTGCACCCTTCTTCTTTGTCTCTGGTAGTCTCCCATTTTCTTCAGCGAATACTTCCTTAAATTTTGTAGCTCTTCAAAGATCATCTGGTCATGTAAACTCTTTTTCTTCAGCCTTATTACTTGTTCCTTTCCTTCTCCTGACGTGGCTAGATTGCAGCTTTTGTTCACATTTGGCTTTGTCCTGATCGAAATACACATATTGATGTCTTTCCGTCTTCCTTAATACTAGCTTTTGATTTCACAATATTATATCTTGCCATTCACGATGCAATGGTCGTTTTAATGGGCGTAGTTTGCCCCTTGAGTACCTTCTGATCCTCTAGAAATTTATCACCTGGCTCAACTGATTTTTCTGTTTGTCCGCCACTCATATATCAGATGTGCTTCCTATAGGTCCCATAAGGCCACGGATAATCAGCAACTTCAGTCTTCCTTATTCATATTTCATTTCCCTCCATAGTTCGTTGTCAGCTGCTCCCGATATCCTCACCTTCACCTCTCGTTATTTGACATCATTTCTGAGCAGGTATTTTTTCCTTCTCTCTGACCTTCTTTCTGTCTCTGGTTCATACCTTCTTCTTAATCTAAGCTGCCTCAGATTTTCTGCCAGGCTATGTATGTTTTCTTCACTGGCAGTAGCTCTTCTCTTCTGTGCCTTGCCTCCAATATTTTCTTAATCTTTTCTTCCATCTCTACAAGATTAAGGTTCTGCTGTTGCAATGCGATGTGAAGGTGAGAGGCTAATATTGACTAATCTTTTTTTATAATATTCTATAAGTTTTAGAAAGCTAAACAATGACAAATAAGACAATTCAAACCTTCATACTCTCATAACTTTTCAACAGAAGCAGAAATTATTCATGCTCAGCTGCATAAACTAAGGATTTAATCAACAGGCGCCTCGCGAGCCATGAAGTTTTAATCGACAAGAACCAGCGGGACAGCAACTCATTTTCATAGAGCGAGTGACACTTACAGATTTCTATTGCTCCCGATGCTGCAACACCACAATGTGTCCTGGCTTATTAGTGGTTGGAGAAAATGTTGTAAAACAGACAAGCCAATAAAAAGGCTTTTGGTAGAAAGGAAATCTTTATTGAGCATGGGGCTATGGCAAAATCGGTTTCCAAAATTTGTTCCTGCGATCTTTTATTTAAGATCAGAGAAACTGTCACAGTGGACAAGAAACTCACCAGTTAAGATGTCTCGTTATTCACCATCACCCCAATATTCCAAGTAAGTCACCATCCTTCATGAAATTATCTTGGACGACGATAAATGGACTGGCCCGACAATGATTTCGTTGACCTCACTGAGATGTGCTTGAACTATTATAACTTTCTTTTTCGGTAACCTTCCCCTCCGATGTGTCTTAACATAGTTGCAGTGTTCGATCGCCATAGCCTAACAACCCAGCACCCCCTCCCTATTTTTGAATGATTAGCGGGAATTTTTCCGGATTCGTTAAATTTTGCTGCAGGGGATCCAAAAAGAGGTCACCATTTGTCTATATCCTTGTACTGCAGCTTATCGCTACAAGCTGATAATTGGCAGTATGAAAATAAATATAGAGAGATCTTGTGGCCTAACATCCACTGGGTCTCAAAGGTTGTGTCCTCTTTAATTTTGTTGACCTAGTGAAGAATGTGCTAAAATACTGATTATTTGAAACCTTGTCGGGGGATCCTTTTCCGTTGGATACTTGAGCATGAGAATAAATTGCTGCCAGGATTGTCAAGGTTGGGAACTAAGACCAATATTGTACTAGAAGTGTACACAACTTTGTAGTACCTACAGTAGGTGGTTAGACTTTAAACATCTTTTCTAATACAGTAATAAAGGAGTGGAGCGGATTGCCAGCACATATCAGAGCATGAGCCAGTTCAAGAAGAAAGCTAAAAGGTACCTAATGAATGAAGCTACAGAAAGGGAGGACAGTGATTCCATGCATAGCTAACATTCGTGTACCTATTATTGTAAGCTGATCTTCATTCATTGTTCTTGTAAATGGCTCAATTTGCTTTATTCCAAATGTGTCTACTCTTATTGTAACTGATTTTCACAATGTTGAGTTACTTACTGTTTTAACTTCTAAGGTTTATTCATTATTGATTCCTACTGTAACTTACTGCTAGATTTTAAATAATAAGATATTACAAAGACCCCAATGGAAATAAGTCACTTCGTCTGACTTTTTTGGGAAGTTATCCTATGTAATTTACATATATGTTAAACTATGTATGATAATTGTACTTATGTCTACCTATACCTAAATAAACTTACTTGCTTAACGCTAGTATTAAAATAAAGCTTCAGGCAGTGGTAGAATGCGCAGTATCACGACGCACCAGACACTGACCTCAAACTGTTGCCACACAGCTTGATAAAGTGGGAGATGATGGTGGTGGTGAGTGGTAGTGGTGGTGAATGGTGGTGGTGGTAGAGTTGGCACTGGCGAGTGGCCCCCACTGTCACTGCCACTGCCACCACCACTATCACTACCACTGTCCTAAATAATAATAAAAATAATAAAATAAAAATCCCATATATTGTGAAGAAATTCTTCGGAAGATGTATTGCTGGATACATTAATATTTAAACTTTTCCCATTGTTACCCTAAGTTCATCAACGACCAATCTCTGGAAATATTTCTAGCAAGTCATATCCCAAGGATAGCTACACGAGAGAGACAGAGAGAGAGATAGGGGAGAAGCCTGAGCTTGCTACCATCTGCAGCTCACAAAACTGCCATCCCTACGAGTCCTTTGGGGCAGGACAGATGGCAGACCAGAGGCCTAGCTTCTCCCTACGAGCCCCGTGAGGGCGGGGACTGTGGCTAGGCCTGGGGACAGTTGGTCCCAAAGATGAGGGGGTACTTATACCTCCTCCCATGGGAGACTTAGGTCTCGAGATACTCCCCAGACAGGGAGCCAAGGCCGGGTCACCACTATTGGAAAAGACCCGGGCCGGGAGAGTACCGGCGAATAAAAAAAAAAAGAGAGAGAGAGAGAGATAGGGAAGGAGGGTCTCTCGAATATTACACATGTGAAAGTAGATCTGCTTGGACCGTTTACGGGTTAATTCTTCAACCCTGAGAATGGGTTTGAGAGCAGGGGTCTCGACACTGAAAGGGTTAAGAAACTTTACACAAAAGCATCGTTTGACCCTTTCACTGTCGAGACACCTGATCCTGAACTCACTCTGTGTCGAAGAATTTAAAAAAAAAATCTTGTGAAATGATAGAGAATTTTTTCCCGATGGTAATGATACCAAAGGTGCGAAATTTGCTGGAAAACTTGCGGAATTGCGCTCTCGCGAAGTTAGCTGTCTCGGTGATATATACACATCAGCGATTTCGCCCACTTTGAGCCCTGTTTTCGGCCAGTTCCATTGTTCCAGTTGACCAAATTCATAGCTAATTTCTCTAGAACTCCATTTGTTCTATCGATTGATTACAAGAAACCACCCATTTACCGATTTCAGCTACCCAATAAAGTGGTCAGGAATTGGCAGTTTGGCCAATTTCCCTCAAATTTCAATGGGGTCCAGCATAAACAATGACATTTTCTTTGTTCATTAGTCGCGTCTCTAGGCCCCTCTTGCTTTCTATTTTGAATTTTTATTCACACAAAAAATAGAAGATTTGCTGTTATGCAGACTACTGCATTATTATATAATTGCATAAATAATGTCAACTCATTTGTGACTGCGTATTAGACTGGCCAGTTGGAGTAGGTTGGGGCACCGGCTTGGGCCGGTTGGGAACTTGGACCTGCCTTGCATGGGTCAGTAGGCCTACTGCAGTGTTCCTTCTTTCTTATGTTCTTATGAATAAGCAGTGAACAAAAAATATGTCATAAATCTGCGAAAATTAATCTGAACGTAGTGAAAAAAAAATTGTCATATATTTTAAGTAATATTATATAAATTTAAACTGATCAATGATATTTTTACTAGAATTTGGCTTAAAAAAATTACATTAGGTTAGGTTAGGTGACCGACACCATGCCTAAACCTTCTAGGGTAGGGTAGGTGCCTGAGCCCGAGCTTGCAGCTCACAAGACTGTCATTCCCATTAGCCCCCTTGGGGCGGGGATGGCAGACCAGAGAGGCCTAGCTTGTGGCTAGGCCTGGGGACAGTTGGTCCCAGAGATAAGGGGGTACTTGTGCCTCCTCCCATGGGAGACTTAGGTCTCAGACACTCCCTAAAGAGGGAGCTGAGGCCGGGCCACCACTTGGAAAAGGCCCGGGCCGGGAGAATACCGGCGAATCTTTAATAATAATAATAATAATTAGGTTAGGTGAGGTTTCTAAGTTAGGTATTGCCAAAATATTTATTTTTTTTTTTACATCACTGCCGATGAAAAAATATGACTATCAATCTGTAAAAAATATTGTTCGTAAAGTTCAATTTTTAAGGGAGTTCGACCTACTCGGCAAGTTCGGTTAATTAGGTAATGTAAATAATTGTAATTACACAGCTGAGTGATCTTGTCTCACTGACCCTGACCTCCCGTCTAAGTTACCTC
This sequence comes from Cherax quadricarinatus, assembly GCF_026875155.1. Classification (NCBI taxonomy): domain Eukaryota; kingdom Metazoa; phylum Arthropoda; class Malacostraca; order Decapoda; family Parastacidae; genus Cherax; species Cherax quadricarinatus. Next base: position 25,750,032 of record NC_069419.1, read on the forward strand.
GAGTTATTCAGTTTCATGTAACTAAAAAGAAATTTGAAGACAAATCAGTTTTTTTTCACCTGTAAGTTTTCTAATTAAATTTCGGACTTGAAGTGAAAACTTTTAATTGACTTAGTAGTTAATGCTTCTGCTGTGATGATTCTGTCGCTGTGCTCGTGTTGTTACCGATGATACCACTGATGTTGCTGTTGGTGCTGAGGCTTTTGCTACTGCTGCTGCTGCTGCTGCTGCTGCTGCTGCTGCTGCTGCTGCTGCTGCTGCTGCTGCTGCTGCTGCTGCTGCTGCTGCTGCTGCTGCTGCTGCTGCTACTGCTACTGCTTCTATTAATATTGCTGATGGGGCTTTTTGCCTCTGCTACTGCTGCTGTTGCTGATATGGATGTTGCTAATGTTCTTTTACTGCTGTTGCTGCTATAGCCGCTGCTTTTGTTGCTGCTTCTGGTTTTGCTGCAACTGCTGTTGCATATGCTGCTGTTGCTTTTGTGACTGCTGCTGCTGTAGTAACTGCTCTATCTGTTGCTGATAATGCTGATGCTTCTGCTGCTGATGTCGCTGCCACTGTTGTTGATAATGATGCTGCTTTTACCACTGGTGTCGCTGATACTGTTGTTGGCAATACTGTTGACACTGCACATGCTACCGTTTCTAATTCTGTGGCAAATATTAATGGTGCGTTAGAGCACAGCAGTTATAATATTGCCCCAGGAAGGTCACAGAGTTTGACCCCCACGAAGGTCACATGTCTGACCCACGAAGGTCACACAATTGACAACGATGATCACACTGACCCCACAACTTGGATGAATACATAGTTAGAGATATCTTGTCCATGTTAAATGACTTGCAGCCCTTAACACCAAGTGTTGATCTAATGTTTGTTTGTATTAATTTACCTGTTTTTGTTGCGTTTTATGGAGGTTAGTATATTTCTTATTTAGTAAGTGTCTTAAATGACGGATTGGATCATTCAAAGAGTGCTGTGGTATACACAGAGTGCTGAGTATACACAGAGTGCTGTGATATACACAGAGTGCTGTGATATACACAGAGTGATGTGGTATACACAGAGTGCTGTGGTATACACAGAGTGCTGTGATATACACAGAGTGCTGTGATATACACAGAGTGATGTGGTATACACAGAGTGATGTGGTATACACAGTGTGCTGTGATATACACGTTGTGTGGCTATACACTTGTTGGCTTTGTGCGTATACCACAGTGCCTGTGGTATTACACAGTGCTGTGGTATACACAGAGTGCTGTGGTATATACAGTGCTGTGGTATACACAGGGTGCTGTGGTATACACAGTGCTGTGGTATACACAGTGCTGTGGTATACACAGACTGCTTGGTATACACATGCTGTGGATACCAGTGCTGTGGTTATACACAGTGCTGTGGTATACCAGTGCTGTGGTATACCATGCTTGGTAAAACAGTGCTGTGGAAAAACAAAAGGTCTGTGGTATAACAGTGCTGTGGTATACCAGGGGTTGGTATACACAGGTGCTGTGGTATACACAGTGTTGTGGTAAAAACAGTGCTGTGGTATACACAGTGGCTGAGGTATACACAGTGCAGTGTATACACAGTGCTGTGGTCTACTCAGTGCTGGTGGTACACACAGGGCAGTGGTATACACAGTGCTGTGGTATACTCAGTGCGTGGTATACACAGTGCGTGGAATACAAGTGCTGTGGTATACACAGTGCCAGTGGTATACACAATTCTGTTGTATGCACAGTGCTGTGGTATGAACACAGTGTGTGGTATGCACAGTGCTGGTGTAAACACAGTGCGTGTATGCACAGTGCTGTGGTATGCACAGTGCTGTGGTATAACACAGTGCAGTGGTATGCCACAGTGCTGTGTTATAACACAGTGCTGTGTAATACACAGTGCAGTGGGTATACACAGTGCTGTGATAGTACACGAGTGCTGTGGTATATCACAGTGCTGTGGATACACAGTACGTGGTATACACAGTGCTGTGTATACCACGTGCTGTGGTAACCCAGTGCTGTGGTATACACAGTGCATTGGTATCACAGTGCTGTGGTAATACACAGTGCTTGGTAATGCCAGAGCCTGTGTATCCACATGCGTGTTTCTCAGTAGTAAAGTAACCAGTTACCAGTAACCATGTAACCAGTAGATACTCCACTACCCCAACCGTCTCTGCCTAGTCACTGTCTGTAATTCATATTGCCGCAGACCACAGCAGTAATTCAAAGACCCCCTTCACAAAAGGGTACTGTGGGCGGTCAGTTATACGAAAAAAAAGTGGGGAGGGGCCCAAGAGGCAGGTCACGGCTGTTAGGCTCTTTTCCATACATACCGTTATAATTTATAACAACTTCCAGCCTACGTGAGTATTACATTACCCTATCCCACGGTGTCGAACCCCCCTCATGAAACTGGTGGCACCGGTGGTTGCGTGGATTTAAGCTTTTTAAGGGTATTTCAAGATGTTTAGAAGACTGTTTGTGAGTAAGCCGGCGGGTCAGAAGGTGAACCGACTCACCCACCAGCTACCGCTCTCCTCCACAACCTCCAGCCTGCAAGCCTGTTGCAGCTGTATTTCAAGCTTCTGGGCTTAGTACGTGTGCTAATTGCTTCAATCTCCGAGGGGTTGACCCGGATTTTGCAATAAGCCAGTCAGTAAGCCGACTGTGGGAAGTGAACACCATCAGCCTATCATCCAGCCTGTCTCCTGCCATCGACTCGCTCCTCCGAGCTGTGTGCATCGTTACCACCCTCTTCAGTCAGTCCATTCTGTGGGTTAAGCCCGTCAGCCAACCCAGCTTCTAAACCCCGCTGAGAGAAGAAGTAACCACCAAGTTTCCACTGGAAGTCCTCTAAGTATTTTTCATATATCGCTTTGTGCCTCCCATTTTGGATCCAGTTGGATGCTAAGAGTGGTCTTTTCACCATCCCTGTGGCATAGTGCTTATCAAGCCCCTTCGTGGGTAGTGAGAGAGTCGCACCAGAGCGCCTAGCGAGAGTCACACCTCAACCACCAGGCCCCTCCACACACTCCCTTCAATCACCCACCACCAGCCACACCTCATCTACCTTGGTTGATTTGCAACCCTTGAACCGTGGCCTAATATCTGTTTTTTGGCTCACATAATTGGTCAAGAAATTGTAGCTGAGCGCCGACAATCAAGCCAATATATGTTGAGGATCACCGGAGAAACAGCATTTCTTCCCGACGACAGTGGAGTGTCCGCGTCACCACCCACGCAGACAAACCTTCCTCATCATCCCATCATTATCCCGTGACTCCTCCAGACCTTCTGTGAATAATTTTCTGTTTAGCGACATTTTCTTGCATTTAAAGACATTTGCGTGTGTAGACATTTATAGTGGATTTTCTTGTTACTCTAAACCTTGTGTTATCAAGTGTAGCTCAGTTTTCTTTGACTCTTATTTTTGCAATTTTTTTCAGTGTTATCGCCTCATCTCATATTTTTTTTTAATCTGTTTTTTATACTACTCTCTGTCTGTAGTAAGTATTATTGTGTAGTGTACCAGTCAGTCCACTCCGTGTGAAGTGAGTCATTTTTTTATTGTATTCTTTCAGCATTGTATTCTCCGTATTTGTCATTGTATTTCATGCAGTGATAATTCACCCCAGTTTTACAATTATCCATTTATTTCTATGAGTGTCCTTTTTTCGTATGCCAGCCAGTGTCTCATTCCTCTGATTTTATTCGCAGACGTTTTACCATTATTTTTTGCCAGCAAATTTTTGTCGTACAGCACAGCAAGATTTTGTTGTAATAATAAACTAAAAATAATGAATACGTGAATTAAGTGATTGTGTGCCCCCCCACTTTGTAATGTTGTGTGCCCCACCACTTGGTAAGCGTACACTGCCTCACCACTTGTAAGTGTTACAACTTCCGTTTGGTTCCTTGTTTTTTATTTTTTATTCAACTTTTTCATAATACTTTGATGTAATTTCAATTACTTTTAAACGTAAAAGTGTTTCCTTACTCTGTTTTGAGTAAATTGTTTTTGTCTAATTACAATTAAGAGTTTAAAGTGTTCACTCAGTTTTTTCTTCATATTTTTATTTTATTAATTAACTCTGTGTTTTCCCAGTGAGACTTTATTACATGCAGTGAATTGTGTCAACTTGTTCTGCAGTTGATATTTCCTTTTATTGATATTTTTTCGGCATATTATTCTGCAGTTCTTATTGCATCTTGTTTTTTCATTTTCTTAATTTTCCTGATGTTGTCTTTGCATTATATTTTATTTGTTTATGCATTCTTAGAAAATATTTAAATTTCCCCAGTTATCTCTCGGTAGCATAATCCAATGTAGTGATTTTAAATTTATACTTTTTACATTGATTTTTAAAATTTTATTAGTTTATTCCTTACTAGCAAGAGTAAAGACAGCTCATTTTGCATTTAATTCATCTCCCAGTAATATTTTACTTTTATATTTTCAATGTGAATTTTGTTTCTTCTTGCCATAGTCCTTAACATTGGTTGTCCTTCTCTTGCAGTGTATCCTATAAGACCATTTTTTATTACTTCTCTGGCAGATTAGTTTCATCTCTTTTATTTCGAATTTAGCATATTTTGTATCATATTAATTGTTCATTATTTTTACCTATTTGTTCTCGTGCAACTACTTCTTTGCCATTATGTCTCACATACCGTCAGTGATACTTTAGTTAATGTCGACACTCAACCTCTCATGCTACTGCTGCTGCGTCTCAGTCCTCAACAGTTCCAACCACGACTGACAGACCGACCCAGACACGAGATACTAATATTATACTCGTGATTTCCCTTGATGCGTTTACCTTTTATTCAATGGCCATGGTACTAAAGTTTTCTTGAAGCAATTTAACTTGCCATTCGTTCTCGTGCTAATGCTCTAGTTAAGTCCTCCTTCAGAGTAAAGTCTTAACAGACTTGCGAAGAAGCTCTTCATCGGTCCCCTGCTGCGGTTCACGTTGTTGTCGTCCTTGATATGCGAGACTTCCAGGAATCTTACTAATTGGTCACAATATGAGAACTGATTCGTCTTTCTGTACCAGTAAAACAGCGATCCATATGTCGTTCTTAGTGAATGCTACACAAACCATGACTAATAGAATCGTTAGATCGCCTTTGCTGATAGATTAGACAAACTTTTATCATCATTTATCATGCTTTCCAGACATCAGCTTTCTCCCATGAAGAGCTAAACCATTTACAGAATCGCTTGCTAATAGCAGCTTTTGGGCAATCAAAGAAACTAATCCGCCTGCTTCCGTGTGTGCTTATGAGGCTCATCCTCCAACGGGTAACGATTGGAAACCATTACAGCTTTTAAATAAGTACCTTCCTTGTTCCCCCGGGTACTTTCGCCATGTATCAAAAGTAATTTCACACATATCCTCAGTCTGCAACCACCCTTGTTTGCGCCACAAGACAAATCGTGGTCGTCAACCATCTCAGGCGATCAACCAGGACCAGTTATAAACCTCGTAGTATTCATAGTTCACATTCAGTAACCATAGTCGTCGACTTGTTATAACTGTGGTCACCCCCCACCGTGGCCATAATGCAATTAATTGTCCTGATAGTTACCCTAAGAGACGTCGAACTGATGATGAGTAGCCAGTCTTCCCTACTGTAAATATCAATAGAATACATGACATGCACATCTGAGTGCAATGCTCTCTATAACCTCATACTCTGGTTCTTCCGTGGCCTTCCCAACCGCAGTTACCCGTAGAGGAAACAAGATATCGTGGTTCTCAAAATAACCAGAACCAGGCTTTTCATTCCGATTCTCAAACAAAGCAGAACCAGGGCGCATTCTTCCAATTCGGGGGAATTCGAGCGCGCCCAGTCATGCCGTCCCATGGTGACAGTAGGTGAATAAAGAGTACACCATCCCCGTTCCAATTCCTTTGAAAGCCTTTAAGCAAGTCCTCGAAATGACAATCCTGCTGATGATGTTTGCTTCACATGTCTCTGACGTAGATTGATTTTGGATGAAGTAGAACAAAGTCTTTTCTGATGACAATCCACCTTTTTGTTTGCACATAACTTCCAATGCAACCATAGGCCCCTATAGTGCAAGCATCTGTTCATAATGCGCCCGTTCATTTGTTCATGGACTCAGGTGCGCAAGAGTCAATATTATTAGTATAGTTTGTTTAAGGATAAGCCAGTTACGACATGACCTTTCTCGTAGAACCGACTCATGTCCCCTCCCTCCTTAGTGGAGTAGCTGGTTCCTCTCACCTGCGTGTCCGAGGTCGGACTTCCGTTCCCTAACCTTTCTATCCAAGTAGAGAACTTCACTGCATCTTCCTGTTGTCTACCAGATTACTTCCCTGGTGACCTTCATCTGGGATTTGCTTCCAGCGAGACTTACGCATTGTGGCTCGAACCCGTACCGATGGCATGCCCAAATTGGACGACTTGATCGTTCCATTCTGACTGGGGTTACCAGCTTGGGATCAGAATCTGTCATACTGCTGCAGAGTACGATGTACGCTTAAGTCCTTAAACAAGCCAATGCAATCTCCTTTAGCGTAAACCCAAGCGCTCCGAGCAATGGGAATTCTGTCACTCACTCCCAACCGAGTTCACCTATACCTTCAGCCTTTGCAGGATAGTGTTCCGTTGCCCTCAAGTGTCCGAGGACACTCAGACTCTTGCCTTGAGTGCACAGCCTATCCCTGCAATGACTGCAAGTTCGAGTAGTAGTTACTCCACAGGGGATGCCTTGTCAGAAAACGATTACTTGAAACTAGTACTGCCATCTCTTGTAGTATGTCACATGCCGTCCTGCAGAAAGACTCTTCTGTTTCGGCAATGCTCTCACTAGAGTGTCAGTAGTTGTTCCTAGTGTTCCAGAAATGGTGATAACGTCCTAGTTGACAGTGATTCTGTAAAGGTAAAATTCTATTTGTTTGAACCATCCTTACATTAGTAAAAAGTAAGATCCATTCTTCCTAGCTAACCCTTTCTGGTCACAGTAGTTCGTCTCAGAGCCATTACCAATCTTGTTGACCGTTGTTACTATCCTTACCCTGTTCAGGTAGAGGGATGAGTTGTCACCTTACCAGTGGGTCGTGCTATTTCTGTCTGCCGGGAGACCTCATCCACTCTTCACCTGATCAATCTTCCCCAGTTAGGAGAAAGACTTAGCTCCCACTGACGTGTTTCCCAGATAAGTCATGCGTTTTGTTGACTCTGTTGAACAACGCGTCTAAAGCCATTGCCTTATATACCAGGTGAGAAGAATGGGTATAACAACTTATTGGTCCCATCGAATTCCACTTGAACTGGTACTCGGGAGAACCTATAACATACCTGCTACAATGCCTCCATTCCACATAGTGCTGTCGCAGAAGAATAGACAATCAAATGCTTGATGATGAGTTTAATTGCACCTAGCAAAGCACCTTGGAATGCACCCTTATATCCTAGCACCAAAGAAGGAGGTACTACTTGGCGCCCAGACAATGACTTTAGGAAGTTAAATGTGAAAACTATTCCAAACCTTCCCACTTCCTGTACTGGGTGATCTTTTAATACGTAACATCGGAGAAAAACAAAGGTCTTTTCAACCGGATTTGTTACAAGGGTTTTGGCAAGTCCCTCTTCACAGGACAGCAAGAGCTAACTGCATTCTCCACTCCTACAGGTCATTAAAATCACTTCCTCCGTATGGCAATTGATTTTACGAACCTCCCCAATCAACGTTCTCAAGGCTCATGACTATATCTATTAAGGTCTCATAGGTAAGCACTTAGGGTGTAACTTAGATGACGTAATCCGTCAGTCTAAGACGTGAAACACACTTGAAAAAGCTTGATGTAGTACTTGGTAAGCTTGAAGAAAGCCAATTTAAAGATCAAACTGTCAAAATGTCAATTTTTTTCGAGATCAAAATTAAGTTCTTGTCACGTAGTCACTCCAAGATGGTTACGACTGACCAATAGAAAAGTAACTGCAGTACTAAAATTTTCCAACTCCCAAAACACAGCTGATGCCGAAAATCCTTTGTGGTCTTGAGCAGGGTTTATAAATAGATCTTTCATTGCCAAATTTTCTTCCATAGCTGCCTCCTCTAACTGAGTTGCTATAAGAAAGATCTCGCTATTGTTTGACCTTCCGTCCAGAAAGAGCATTCCCACAAACTCTAAAAGAAAAGCTAACATCTGCTCCAATTTTGAAATATCCAGATTTTTTCTAGCCCTTCTATCGACAACAGGATGCTAGATCAATTGGCATAGGGGCCCGACTAGGCCAGAAGACCGATGGCAATACAACGCAGTTTGCATTTGCTAAGCCCAGTCCTTACACAAGGCTTGAACTTAATTATACAGTAACTGAGCAAGAAGCTTTAGCAATATTATGGTCTTTAAAGCACTTCTGAGACATTATTTAGCAGTACTACTGTTCATGTCCTTTGGACAGACCAATGCTCCACTGATACCTTATATTATTCCAGAACAAACAACCACTGGAAGGTTAGCCAGATGACCTTGACTATCCAAGAGTTCAATCACACCTTTGAACACTTACCTGGCAAGTCAAAGTAGTCGCCGATGCCTTAATCGCGACATGTTAGTATATACTGCAGCCCTCCAATTTAGTGGCGAAGATGTAAAGAATGCACAACGAACAGATCCCATGTGGTCTTGGTGTGATTCCGAATCCCTGCTCCAGGAAGATCTTTATATCTGACTGTGAACCACCAGCACCATCAGTGACTTTGTCATGAAACCAAGAATAACTGTATCGAACAGCCATTGGGTACTCCTAGCAGAATGAGTATACCAGTTAGTAATTCCACGTCACTTAGTGAATGTAGCATACAGCAGTTCCCGATGTACCAGGTGTTTGCACACCCTGTATGGATCGTTCAGTAAAACAAGCCAGATTGAAATACTTATTGGCCTCGTATGGCAACTGAAATTCTGAGTATTTAAGAAAATGTAGTGTTCTGCGAGGCAAACATAAGGCCCAATCCAATCCAAGTGTATCCAACTACTAGCGAACCGTGGAAAGAGTTTGCGCTAAATTTGTAAACTAATTTCCAATGTCCCAATCCAAGGCAGCAAACAACTGTGTGTTTATGTAGACCAATTCACCAGATTATTGTGAGTTAGTTCGCTATTGCAGATAAGACTACTGCCGAGACAGTAGCTAAAGCGTTTAAAAGAACGCATTATCTGCAGGCAAAAACCACCCCAAAGAACCTAGTAACAGATAATGGAGTGATTCTGTAATGAAAATTCTTGAAAATTATTGGTGCACCTTGTACAAATCCTAAATCCACCATTGTTCCTCATCAAGCTGGCCAGCAATGGTTAGCGGAACGAACCAATAAGAAAGTACACTTGATGTCTTGAGAGCCACTATCAATCCAACAGTGAAACTTGGGATGAAGTTATACCTGATGTGCAGTGGCTATAAATTCTGCTTACAATGTTTCTATAGGTGACACACCACATTATGCATTGTACGGTGTAGATAAACGTTTGGCCTAAGAGTTGTTGTATTCTTAATCCCGAAACCAAATTACAACCCTGATATTCATAGCAACTCGTACCAGCTTAGCTCAAAAGATGTTTTTAGAAAGAATCCGTGAAACACTTCATAAATCAACAGCAGAAATTTACGAAGAGTCGGCAAACACTCGAGCAAAGCCAATCCAAAAATCAAAGTAGGTTTCGAGATTATGCTGATAACTTTAACAAAACACTGCAAGTGCCAAAGCTTGATCAAAAGGTGAGTTTGATGGTCCTTATACGATAGTTGAAACATCTCACTGTATTAAGTATAAAGGTTAGAGAAATTTAGTACTGTCAGTAATAAAGATGTCGCATTTAGATCAAAATGAATTAGTAATGTGATGATAAAGAATTTCCAACCAGACTAATGTGACAGACTCCTGACAATCCTCCTGAATCCTGTACTCCTTCCGCTGAAACTCAGTCAGAAACGATCAACCTGAATGTCGTAATTCCTACGTACACGACGACAGGGTATTGAGAAATCCTCAAGTATCATTTGTAACATCCAATTCAGATTGCCTCAAATACCGCATGAGTTAGCCAATGCTACAGAGTTTGAATCCTCCCAGAGAATGACACCCATTCTGCATATTTCCAATCTTACCCAAGCAGAGTTGGGGTTAAATGTAAATAACCAGTATAGATGAATAATTTACAGTATCAACTTAGCATATTCAAGAAATTTTTTGTGTGTTCAACGTTCTCTCCAACGAAACCTAGCTTCTGAGAGTTAACAGTCTAGATTTTGAGTGCACCGAATCTGCCCTTTCTGTTAAACACTCATTCCATTGTATATATCCCTTCCTCAGATCCGTAGATCACATGAAATACAGCGCGATCGATGCGATCAAATTTTTTTTATATCACTTCTATTGTGTATTCTAACATTGAGTTTCATTCGATGAGTTTTCATTCGTTGATTTCAATGAGTTTCAATTCAATGACCTAATATTCGATGAGTTGTGCTATATTTATACCTAGTATTGTCATTACAGTTTCAGTTACGTAAGCCTTCCATTCCATGTTCTAAACTTATGTATTTTAATGGTTCAATTGTTGTGTACTTTGACATGTATAGAATCAGCCCAGGAGCCCGTACACCTGCCAACTCTAGTTTGAATTAGTGTATGATCGGGACTACCATACGTTAGCGTCGCCGAGCTCTCAGGTAAGATAACCAGTTACCCAGTAACCAGTGTACCAGTAGATGACTCACTACCCAACTGTCTCAGCCTGGAAGTCCACTGCTGAATCAAATGCCGCTGACCACAGCATTATATCATAGACCCCCTCACATATGGTACTGTGGGCGGTCAGTTATACGAGAGTGAGCAAGGAGGCTGGTCACGGCTGTTTGGCTCTTCCATACATACCGTTATAATTATACGTACTTTCCACCTATGTGAGTATACTTATTACTCCTATCCACGTGTTCGAACCCCCACATGATACTGTGGTATGGCACAGTGCTGTGGTATGCACAGTGCTTTGGTATATACACAGTGCTGTGGTATCACAGTGCGTGGTAATCACAGTGGCTGTGGTAAATCCACAGTGCCTGTGGTATGCCACAGTGTTTTGCTGTGGAATACACAGTGCTGTGGTATACACATGCTGTGGAATACACAGTAGCTGTGGTATACACATGCAGAGGATACACAGTGGCTTGTGGTATACACAGTGCTGTGGTAAACACAGTGCTGTGGTATACACAGTGCTGTGGTATGCACGTGCTGTGGTATACACAGGCAGTGGTATGCACAGAGCTGGGTATACAACAGTGCTGTGGTATGCACGTGCTGTGGTATGGCACAGTGTGCTTGGTATACACAGAGCTGTTGGATATGCACAGTGCTTTGTATACACAGTGCTGTGGTATACACAGTGCTGTGGTATACACAGTGCTTGGTATACACAGTGCCTGTGGTATACACAGTGTTGTGTATGCACAGTGCTGTGGTATACACAGTGATGTGGTATGCACAGTGCTGTGGTATACCATGCTGTGGTATGCACAGTGCTGTGGTAATACACAGTGCTGTGGTATAACACATGTGCTGTGGTATACACCGTGCTGTGGTATACACAGTGCTGTGTGTATACACAGTGCTGTGGTATACACAGTGCTGTGGTATACACAGTGCTGTGGATGCACAGTGCTGTGGTATACACAGTGCTGTGGTATACACAGTGCTGTGGTATACACAGTGCTTGTATAGACAGTGTGGGTATACACAGTGCTGTGGTATACACAGTGCTGGGTATACACAGTGCTGTGGTATACACAGTACTGTGGTAAAAGTTTCACTTTCAAGGAAGAGGGAAACTAATCCTTTCCGATATATGAAGGTCGTTAAAGCTTCACGTAACTGTTAACTGCCAGTCAAGAAAGGATTAATAATAACTAGGAATTAGAGCAACCTCTGAGTGTGCACACACGGAGAGACATGTTAGAACATGTACATTTGCGGAAAAAAGTTCTCTACTCTCTCTCTCTCTCTCTCTCTCCTCTCTCTCTCTCTCTCTCTCTCTCTCTCCTCTCTCTCTCTCTCTCCTAGGTAGAAATAACATCAGGCAATTCGACGTATTAAACAGAGAGTAAAGGCTATTTTCATGAATAATTAGTGCAGTTTGTAACGACGGTGGTGACTGACGAAATTAATTGACTGAACTTTCTGTGTATCTGTGTAAAAGTAATTTATGAATGTAGACACGAATTAATTATCGCTCGAATGCGCCACCATTCAAAAATACTTTAAGTTCTAATATACAGAATAAAGTAAATTCAATTCTTACTCGTATATTAACCTGGTCTTTTCGAGTTTATCTTTTGTTTCCCTTCGTAGGTCTTTTTTCTAACTAATAATTCTCTGATAGCAATTCTACTTTATATTTTCTGAGACTCGCGGCTGCACATATACATGTATTGTGTTTTCTTATTTCTAAATAGGTAACAGATGCATTTCTTGTTTCAAGCTGTGACCTCTAACGTGACGTCACTATGTCGATTTTCTTGTGTTCCGTCAACGTTTGTAGTTACAGAGGAGGAGATATTCTCATGGTATTGCGTCTTAATTATCATCATCTTTGCTTATTTCCCCAAGATGCAGTTCCAACAATGTATTAACGTATCATTAACTAAATTACTGCAGGTGAACAGAGGCAGTAGTTGTAAGGAGACTTGCTAATACATCGCTCCTGCCTGGAATCGAATTCGGATCCTTAAGGATCCGAATTCTTAAGGTGCGTATATTCATGTATGTGTGTGAGTGTGTACTCACCTACTCACCTAATTCACCTAATTGTGGTTGCAGGGGTCGAGACTCAGCTGCTGGCCCCGTCCCTTCACTGAATGCTACTAGGTCCTCTCTCTCCCTGCTCCATGAGATTTATCATACCTCGTCTTAAAGCTATGTATGGTTCCTGCCTCCTCTACATCACTCGCCAGATTGTTCCACTTTCTGACCACTCTATGACTGAAGAAATACTTCCTAACATCCCTGTGGCTCATCTGAGTCTTCAACTTCCAAGGGTGACCCCTCGTATCTGTGTCCCCTCTCTGGAACATCTTGTCTCTGTCCACCTTGTCTATTCCACGCAGTATTTTGTATGTCGTTATCATATTTCCCCTGACCCTCCTGTCCTCCAGTGTCGTCAGGCAGATTTCCCTTAATCTTTCTTTTAGGACATTCCCCTTAGCTCTGGAACTAACCTTGTTGCAAACCTTTGCACTTTCTCTAATTTCTTAACGTGCTTGACCCGTGCGGGTTCCAAACTGGTGCTGCTACTCCAGTATGGGCCTAACGTACCCGGTGTACAGTGTCTTGAAAGATTCCTTATTTAAGTATCGGAACGCTAATCTCAGGTTTGCCAGGCGCCCATATGCTTCAGCAGTTATCTGGTTGATGTGTGCTTCCGGAGACGTGTTCGGTGTTATGACTCACGCCAAGATCTTTCTCCTTGAGCGAAGTTTGCAGTCGGTGGCCACCTAGCCTATACTCTGTCTGCGGTCTTCTCTGCCCTTCTCCGATCTTCATGACTTTGCATTTGGCAGGTTGAATTCGAGAAACCAGTTGCTGGACCAGTGTCCAGTCTGTCCAGGTCTCTTGAAGTCCTGCCTGATCCTCATCTGATTTAAATTCCCTCATAAACTCACATCATCGAGA
>NC_069419.1:25764250-25780931 GCF_026875155.1 Cherax quadricarinatus
TCTTAGCGTCGCCGATTCATAGTAGAAAACCAGTTCCCAGAAAACCAGTACCATAATGATCACTACCAACTGCCCCCGAGTCACTGCTTTTCATATTGCCGCTGACCACAGCAGTATTTCAAAGACCCCCTCACATATGGATACTGTGGGCGGTCAGTTATACGAGAGTGAGCAAGGAGGCAGGTCACAGCTGTTTGGCTCTTCCATACTTACCGTTATAATTATACGTACTTCCAGCCTACGTGAGTATTACTTTACCCTATCCACGTGTTCGAACCCCCACATGATACTGTGGTATGCACAGTGCTGTGGTATGCACAGTGCTGTGGTATACACAGTGCTGTGGTATGCACAGTGCTGTGGTATGCACAGTGCTGTGGTATGCACAGTGCTGTGGTATGCACAGTGCTGTGGTATACACAGTGCTGTGGTATGCACAGTGCTGTGGTATACACAGTGCTGTGGTATACACAGTGCTGTGGTATACACAGTGCTGTGGTATACACAGTGCTTTTGGTATACACAGTGCTGTGGTAATACACAGTGCTGTGGTATACAAGTGCTGTGGTATACACAGTGCTGTGGTATGCACAGTGCTGTGGTATACACAGTGCTGTGGTATGCACAGTGCTGTGGTATACACAGTGCTGTGGTATGCACAGTGCTGTGGTATGCACAGTGCTGTGGTATACACAGTGCTGTGGTATGCACAGTGCTTTGGTATACACAGTGCATGGTATACACATGCTGTGGTATACACAGTGCTGTGGTATTCACAGTGCTGTGGTATACACAGGCTGTGGTAATCACAGTGCTGTGTATACACAGTGCTGTGGTATACACAGTGCTGTGGTATACACAGTGCTGTGGTATACACAGTGCTGTGGTATACACAGTGCTGTGGTATACACAGTGCTGTGGTATACACAGTGCTGTGGTATACAAAACCGTGCTGTGTATACACAGTGCTGTGGTATACACAGTGGTGTGGTATAACAGTGATGTGTATACACAGTGCTGTGGTATACCACAGTGCTGTGGTATACACAGTGCTGTGGTATACACAGTGCTGGGGTTATACACAGTGGTGGGTATAGACAGTGCTGTGGTATACACAGTGCTGTGGTATACACAGTGCTGTGGTATACACAGTGCTGTGGTATACACAGTACTGTGGTGAAAATGTTTCACTTTCAAGGAAGGGGAAACTTAATCCTTTCGATTATATGAAGGTCGTTAAAGGCTTCACGTAACTTGTTAACTGCCAGTCAAGACAGGGATTAATAATAACTAGGAATTAGAGCAACCTCTGAGTGTGCACACACGGAGAGACATGTAGAAACATGTACAGTTGCGGAAAAAAGTTCCTCTACCCCCTCTCTCTCTCTCTCTCTCTCTCTCTCCTCTCTCTCTCTTCTCCTCTCTCTCTCCTCTCTCTCTCTCCCAGGTAGAAATAACATCAGGCAATTCAGACGTATTAAACAGAGTAGTAAAGGCTATTTTCATGAATAAATTAGTGCAGTTTGTAACGACGGTGGTGACTGACGAAATTAATTGACTGAACTTTCTGTGTATCTGTGTAAAAAATAATTTATGAATGTAACACTAATTAATTATTTGCTCGAATGCGCCACCATTCAAAAATACTTTAAGTTCTAATATACAGAATAAAGTAAATTCAATTCTTACTCGTATATTAACCTGGTCTTTTCGAGTTTATCTTTTGTTTCCCTTCGTAGTCTTTTTTCTCAACTAATATCTCTGATAGCAATTTCTACTTTATATTTTCTGAGACTCGGCTGGCACATATACATGTATTGTGTTTTCTTATTTCTAAATAGGTAACAGATGCATTTCTTGTTTCAAGCTGTGACCTCTAACGTGACGTCACTACGTCGATTTCTTGTGTGTCCGTCACTGTTTGTAGTTACAGAGGAGGAGATATTCTCATGGTATTGCGTCTTAATTATCATCATCTTTGCTTATTTCCCCCAAGATGCAGTTCCAACAATGTATTAAACGTATCATTAACTAAATTACGCAGTGAACAGAGGCAGTAGTTGAAAGGGAGACTTGCTAATACATCGCTCCTGCCTGGAATCGAATTCGGATCCTTAAGGTTGTGCACTGGTTTTATGTACATGGGTGCGTATATTCATGTATGTGTGCGTGTACTCACCTACCACCTAATTTCCCCCTAATTGTGGTTGCGGGGTCGAGACTCAGCTCCCGCCCCGTACTTTTACTGAAAGCTACTAGGGCCCTCCTCCCCCCTGCTCCATGACTTTATCATACCTCGTCTTAAAGCTATGTATGGTTCCTGCCTCCACTACATCACTCGCCAGATTGTTCCACTTTCTGACCACTCTATGACTGAAGAAATACTTCCTAACATCCCTGTGGCTCATCTGAGTCTTCAACTTCCAAGGGTGACCCCTCGTATCTGTGTCCCCTCTCTGGAACATCTTGTCTCTGTCCACCTTGTCTATTCCACGCAGTATTTTGTATGTCGTTATCATATTTCCCCTGACCCTCCTGTCCTCCAGTGTCGTCAGGCAGATTTCCCTTAATCTTTCTTTTAGGACATTCCCCTTAGCTCTGGAACTAACCTTGTTGCAAACCTTTGCACTTTCTCTAATTTCTTAACGTGCTTGACCCGGTGCGGGTTCCAAACTGGTGCTGCATACTCCAGTATGGGCCTAACGTACCCGGTGTACAGTGTCTTGAAAGATTCCTTATTTAAGTATCGGAACGCTAATCTCAGGTTTGCCAGGCGCCCATATGCTCAGCAGTTATCTGGTTGATGTGTACTTCCGGAGACGTGTTCGGTGTTATGCTCACGCCAAGATCTTTCTCCTTGAGCGAAGTTTGCAGTCGGTGGCCACCTAGCCTATACTCTGTCTGCGGTCTTCTCTGCCCTTCTCCGATCTTCATGACTTTGCATTTGGCAGGGTTGAATTCGAGAAACCAGTTGCTGGACCAGGTGTCCAGTCTGTCCAGGTCTCTTTGAAGTCCTGCCTGATCCCATCTGATTTAATTCCCTTCATTAACTGCACATCATCTGAGAACAGGGACACTTCTGAGTCTATCCCTTCTGTGTGTCTATGTGTGGTGTGCCTGCTACGAGTATCGGTGCAAGTGAGTGGTTTGAGTGTGTACATGTGTGGCTCGTGTGTGCTGGCTTTTAATATGCACTAATAATCAATATTGATCTTTCAGGGGACACTGATGCTCGACGATCTTAATGATCAATAGGTTTCCTGGACATTGCTTCATTATGTCACTTGAGATTATTAACATGAGCCGCAAGGAGTATAATGTCTTCTGCCTAAATAATTATCAGTAAAAAAGTGCCCTTTTGTGAGAGTTGATGGCGCGTGAGACATATGTGGTTGTTATGGCCAGTGTGCATTGTGGAGTGCTCTGGCATATATAAGCTACCTGGTGATGGAAGGCTGGGTGTTGACACCCTGGTACATAATATACTGCACGAATCGATCTTCATGTTATTTAGATTATTCTCTAAAAAAAAGAAGCTCAGTATTATTTAATAATACTGAAAATATAATAATAATAATAATAATAATAATAATGTTACGAATGGTATATATACCGACAAGATGAGAGTAAGACACATACCCAGATGTTGCACATGTGTCTTACTCTCAATAATAATAATAATAATAATAATAATAATAATAATATAATAACAATCTGTATTTTTTAAGGATGAGGATGATGCCAAAATTTTTAGCCAATACCGATACACATTTTTCGGCCTATACCGATACTGATACTGTTCCACATTTTTATATTTTTAAATTATAATGACTGTTCAGTTATATAGGGAACGTCTCATTGCACAATGGGTATTAAATAATACACGAAGGTTAAATGTTAAATGAAATAATTTCTCTGAGAAGGTAATGTCATTACTCATTACTTGGCCTGTTGTGTTAGTTACGTTATTAAATGGACTTGTCGATAGTATGTGTGTGTGTGTGTGTGTGTGTGTGTGTGTGTGTGTGTGTGTGTGTGTGTGTTGTGGTGTGTGTGTGTGTGTGGTGTGTGTGTGTGTGTGTGTGTGTTGTTTTGAGATTACACAATATACGTTATATATAAATTATGAAAAATATATGATTTAACATATCTTTTTCTGTTGAAACTGTTATTATTGATAGGAAGGATGCATGTAATGAGGCGTCAAAAAGGTCACCGAAATTTGTATGGAGAAATGAGAAACAAAAGAGAGAGTGAAAGTTGACTGAAAGTGGATTGAACGACACAGTAGAGAAAGAAACCTTCCGCTGATGTACCGGCTCATTCCTCTTATAATTCTGGCTCGTGTTAACTGTGGTGAGGTGCAGTAGTAGATAATGTCGGTCTTTTTTCAGAGGGTTGTCCTCTACACTTAGATTCCATTCGAATTGGCTGTTACAAGTATTTTGTGTCCAAAGGGTGACCGGAGCGGTACGCGTTTTCTTTTATTCCTGTTCTTTTTGCGTACATCTCCAACACTCTCCCACCCCTTCACTGTTTTTTTCATTCTTTACTCTCTCTTAAAAGCAACAAATCTCCATTACACAAGATAAACATTGAACCGGGTCGAAGGTTATCACTTCCTGCTCTTCTACCGCCCAAAAATTTTTTTTATGGCTGGAACAAAGATAATATTATGATATATTATAATAATACACAGAAATAAAGTGCTGCCTCATGAACACTGCTGCTCTTATACTGACGCACTAGTGTTTTCCTCATGAACACTGCTGCTCTTATACTGACGCACTAGTGTTGCCTCATGAACACTGCTGCTCTTATACTGGGCGCACTAGTGTTGCCTCATGAACACTGCTGCTCTTATACTGACGCACTAGTGTTGCCTCATGAACACTGCTGCTCTTATATGACGCACTAGTGCTGCCTCATGAACACTGCTGCTCTTATACTGACGCACTAGTGCTGCCTCATGAACACTGCTGCTCTTATACTGACGCACTATTGTTGCCTCATGAACACTGCTGCTCTTATACTGACGCACTAGTGTTTTCCTCATGAACACTGCTGCTCTTATACTGACGCACAGTGTTGCCTCATGAACACTGCTGCTCTTTTACTGACGCACTAGTGTTGCCTCATGAACACTGCTGCTCTTATACTGACGCACTAGTGCTTTCCTCATGAACACTGCTGCTCTTATACTGACGCACTAGTGCTGCCTCGTGAACACTGCTGCTCTTATACTGACGCACTAGTGTTGCCTCATGAAACACTGCTGCTCTTATACTGACGCACTAGTGTTTTCCTCATGAACACTGCTGCTCTTATATTGACGCACTAGTGTTGCCTCATGAACACTGCTGCTCTTATTACTGACGCACTAGTGTTGCCTCATGAACACTGCTGCTCTTATATTGACGCACTAGTGTTGCCTCATGAACACTGCTGCTCTTATACTGACGCACTAGTGTTGCCTCATGAACACTGCTGCTCTTATACTGACGCACTAGTGCTTGCCTCATGAACACTGCTGCTCTTATACTGACGCACTAGTGTTCCTCATGAACACTGCTGCTCTTATATTGACGCACTAGTGTTGCCTCATGAACACTGCTGCTCTTATACTGACGCACTAGTGTTGCCTCATGAACACTGCTGCTCTTATACTGACGCACTAGTGCTGCCTCATGAACACTCCTGCTCTTATACTGACGCACTAGTGCTGCCTCGTGAACACTGCTGCTCTTATACTGACGCACGAGTGTTGCCTCATGAACACTGCTGCTCTTATACTGTCGCACTAGTGTTGCCTCATGAACACTGCTGTTCTTATACTGACGCACTAGTGTTGCCTCATGAACACTGCTGCTCTTATACTGACGCACTAGTGTTGCCTCATGAACACTGCTGCTCTTATACTAACGCACGAGTGTTGCCTCATGAACACTGCTGCTCTTATACTGACGCACTAGTGCTGCCTCATGAACACTGCTGCTCTTATACTGACGCACGAGTGTTGCCTCATGAACACTGCTGCTCTTATACTGACGCACTAGTGTTGCCTCATGAACACTGCTGCTCTTATTCTGACGCACTATGTTGCCTCATGAACACTGCTGCTCTTATACTGACGCACGAGTGTTGCCTCATGAACACTGCTGCTCTTATACTGACGCACTAGTGTTGGTCATGAACACTGCTGCTCTTATACTGACGCACGAGTGTTGCCTCATGAACACTGCTGCTCTTATACTGACGCACTAGTGTTGCCTCATGAACACTGCTGCTCTTATACTGACGTACGAGTGTTGCCTCATGAACACTGCTGCTCTTATACTGACGCACTAGTGCTGCCTCATGAACACTGCTGCTCTTATACTGACGCACGAGTGTTGCCTCATGAACACTGCTGCTCTTATACTGACGCACTAGTGTTGCCTCATGAACACTGCTGCTCTTATACTGACGCACGAGTGTTGCCTCATTAACACTGCTGCTCTTATACTGACGCACGAGTGTTACCTCATGAACACTGCTGCTCTTATACTGACGCACTAGTGTTGCCTCATGAACACTGCTGCTCTTATACTGACGCACTAGTGTTGCCATCATGAACACTGCTGCCTCTTATACTGACGAACGAGTGTTGCCTCATGAACACTGCTGCTCTTATACTGACGCACTAGTGTTGCTTCCTGAACACTTCTACTTTTATACTGACGCACTAGTGTTGCTTCCTGAACACTGCTACTCTTATACTGACGCACTAGTGCTGCCTCATGAACACTGCTACTCTTATACTGACGCACTAGTGCTGCCTCATGAACACTGCTACTCTTATACTGACGCACTAGTGCTGCCTCATGAACACTGCTACTCTTATACTGACGCACTAGTGCTGCCTCATGAACACTGCTGCTCTTATACTGACGCACTAGTGTTGCTTCCTGAACACTGCTGCTCTTATACTGACGCACTAGTGCTGCCTCATGAACACTGCTGCTCTTATACTGACGCACTAGTGTTGCTTCCTGAACACTGCTGCTCTTAATACTCACGCACTAGTGTTGCTTATTCCTGAACACTTTTAACTTTTATACTGACGCACTAGTGTTGCTTCCTGAACACTGCTACTCTTATACTGACGCACTAGTGCTGCCTCATGAACACTGCTACTCTTATACTGACGCACTAGTGCTGCCTCATGAACACTGCTACTCTTATACTGACGCACTAGTGCTGCCTCATGAACACTGCTACTCTTATACTGACGCACTAGTGCTGCCCTTTATGAACACTGCTACTCTTATACTGACGCACTAGTGCTTTCCTCATGAACACTGCTGCTCTTATACTGACCACTAGTGTGCCCTCATGAACACTGCTACTCTTATACTGACGCACTAGTGCTTTCCTCATGAACACTGCTGCTCTTATACTGACGCACTAGTGCTGCCTCATGAACACTGCTACTCTTATACTGACGCACTAGTGTTGCTTCTTGAACACTGCTACTCTTATACTGACGCACTAGTGCTGCTTCCTGAACACTGCTACTCTTATACTGACGCACTAGTGCTGCTTCTTGAACACTGCTACTCTTATACTGATGCACTAGTGCTGCTTCCTGAACACTGCTACTCTTATACTGACGTACTAGTGCTGTTTCCTGAACACTGCTACTCTTATACTGACGCACTAGTGCTGCTTCCTGAACACTGCTACTCTTATACTGACGCACTAGTGCTGCTTCCTGAACACTGCTACTCTTATACTGACGCACTAGTGCTGCTTCTTGAACACTGCTACTCTTATACTGACGCACAGTGCTGCCTCATGAACACATGCTACTCTTATACTGACGCACTAGTGCTGCTTCCTGAACACTGCTACTCTTATACTGACGCACTAGTGCTGCCTCATGAACACTGCTACTCTTATACTGACGCACTAGTGTGCCTCATGAACACTGCTACTCTTATACTGACGCACTAGTGCTGCTCATGAACACTGCTACTCTTTTACTGACGCACTAGTGCTGCTCATGAACACTGCTACTCTTTACTGACGTACTAGTGCTGCCTTCATGAACACTGCTACTCTTTTACTGACGCACTAGTGCTGCCTCTGAACACTGCTACTCTTTTACTGACGTACTAGTGCTGCCTCATGAACACTGCTACTCTTTTTACTGACGCACTAGTGCTGCCTCATGAACACTGCTACTCTTTTACTGACGCACTAGTGCTGCTCCCTGAACACTAGCTACTCTTTTACTGACGCACTAGTGCTGCTTCTTGAACACTGCTGCTCTTATACTGACGCACTAGTGTGCTTTATGAACACTGCTACTCTTTTACTGACGCACTAAGTGCGCCTCATGAACACTGCTGCTCTTATACTGACGCACTAGTGCTGCCTCATGAACACTGCTACTCTTATACTGACGCACTAGTGCTGCCTCATGAACACTGCTACTCTTATACTGACGCACTAGTGCTGCCTCATGAACACTGCTGCTCTTATACTGACGCACTAGTGTTGCTTCCTGAACACTGCTTCTTTTATGCTGGCGCACTAGTGCTGCTTCCTGAACACTGCTTCTTTTATACTGACGCACTAGTGCTGCTTCCTGAACAATGCTTCTTTTATGCTGGCGCACTAGTGCTGCTTCTTGAACACTGCTACTAGTATACTGACGCACTAGTGCTGCCTCATGAACACTGCTGCTCTTATACTGACGCACTAGTGCTGCCTCATGAACACTGCTACTCTTTTACTGACGCACTAGTGCTGCTTCTTGAACACTGCTGCTCTTATACTGACGCACTAGTGCTGCCTCATGAACACTGCTACTCTTATACTGACGCACTAGTGCTGCCTCATGAACACTGCTGCTCTTATACTGACGCACTAGTGCTGCCTCATGAACACTGCTACTCTTATACTGACGCACTAGTGCTGCCTCATGAACACTGCTACCTTATCTACGCACTAGTGCTGCCTACATGATAACACTGCTACTCTTATTACTGACGCACTAGTGCTGCCTCATGAACACTGCTGCTCTTATACTGACGCACTAGTGTTGCTTCCCTTGAACACTGCTACTCTTATCTGACGCACTAGTGCTTTCCTCATGAACACTGCTGCTCTTATACTGACGCACTAGTGTTGCTTCCTGAACACTGCTGCTCTTATACTCACGCACTAGTGTTGCTTCCTGAACACTTCTACTTTATACTGACCACTAGTGTTGCTTCCTGAACACTGCTACTCTTATAACTGACGCACTAGTGCTGCCTCATGAACACTGCTACTCTTATACTGACGCACTAGTGCTGCCTCATGAACACTGCTACTCTTATACTGACGCACTAGTGCTGCCTCATGAACACTGCTACTCTTATACTGGGCGCACTAGTGCTGCCTCATGAACACTGCTACTCTTATTTCTGACGCACTAGTGCTGGCCTCCTGAACACTGCTGCTCTTATTACTGACGCACTAGTGCTGCCTCATGAACACTGCTACTCTTATACTGACGCACTAGTGCTGCCTCATGAACACTGCTGCTCTTATACTGACGCACTAGTGCTACCTTTATGAACACTGCTACTCTTATACTGACGCACTAGTGTTGCTTCTGAACACTGTACCTTATACTGACGCACTAGTGCTGCTTCCTGAACACTGCTACTCTTATACTGACGCACTAGTGCTGCTTCTTGAACACTGCTACTCTTATACTGATGCACTAGTGCTGCTTCCTGAACACTGCTAACTTATACTGACGTACTAGTGCTGCTTCCTGAACACTAGCTACTCTTATACTGACGCACTAGTGCTGCTTCCTGAACACTGCTACTCTTATACTGACGCACTAGTGCTGCTTCCTGAACACTGCTACTCTTATACTGACGCACTAGTGCTGCTTCTTGAACACTGCTACTCTTATACTGACGCACTAGTGCTGCCTCATGAACACTGCTACTCTTATACTGACGCACTAGTGCTGCTTCCTGAACACTGCTACTCTTATACTGACGCACTAGTGCTGCCTCATGAACACTGCTACTCTTATACTGACGCACTAGTGCTGCCTCATGAACACTGCTACTCTTATACTGACGCACTAGTGCTGCCTCATGAACACTGCTACTCTTTTACTGACGCACTAGTGCTGCCTCATGAACATGCTACTTTTACTGACGTACTAGTGCTGCCTCATGAACACTGCTACTCTTTTACTGACGCACTAGTGCTGCCTCATGAACACTGCTACTCTTTTACTGACGTACTAGTGCTGCCTCATGAACACTGCTACTCTTTTACTGACGCACTAGTGCTGCCTCATGAACACTGCTACTCTTTTACTGACGCACTAGTGCTGCCTCAAAGAACACTGCTACTCTTTACTGACGCACTAGTGCTGCTTCTTGAACACTGCTGCTCTTATACTGACGCACTAGTGCTGCCTCATGAACACTGCTACTCTTATACTGACGCACTAGTGCTGCCTCATGAACACTGCTGCTCTTATACTGACGCACTAGTGCTGGGCCTCATGAAAAACTGCTACCTTATACTGAGCACTAGTCTGCCTCATGAACACTGCTACTCTTATACTGACGCACTAGTGCTGCCTCATGAACACTGCTGCTCTTATACTGACGCACTAGTGTTGCCTCATGAACACTGCTACTCTTATACTGACGCACTAGTGCTGCCTCATGAACACTGCTGCTCTTATACTGACGTACTAGTGCTGCTTCCTGAACACTGCTTCTTTTATGCTGACGTACTAGTGCTACTTCCTGAACACTGCTACTAGTATACTGACGCACTAGTGCTGCTTCCTAAGCACTGCTGCTCTTAATGACAGCACCCCCTCAAGCACTGATCCTTGTAGAATCCCGTTGTTAGCATCAACCCACGAACACTGATCCTTATGGAATCCCGCTAGTAACATCACCCCCGAGAAGTGCTTTCCCTCTTAATATTGTTCATAACTTTCTTTAAAAAAAATTCTCGGTCGTCACAAAAACTATATACACCTACTTTTTTAATTCCCAAATTAATCTCTCATGAGGGACTCTCAAAATCTGTTTAAAATCTAAGTATAAACAATCCACCCATTTATTTCGTTCTCAAATACAGGATTTAGCTGATCTGAAGTCATACTACCCATTATTTATGAGGGTTTGCCCTGCAGATATTTTATCAAGTTTTCTCTGGTTCTGTCTACTGCTTTTTAACATCTCCACTCGTTGTGTTTAGCGCTTCCCTCTTGATTATAATAATAATAATCCACTCGTTGTACCTTTGAACAGACGAACCAATACTCATTGAAGGTTCATCGTGCTCACCAGCCCAGGGAACGTCGTATCCCACCAGCTGAGGAATGTTAAAATACACAAATAACTCCAGTGGAAATAAGTTACTTTATCTGACTTTTTGGTGAGGATATCCTAGGTAATTTACTTGATGTAAGATAATTGAACTTATGTGTAACTTTGTCTAAATAAATTTACATAAGTATTGTAACCACAAATAGGTGAGTACATATGAGAATGGAAACTTTCAAGGACATTTGGGTCCGACTTTTTTATTTTTATTATTGAAGATTGGAATATTAACAAGTGCTGTGGCTTTTTATTTTTTAAATGATGTTCTCTTTCCCATTGTATAAATACAGCCACAATATTTGACATTGTCTTGTGATCCTGCAATTTGCTGTCAGTTTTAATCAAGGGTTAAAGATAATATAAAACGATTAATTTTTTTTGGGGGGACAGGAATAACTTGGTGTATGTTTGGTCTCATAGTTCCTACGTACCTCCTTCAACACTGCAACAGTTTCGTGGCATGCGACACACAAGACTTAATCACCTGGTTGCACAAAAAAATATTTTACGTTTCATTGTTCTTTGAACAGGTGGAAGTCTCTGCTCTTTTCCCTTTTCCTTCTATATCTGAAAAAATTAAATGATTAGAACTAAAATTTGAACAAATTTTGGCATCCAAATTGTTACAAGCAACGAAGTCCTTAACTTTATGTGACTGAAATGACTGAAAATGAGGGATTATTAGTTTTACTGTTTGTAAATATTTCAAGTTGCTGCGGGTCGAATAAATCTTTTGTCTGTCTGTCTGTCTGTCTGTCTGTTTGTTTGTCTCTCTCTGTCTGTCTGTCTGTCTGTCTCTCTCTCTCTCTCTCTCTCCTCTCTCTCTCTCTCTCCCCCTCTCTCCTCTCTTCTCTCCTCTCTTCTCTCTCTCCTTCTTCTCTCCTCTCTCTCTATCTTCTCTACTCTCTCTCTCTCTCTCTCTCCCTCTCTCTCATCTCTTCTCCTCTCTCTTCTCTCTCTCTCTCTCTCTCCCCTCTCTCTCTCTCTCTCCTCCCTCTCTCTCTCTTTCTTCTCTCTCTCTCTCTGTCTCCTCTCTCCTTCTCTCTCTCTCCCTCTCTCTCTCTCTCTCTCTCTCCTCCTCTCTCTCTCTCTCCTCTCTCTCTCTCTCTCTCATTCTCCTTCTCTTGCGATATACTGCCAACAAGGTGTGGGTGTACAGCGAAAGCTGTGTTGGTATACATCGCTGGGTAGTGCGTTGCAGGGACAGTCTGCCTCTATCTCTGACTTCCTTGACAAACACCACGTGACCCTTTCCCCCATCCCCCTCTCCCCCCGATCAAGTCCATCTACCCATTCCCCCATCTCTCTCCGTCTGTCTGTTTTTGTCTCTGTTAGTCCTGTCTGTCTCCCCCTTCTGTTTGTGTGTAGCGTGCTGACATACTACATACAACCGAGGAGAGGAGGAGGTAAAGGAACTGGTATATGAACTAGAAATCCCTTGAACACTTTCACGTGTAAGACGACGAATAAAGGGAGACATGATTGAAGTGTATAAACGGAGGAGCATAAAAGGGTATAAATATTTGAGAATCCCTGGAGTGCATTAATTTAAATTTAGGGTCCTGAGGATATCCCTTCAAGAAAGGACTAGAAAATCATGCTATTAAACAAATTGGATAGTTAGATTTAAAAAAAAAGGAATGCAGATTCAAATAATGTTATGGGCAAATAGTTGCTGGTGAGTGGAGCAATCTGCCTAGTAAGGTTACGAACCTAAAAGCTTGGGTAACTTCAGGTATAGGTTAGATAATAAAGGAGTGAGAGGGGTTGGATTTGAGTGGCCACTCCGCTTAATCCTTGGGTAGCCATTGAAATGTTTGGGCAAATATGTTTGTTAGTGGTTGAGTTAGAGAAAGATCTACCTATATGGACCAGTAGCGGGCTGTAGTGTTCCTCTTTTGTTATATCCAGAGAGGGCGTGCAGAGATACTGTGTGTGCCGCCTAAGAACAACCTTCACAAAATCTATTCGAAACA
Organism: Cherax quadricarinatus; assembly: GCF_026875155.1. NCBI lineage: Eukaryota > Metazoa > Arthropoda > Malacostraca > Decapoda > Parastacidae > Cherax > Cherax quadricarinatus. The sequence continues at coordinate 25,777,635 of NC_069419.1, forward strand.
AGGTACCTGCCTGAGGGTGGTAGACAGCAAATGTAGTACCAATTTTTAAGAAAGTGAACAGATAGGCAGCATCAAACTACAGAACACTGTCACTGATATGTAACGGTATGTAAAGTCATTGAGAAGATTAAATAGAAAGAGTGGTGGAGCATCTAAAAACAATGGGCTTGTACACATAACCAGCACGGTTTCAGGAGGGAAATCCGTCAAAAAAACCTACTAGAAGTTCTAGAGTTTTAATGTAAGAGAAGTGACATAGAAAGAGAGAGTAGTAGACCCCTATTTCTTGGACTAAAGAAAGCTTTCACACAGTTTCGCACAAGAGATTATGCAAAATCTAGAGGAGCAGGCAAGAATAACGAAAGGCACTGCAATGGATCAGGAATACCTGACAGAAAGGAAACAACGAGTGATGGTGGTACGTGATGAGGTATCAGAGTGGGCGCATGTAACGAGAGGGGTTGTGGTGAATGGTTTGAAAAACCGACAAGTTGAAGATTGAGACACTTATGCAGCATATGGGACACTGCAGCATCATGGGATCTTGTTTACAGAGAATTCCTCAACACTTGTTCAACCTTTGAACGAAGACCTACTTCGACTAGTGGATGGTACCACTATGACCCCGCCTCAGCCTGCTTCACCTCACCTCACTACAGTATATAAGCCACGTCTACGGCCCTATGCTGTACATTCTACAAGATTGATGGACTGAACACATCGACTCCAGGTTGAGGGACTGATTACCTCATACTCCTCCTCTCCTTACGCCTTCCTCTTTGTATTGGACTGATGAAGCCAATGTGTGGCGAAACGTTTCCTGAATAAAAATTCCCATATGCTGCATAAGTGTCTCAATCTTCAACGAGAGGGGTTCCCCAGGGGTCAGTCCTAGAGCAGTTGCTCTTTCTGGCGTATGTGAATGAGTGGACCTGGTAGCCACCAGCGAAAAGGCGGGGGCTAGCACCTGTAAATCAACCTCTCCAACCACAGATAGGTGAGTACAATTAGGTGAATACACAAAAACGCACAAACACACACACTGACCTCCAATACCCAGTTCTCACCACGCTCACTCCACATAATAGTACCATGTAAAAACTTTTGAGCGACCTTCAACAGCAGCCGTGTATGTGCCCGTCCAGCAACACAACGCTTACTCTCTTCACTATCCCACAAAAACTCTCTTCACTATCCCACAAAAACTCTCTTCACTATCCCACAAAAACATTCTTCACTATCCCACAAAAACTCTCTTCACTATCCCACAAAAACTCTCTTCACTATCCCACAAAAACTCTCTTCACTATCCCACAAAAACATTCTTCACTATCCCACAAAAACTCTCTTCACTATCCCACAAAAACTCTCTTCACTATCCCACAAAAACATTCTTCACTATCCCACAAAAACTCTCTTCACTACACCAAAACTCTCTTCACTACCCAAAAAAACTCTCTTCATTTACCACAAAACTCTCTTCCTATCCCACAAAAAACTCTTTATACCACACAAACCCTTTTTTACTACCACAAAAACTCCTTCACCTCCCCCCAAAAATGTAAAACAAGTGTCCAAAATTCGGCAAAAAAACTATCTTACATTTCAAATAAATCTTGCTTTTCAATAAGAAAAAAAAAAAAAAGAAATAACTTTAAAAAATAAATTTTATCGAGAGAACAAAAAATTTTTCCACAAATGTTCAACGGGAAACATTCAACAAAAAATGTTCAACAGAAAAAAATACGAGCAACATGTAAACATCATCTTGGATGGAGAACTTGAGAAAGATCGTCTTCTCAACAAACACTCGAGTGATACTACACAATAGTGCCAGACATTGGCACCATCTCTGTCGTTCACTGCTCCGTGTCCTTCAAGGGATGATGATGTCATGATACTGAAGAGCTTTTGATACGAGGAATTAAGGTTACTTTCTACTTCTGCGACTCACAAGTCCAATCCCTTCAAGGAACGGGGCAAGGTTGTCTTGATGCTGGTGAATTGCTCTTGGTCCAAGGAATCTCAGCTACCCCCATTTCTTCTGGTTAGAGTAGATTATCTCCTATTTCCAAGGTGGTGCATAATTCCAATGGGTTTTGCACTTCTTAAGTACAATAATCATATTTACGTATTCTCTCTTGTCTACTGTCTCTTCTTTTTAATCGTTTCAATCTTCATCTTGCTGATGTACCCACTTTTCTACTGTGTTTTTTTTAATTTCTTTCTTTCCCTTCTCATTTTCTTTCTCTGTTTCTCTTATTCGGCTAATGCTTTTTGTTTATCTTCAGTTGATATTGTCTTTGCGTCATCCTCCCCTTATTACTCCTCCTCTTTACTCTTTCCCTCGATCCCTTTCCCCTCTCTCTTGTTTCTCTTATCATCCTAATCATCTTGTTTTCCTTTTTAACTGCCTTTGACGCTGGTTCTCATCTTCATTTTGGCTTCTCTTCATTTTTCCTAGTCCTTCGGCTCAAAAAAATGTAGCAAAATTTCTTCATACGTTTCTTCTTGACTGCATCAGAGAGATGAAGCTTCACAGACCTACCTCAGCCTCGCTCAACTACCCTAGTCTTCCCTTCTCCTATCCGGCCAGACCTACCTTCTAGACTGCGCCAAACTCTGTTCGTTATGCTACTGATACCAGATATCATCAGAGCGAGTGCCGGCGTTGGCATACAAGTAGTAACTATCTCCATAATTATAATGTACCAAGACCGAAGAGTAATTCATAAGTTTTACAATGAACCAAATGTCTTTCTGCATAATAACTGTTCCCTGTACGTCATTTAGTTCCAGATAATATAAACGGTACATTAATTAATGATTCAATTCTTTTAATTTTAAGCACCACTTCTATAAAGAGTGAAGATGGACAAGAACTTTCATTTGATAATTAACTTGACCCCTCAAATTTCTATTTGCAGAAAACCTATTGCAGATGTCAGTCAGTCGAGCATGTACACTCGTTGATGTAGATGACAGCACAAAAATAATAATAAAAATATAATCGAATTAGTGCTACACTCAAAAGATCATACATCACTGCAGGAAGGGTTGTAATAACGGAGGAATAGTGGAGGCTAGCAGGGAGGGAGGAGAAAAGATTGTGCAAGGGTAAAGTTAGTGGAGGTAGTGGAGAGTGCAAAAGGTAAAAAAAATCAAAGTCGGTGCATTCAGTTAGTTTCCATTAAAAAGTCAAAAGAGAATTTGCATCAAAGGTGGAACCTTGCCCCACGGATGTGGTTAAGTGTGTTGGGGCGGTGGAGACATCGAAAGTGAATTTTTGTTGGAAAC
>NC_069419.1:25781431-25813931 GCF_026875155.1 Cherax quadricarinatus
GTGGTTACACTGGGAAAAAGTCTTGGTATACACAGTTTGTGGTATACACAGTGCTGTGGTATACACAGTGCTGTGGTATACACAGTGCTGTGGTATACACAGTGCTGTGGTATACACAGTGCTGTGGTATACACAGTGCTGTGGTATGCACAGTGCTGTGGTATACACAGTGCTGTGGTATGCACAGTGCTGTGGTATACACAGTGCTGTGGTATGCACAGTGCTGTGGTATGCACAGTGCTGTGGTATACACAGTGCTGTGGTATGCACAGTGCTTTGGTATACACAGTGCTATGGTATACACAGTGCTGTGGTATACACAGTGCTGTGGTATTCACAGTGCTGTGGTATACACAGTGCTGTGGTATACACAGTGCTGTGGTATACACAGTGCTGTGGTATACACAGTGATGTGGTATACACAGTGCTGTGGTATACACAGTGCTGTGGTATACACAGTGCTGTGGTATACACAGTGCTGTGGTATACACAGTGCTGTGGTATACACCGTGCTGTGGTATACACAGTGCTGTGGTATACACAGTGCTGTGGTATAACAGTGCTGTGGTATACACAGTGCTGTGGTATCACAGTGCTGTGGTATACACAGTGCTGTGGTATACACAGTGCTGTGGTATACACAGTGCTGTGGTATAGACAGTGCTGTGGTATACACAGTGCTGTGGTATACACAGTGCTGTGGTATACACAGTGCTGTGGTATACACAGTACTGTGGTGAAAATGTTTCACTTTCAAGGAAGGGGAAACTTAATCCTTTCGATTATATGAAGGTCGTTAAAGGCTGCACGTAACTTGTTAACTGCCAGTCAAGACAGGGATTAATAATAACTAGGAATTAGAGCAACCTCTGAGTGTGCACACACGGAGAGACATGTAGAAACATGTACAGTTGCGGAAAAAAGTTCCTCTACTCTCTCTCCTCTCTCTCTCTCTCTCCTCCTCTCTCTCATCTCTCTCTCTCTCTCTCTCTCTCTCTCTCCTAGGTAGAAATAACATCAGGCAATTCAGACGTATTAAACAGAGTAGTAAAGGCTATTTTCATGAATAAATTAGTGCAGTTTGTAACGACGGTGGTGACTGACGAAATTAATTGACTGAACTTTCTGTGTATCTGTGTAAAAGTAAATTTATGAATGTAGACACGAATTAATTATCGCTCGAATGCGCCACCATTCAAAAATACTTTAAGTTCTAATATACAGAATAAAGTAAATTCAATTCTTACTCGTATATTAACCTGGTCTTTTCGAGTTTATCTTTTGTTTCCCTTCGTAGGTCTTTTTTCTAACTAATATTCTCTGATAGCAATTTCTACTTTATATTTTCTGAGACTCGGCTGGCACATATACATGTATTGTGTTTTCTTATTTCTAAATAGGTAACAGATGCATTTCTTGTTTCAAGCTGTGACCTCTAACGTGACGTCACTATGTCGATTTTCTTGTGTGTCCGTCAATGTTTGTAGTTACAGAGGAGGAGATATTCTCATGGTATTGCGTCTTAATTATCATCATCTTTGCTTATTTCCCCAAGATGCAGTTCCAACAATGTATTAACGTATCATTAACTAAATTACTGCAGGTGAACAGAGGCAGTAGTTGTAAGGAGACTTGCTAATACATCGCTCCTGCCTGGAATCGAATTCGGATCCTTAAGGTTGTGCACTGGTTTTATGTACATGGGTGCGTATATTCATGTATGTGTGCGTGTACTCACCTACCACCTAATTCACCTAATTGTGGTTGCAGGGGTCGAGACTCAGCTCCTGCCCCCGTCTCTTCACTGAATGCTACTAGGTCCTCTCTCTCCCTGCTCCATGAGCTTTATCATACCTCGTCTTAAAGCTATGTATGGTTCCTGCCTCCACTACATCACTCGCCAGATTGTTCCACTTTCTGACCACTCTATGACTGAAGAAATACTTCCTAACATCCCTGTGGCTCATCTGAGTCTTCAACTTCCAAGGGTGACCCCTCGTATCTGTGTCCCCTCTCTGGAACATCTTGTCTCTGTCCACCTTGTCTATTCCACGCAGTATTTTGTATGTCGTTATCATATTTCCCCTGACCCTCCTGTCCTCCAGTGTCGTCAGGCAGATTTCCCTTAATCTTTCTTTTAGGACATTCCCCTTAGCTCTGGAACTAACCTTGTTGCAAACCTTTGCACTTTCTCTAATTTCTTAACGTGCTTGACCCGGTGCGGGTTCCAAACTGGTGCTGTATACTCCAGTATGGGCCTAACGTACCCGGTGTACAGTGTCTTGAAAGATTCCTTATTTAAGTATCGGAACGCTAATCTCAGGTTTGCCAGGCGCCCATATGCTTCAGCAGTTATCTGGTTGATGTGTACTTCCGGAGACGTGTTCGGTGTTATGCTCACGCCAAGATCTTTCTCCTTGAGCGAAGTTTGCAGTCGGTGGCCACCTAGCCTATACTCTGTCTGCGGTCTTCTCTGCCCTTCTCCGATCTTCATGACTTTGCATTTGGCAGGGTTGAATTCGAGAAACCAGTTGCTGGACCAGGTGTCCAGTCTGTCCAGGTCTCTTTGAAGTCCTGCCTGATCCTCATCTGATTTAATTCCCTTCATTAACTGCACATCATCTGAGAACAGGGACACTTCTGAGTCTATCCCTTCTGTGTGTCTATGTGTGAGTGCGCTGCTACGAGTATCGGTGCAAGTGAGTGGTTTGAGTGTGTACATGTGTGGCTCGTGTGTGCTGGCTTTTAATATGCACTATATAATCAATATTGATCTTTCAGGGGACACTGATGCTCGACGAATCTTTAATGATCAATAGGTTTCCTGGACATTGCTTCATTATGTCACTTGAGATTATTAACATGAAGCCGCAAGGAGTATAATGTCTTCTGCCAATAAATTATCAGTAAAAAAGTGCCCTTTTGTGAGAGTTGATGGCGCGTGAGACATATGTGGTTGTTATGGGCCAGTGTGCATTGTGGAGTGCTCTGGCATATATAAGCTACCTGGGTGATGGAAGGCTGGGTGTTGACACCCTGGGTACATAATATACTGCACGAATCGATCTTCATGTTATTTAGATTATTCTCTAAAAAAAGAAGCTCAGTATTATATTTAATAATACTGAAAATAATAATAATAATAATAATAATAATAATGTGTACGAATGGTATATAATACCGACAAGATGAGAGTAAGACACATACCCAGATGTTGCACATGTGTCTTACTCTCAATAATAATAATAATAATAATAATAATAATAATAATAATAATAACAATCTGTATTTTTTAAGGATGAGATGATGCCAAAATTTTAGCCAATACCGATACACAATTTTCGGCCTATACCGATACTGATACTGTTCCACATTTTTTATATTTTTAAATTATAATGACTGTTCAGTATATAAGGGAACGCTCATTGCACAATGGGTATTAAATAATACACGAAGGTTAAATGTTAAATGAAATAATTTCTCTGAGAAGGTAATGTCATTACTCATTACTTGGCCTGTTGTGTTAGTTACTGGTTATTAAATGGACTTGTCGATAGTATGTGTGTGTGTGTGTTTGGTGTGTGTGTGTGTGTGTGTGTGTGTGTGTGGTGTGTGTGTTGTGTGTGTGTGTGTGTGTGTGTGTGTGTGTGTGTGTGTGTGTGTTTTGAGATTACACAATATACGTTATATATAAATTATGAAAAATATATGATTTAACATATCTTTTTCTGTTGAAACTGTTATTATTGATAGGAAGGATGCATGTAATGAGCGTCAAAAAGGTCACCGAAATTTGTATGGAGAAATGAGAAACAAAAGAGAGAGTGAAAGTTGGACTGAAAGTGGATTGAACGACACAGTAGAGAAAGAAACCTTCCGCTGATGTACCGGCTCATTCCTCTTATAATTCTGGCTCGTGTTAACTGTGGTGAGGTGCAGTAGTAGATAATGTCGGTCTTTTTTCAGAGGGGTTGTCCTCTACACTTAGATTCCATTCGAATTGGGCTGTTATACAAGTATTTTGTGTCAAAGGGTGCACCGGAGCGGTACGCGTTTTCTTTTATTCCTGTTCTTTATTGCGTACATCTCCAACATTCTCCCACCCCTTCACTGTTTTTTTCATTCTTTACTCTCTCTTAAAAGCAACAAATCTCCATTACACAAGATAAACATTGAACCGGGTCGAAGGTTATCACTTCCTGCTCTTCTACCGCCAATAATTTTTTTTATGGCTGGAACAAAGATAATATTATGATATATTATAATAATACACAGAAATAAAGTGCTGCCTCATGAACACTGCTGCTCTTATACTGACGCACTAGTGTTGCCTCATGAACACTGCTGCTCTTATACTGACGCACTAGTGTTGCCTCATGAACACTGCTGCTCTTATACTGACGCACTAGTGTTGCCTCATGAACACTGCTGCTCTTATACTGACGCACTAGTGTTGCCTCATGAACACTGCTGCTCTTATATTGACGCACTAGTGTGCCTCATGAACACTGCTGCTCTTATACTGACGCACTAGTGTCTGCCTCATGAACACTGCTGCTCTTATACTGACGCACTAGTGTTGCCTCATGAACACTGCTGCTCTTATACTGACGCACTAGTGTTGCCTCATGAACACTGCTGCTCTTATACTGACGCACTAGTGCTGCCTCATGAACACTGCTGCTCTTATACTGACGCACTAGTGTTGCCTCATGAACACTGCTGCTCTTATACTGACGCACTAGTGCTTGCCTCATGAACACTGCTGCTCTTATACTGACGCACTAGTGTGCCTCGATGAACACTGCTGCTCTTATACTGACGCACTAGTGTTGCCTCATGAACACTGCTGCTCTTATACTGACGCCACTAGTGTTGCCTCATGAACACTGCTGCTCTTATATTGACGCACTAGTGTTGCCTCATGAACACTGCTGCTCTTATACTGACGCACTAGTGTTGCCTCATGAACACTGCTGCTCTTATACTGACGCACTAGTGTTGCCTCATGAACACTGCTGCTCTTATACTGACGCACTAGTGTTGCCTCATGAACACTGCTGCTCTTATACTGACGCACTAGTGCTTGCCTCATGAACACTGCTGCTCTTATACTGACGCACTAGTGTTGCCTCATGAACACTGCTGCTCTTATATTGACGCACTAGTGTTGCCTCATGAACACTGCTGCTCTTATACTGACGCACTAGTGTTAGCCTCATGAACACTGCTGCTCTTATACTGACGCACTAGTGCTCCTCATGAACACTCCTGCTCTTATACTGACGCACTAGTGCTGCCTCGTGAACACTGCTGCTCTTATACTGACGCACGAGTGTTGCCTCATGAACAATGCTGCTCTTATACTGCGCACTAGTGTTGCCTCATGAACACTGCTGTTCTTATACTGACGCACTAGTGTTGCCTCATGAACACTGCTGCTCTTATACTGACGCACTAGTGTTGCCTCATGAACACTGCTGCTCTTATACTAACGCACGAGTGTTGCCTCATGAACACTGCTGCTCTTATACTGACCCACTAGTGCTGCCTCATGAACACTGCTGCTCTTATACTGACGCACGAGTGTTGCCTCATGAACACTGCTGCTCTTATACTGACGCACTAGTGTTGCCTCATGAACACTGCTGCTCTTATACTGACGCACTAGTGTTGCCTCATGAACACTGCTGCTCTTATACTGACGCACGAGTGTTGCCTCATGAACACTGCTGTCTCTATACTGACGCACTAGTGTTGTCATGAACACTGCTGCTCTTATACTGACGCACGAGTGTTGCCTCATGAACACTGCTGCTCTTATACTGACGCACTAGTGTTTGCCTCATGAACACTGCTGCTCTTATACTGACTACGAGTGTTGCCTCATGAACACTGCTGCTCTTATACTGACGCACTAGTGCTGCCTCATGAACACTGCTGCTCTTATACTGACGCACGAGTGTTGCCTCATGAACACTGCTGCTCTTATACTGACGCACTAGTGTTGCCTCATGAACACTGCTGCTCTTATACTGACGCACGAGTGTTGCCTCATGAACACTGCTGCTCTTATACTGACGCACGAGTGTTACCTCATGAATCACTGCTGCTCCTTATACTGACGCACTAGTGTTACCTCATGAACACTGCTGCCTTATACTGACGCACTAGTGTTGCCTCATGAACACTGCTGCTCTTATACTGACGAACGAGTGTTGCCTCATGAACACTGCTGCTCTTATACTGACGCACTAGTGTTGCCTCTGAACACTCTAGCTTTTATACTGACGCACTAGTGTTGCTTCCTGAACACTTGCTACTCTTATACTGACGCACTAGTGCTGCCTCATGAACACTGCTACTCTTATACTGACGCACTAGTGCTGCCTCATGAACACTGCTACTCTTATACTGACGCACTAGTGCTGCCTCATGAACACTGCTACTCTTATACTGACGCACTAGTGTCTGCCTCATGACACACTGCTGCTCTTATACTGACGCACTAGTGTTGCTCCTGAACACTGCTGCTCTTATACTGACGCACTAGTGCTGCCTCATGAACACTGCTGCTCTTATACTGACGCACTAGTGTTGCTTCCTGAACACTGCTGCTCTTATACTCACGCACTAGTGTTGCTTCCATGAACACTCTACTTTATACTGACGCACTAGTGTTGCTTCATGAACACTGCTACTCTTATACTGACGCACTAGTGCTGCCTCATGAACACTGCTACTCTTATACTGACGCACTAGTGCTGCCTCATGAACACTGCTACTCTTATACTGACGCACTAGTGCTGCCTCATGAACACTGCTACTCTTATACTGACGCACTAGTGCTTGCTCATGAACACTGCTACTCTTATACTGACGCACTAGTGCTGCTCTCATGAACACTGCTGCTCTTATACTGACGCACTAGTGCTGCCTCATGACACTGGCTACTCTTATACTGACGCACTAGTGTTGCCTCATGAACACTGCTGCTCTTATACTGACGCACTAGTGTTGCCTCATGAACACTGCTGCTCTTATACTGACGCACTAGTGTTGCTTCTTGAACACTGCTCTCTTATACTGACGCACTAGTGCTGCTTCTGAACACTGCTCTCTTATACTGACGCACTAGTGCTTGCTCTTGAACACTGCTGACTCTTATACTGATGCACTAGTGCTGCTTCCTGAACACTGCTACTCTTATACTGACGTACTAGTGCTGTTTCCTGAACACTGCTACTCTTATACTGACGCACTAGTGCTGCTTCCTGAACACTGCTACTCTTATACTGACGCACTAGTGTTGCTTCCTGAACACTACTACTCTTATACTGACGCACTAGTGCTGCTTCTTGAACACTGCTACTCTTATACTGACGCACTAGTGCTGCCTCATGAACACTGCTACTCTTATACTGACGCACTAGTGCTGCTTCCTGAACACTGCAACTCTATACTGACGCACTAGTGTCTGCCTCATGAACACTGCTACTCTTATACTGACGCACTAGTGCTGCTATGAACACTGCTACTCTTATACTGACGCACTAGTGCTGCTTCTCATGAACACTGCTACTCTTTTACTGACGCACTAGTGCTGCCTCCATGAACCTGCTATCTCTTTACTGACGTACTAGTGCTGCCTCATGAACACTGCTACTCTTTTACTGACGCACTAGTGCTGCCTCATGAACACTGCTACTCTTTTACTGACGTACTAGTGCTGCCTCATGAACACTGCTACTCTTTTACTGACGCACTAGTGCGAGCTCATGAACACTGCTACCTTTTACTGACGCACTAGTGCTGCCTCCATGAACACTGCTACTCTTATACTGACGCACTAGTGCTGCTTCTTGAACACTACTGCTCTTATACTGACGCACTAGTGCTGCTCCATGAACACTGCTACTCTTATACTGACGCACTAGTGCTGCTCATGAACACTGCTACTCTTATACTGACGCACTAGTGCTGCCTCATGAACACTGCTACTCTTATACTGACGCACTAGTGCTGCCTCATGAACACTGCTACTCTTATACTGACGCACTAGTGCTGCCTCATGAACACTGCTGCTCTTATACTGACGCACTAGTGTTGCTTCCTGAACACTGCTTCTTTTATGCTGGCGCACTAGTGCTGCTTCCTGAACACTGCTTCCTTTATACTGACGCACTAGTGCTGCTTCCTGAACATGCTTCTCTTTATGCTGCGCACTAGGCTGCTTCTTGAACACTGCTACTATATACTGACGCACTAGTGCTGCTCATGAACACTGCTGCTCTTATACTGACGCACTAGTGCTGCCTCATGAACACTGCTACTCTTATTACTGACGCACTAGTGCTGCTTCTGAACACTGCTGCTCTTATACTGACGCACTAGTGCTGCTCATGAAACACTGCTACTCTTATCTGACGCACTAGTGCTGCCTCATGAACACTGCTGCTCTTATACTGACGCACTAGTGCTGCCTCATGAACACTGCTACTCTTATACTGACGCACTAGTGCTGCCTCATGAACACTGCTACTCTTATACTGACGCACTAGTGCTGCCTCATGAACACTGCTACTCTTATACTGACGCACTAGTGCTGCCTCATGAACACTGCTGCTCTTATACTGACGCACTAGTGTTGCTTCCTGAACACTGCTGCTCTTATACTGACGCACTAGTGCTGCCTCATGAACACTGCTGCTCTTATACTGACGCACTAGTGTTGCTTCCTGAACACTGCTGCTCTTATACTCACGCACTAGTGTTGCTTCCTGAACACTTCTACTTTTATACTGACGCACTAGTGTTGCTTCCTGAACACTGCTACTCTTATACTGACGCACTAGTGCTGCCTCATGAACACTGCTACTCTTATTACTGACGCACTAGTGCTGCTCATGAACACTGCTACTCTTATACTGACGCACTAGTGCTGCTCTTCATGAACACTGCTACTCTTATACTGACGCACTAGTGCTGCCTTCATGAACACTGCTACTCTTATACTGACGCACTAGTGCTGCCTCATGAACACTGCTGCTCTTATACTGACGCACTAGTGCTGCCTCATGAACACTGCTACTCTTATACTGACGCACTAGTGCTGCCTCATGAACACTGCTGCTCTTATACTGACGCACTAGTGCTGCCTCATGAACACTGCTACTCTTATACTGACGCACTAGTGTTGCTTCTTGAACACTGCTACTCTTATACTGACGCACTAGTGCTGCTTCCTGAACACTGCTACTCTTATACTGACGCACTAGTGCTGCTTCTTGAACACTGCTACTCTTATACTGATGCACTAGTGCTGCTTCCTGAACACTGCTACTCTTATACTGACGTACTAGTGCTGCTTCCTGAACACTGCTACTCTTATACTGACGCACTAGTGCTGCTTCCTGAACACTGCTACTCTTATACTGACGCACTAGTGCTGCTTCCTGAACACTGCTACTCTTATACTGACGCACTAGTGCTGCTTCTTGAACACTGCTACTCTTATACTGACGCACTAGTGCTGCCTCATGAACACTGCTACTCTTATTCTGACGCACTAGTGCTGCTTCCTGAACACTGCTACTCTTATACTGACGCACTAGTGCTGCCTCATGAACCACTGCTACTCTTATACTGACGCACTAGTGCTGCTCAATGAACACTGCTACTCTTTATCTGACGCACTAGTGCTGCCTCATGAACACTGCTACTCTTTTACTGACGCACTAGTGCTGCCTCATGAACACTGCTACTCTTTTACTGACGTACTAGGCTGCTCATGAACACTGCTATCCTGTACTGAGCACTAGTGCTGCCTCATGAATCTGCTACTCTTTTACTGACGTACTTAGTGCTGCTCATGAACACTGCTACTCTTTTACTGACGCACTAGTGCTGCCTCACTGAACACTGCTACTCTTTTACTGACGCACTAGTGCTGCCTTCATGAACACTGCTACTCTTTACTGACGCACTAGTGCTGCTTCTTGAACACTGCTGCTCTTATTCTGACGCACTAGTGCTGCCTTCTGAACACTGCTACTCTTATCTGACGCACTAGTGCTGCCTCATGAACACTGCTCTCTTATTACTGACGCACTAGTGCTGCCTCATGAACACTGCTACTCTTATCTGACGCACTAGTGCTGCCTCATGAACACTGCTACTCTTATACTGACGCACTAGTGCTGCCTTCATGAACACTGCTGCTCTTATACTGACGCACTAGTGTTGGCTTCCTGAACACTGCTTCTTTTATGCTGACGCACTAGTGCTGCTTCTGAAACACTGCTTCTTTTATACTGACGCACTAGTGCTGCTTCCTGAACACTGCTTCTTTTATCTGGCGCACTAGTGCTGCTTCTTGAACACTGCTACTGTTATACTGACGCACTAGTGCTGCTCTCATGAACACTGCTAGCTCTTATCTGACGCATCTAGTGTTCTAGCCTCATGAACACTGCTACTCTTTTACTGACGCACTAGTGCCGCTTCTTGAACACTGCTGCTCTTTTACTGACGCACTAGTGCTGCCTCAGAACACTGCTACTCTTATACTGACGCACTAGTGCTGCCTCATGAACACTGCTGCCTTATACTGAACGCACTGCTGCCTCATGAACACTGCACTCTTAACGACGCACAGTGCTGCCTCATGAACACTGTACTCTATACTGACCACTAAGGCTCCTCATGAAATGCTGCCTTATACTGAGCTCTGTTGCTATCCTGCACGCTTCTTTATGCTGCGCACTATGCTGCTTCCTGAACACTCGTCTTTTATACTGACGCTAGTGCTGCTTCCTGAAACACTGCTTCTTTTATGCTGCGCACTAGTGCTGCTTTTTGAACACTGCTACTAGTATACTGACGCCACTAGTGCTGCCTCATGAACTACTGCTGCTCTTATACTGACGCACTTGTGCTGCCTATGAACACTGCTACTCTTATAATGACGTACTAGTGTTGCCATCATGAACACTGCTACTCTTATTTTACTGACGCACTAGTGCTGCCTCATGAACACTGCTGCTCTTATACTGACGCACTAGTGTTGCCTTCATGAACACTGCTGCCTTTATACTGACGCACTAGTGCTGCCTCATGAACACTGCTGCTCTTATACTGAGCACTAGGTTGCCTCATGAACACTGCTACTCTTATACTGACGCACTAGTGCTAGCCTCATGAACACTGTGCTCTTATACTGACGTACTAGTGCTGCTTTTCCCGAACACTGCTTCTTTTATGCTGAAAGTACTAGTGCTACTTCCTGAACACTGCTACTAGTATACTGACGCACTAGTGCTGCTTCCTAAGCACTGCGCTCTAATGACAGCACCCCCTCAGCACTGATTTCCCTTTTAGAATCCCGTTGTTAGCATCAACCCACGAACACTGATCCTTTATGGAAAACCCGCTAGTAACATCACCCCCGAGAAGTGCTTTCCCTCTTAATATTGTTCATAAAATTTCTTTAAAAAAAATTCTCGGTCGTCACAAAAACATATACACCTACTTTTTTAATTCCCAAATTAATCTCTCATGAGGGACTCTCAAAATCTGTTTTTAAAAACTAAGTATAAACAATCCACCCATTTATTCCCTTCTCAAATTTCAGGATTTAGCTGATCTGAAGTCATACTACCCATTATTAGAGGTTTTGCCCGCAGATATTTTATCAAGTTTTCTCTGTTCTGTCTACTGCCTTTTTTTAACATCTCCACTCGTTGTGTTTAGCGCTTCCCTCTTGATTATAATAATAATAATCCACTCGTTGTACCTTTGAACAGACGAACCAATACTCATTGAAGGTTCATCCTGCTCACAGACCCAGGGAGCGTCGTATCCCACCAGCTGAGGAATGTTAAAATACACAAATAACTCCAGTGGAAATAAGTTACTTTATCTGACTTTTTGGTGAGGATATCCTAGGTAATTTACTTGATGTAAGATAATTGAACTTCTGTGTAACTTTGTCTAAATAAATTTACATAAGTATTGTAACCACAAATAGGTGAGTACATATGAGAATGAAACTTTCAAGGACATTTGGGTCCGACTTTTTTATTTTTATTATTAAAGATTGGAATATTAACAAGTGCTGTGGCTTTTTATTTTTTAAATGATGTTCTCTTTCCCATTGTATAAATACAGCCACAATATTTGACATTGTCTTGTGATCCTGCAATTTGCTGTCAGTTTTAATCAAGGGTTAAAGATAATATAAAGCGATTAATTTTTTGGGGGGGGACAGGAATAACTTGGCGTATGTTTGGTCTCATAGTTTCTACGTACCTCCTTCAACACTGCAACAGTTTCGTGGCATGCGACACACAAGACTTAATCACCTGGTTGCACAAAAAAATATTTTACGTTTCATTGTTCTTTGAACAGGTGGAAGTCTCTGTTCTTTTCCCTTTTCCTTCTATATCTGAAAAAATTAAATGATTAGAACTAAAATTTGAACAAATTTTGGCATACAAAGTGTTACAAGCAACGAAGTCCTTAACTTTATGTGACTGAAATGACTGAAAATGAGGGATTATTAGTTTTAACTGTTTGTAAATATTTCAAGTTGCTGCGGGTCGAATAAATCTTTGTTGTCTGTCTGTCTGTCTGTCTATCTCTCTCTGTCTGTCTGTCTGTCTGTCTCTTCTCTCTCTCTCTCTCTCCTCTCTCTCTCTCTCTCTCTCTCTCTCTCTCTCTCTCTCTCTCTCTATCTACTCTCTCTCTCCTCTCTCTCTCTCTCTCTCTCCTCTCTCTCTCTCTCTCTCCTCTCTCTCTCTCTCTCTCTCTCTCTCTCTCTCCTCTCTCTCTCTCTCTCTCTCCTCTCTCTCTCTCTCTCTCTCTTCCCCTCTCTCTCTCTGTCTCTCTCTCTCCTCTCTCTCTCTCTCTTCTCTCTCTCTCTCTCTCTCTCTCTCCTCTCTCTCTCTCTCCCCTCTCTCTCTCTCTCTCTCATTCTCCTTCTCTTGCGAGTATACATGCCAACAAGGTGTGGGTGTACAGCGAAAGCTGTGTTGGTATACATCGCTGGGTAGTGCGTTGCAGGGTACAGTCTGCCTCTATCTCTGACTTCCTTGACAAACACCACGTGACCCTTTCCCCATCCCCCTCTCCCCCGATCAAGTCCATCTACCCATTCCCCCATTCTCTGTCCGTCTGTCTGTTTTTGTCTCTGTTAGTCTGTCTGTCTGTCTCCCCCTTCTTGTTTGTGTGTAGCGTGCTGGACATACTACATACAACCGAGGAGGAGGAGGAGGTAAAGGAACTGGTATATGAACTAGAAATCCCTTGAACTACTTTCACGTGTAAGACGACGAATAAAGGGAGACATGATTGAAGTGTATAAACGGAAGATGGGCATAAACAAAGGAGATATAAATAGGGTCCTGAGGATATCCCTTCAAGAAAGGACTAGAAATAATGCATTCAAATTGGATAAGTTTAGATTTAGAAAGGATGCAGGAAAATATTGGTTTGCAAATAGAATAGCTGATGAGTGGAGCAATCTGCCTAGTAAGGTTACTGAACCTAAAAGCTTGGGTAACTTCAGGTATAGGTTAGATAAATAAAGGAGTGAGAGGGGTTGGATTTGAGTGGCACTCGCTTATTCCTTGGGTAGCATTGAAAATGGGTTGGGCAAATATGTTTGTTAGTGGGTGTGAGTTTGAGAAAGATCTACCTAGTATGGACCAGTAGGCGGGCTGTAGTGTTCCTCTTATGTTATTATCCTGAGAGGGCGTGCAGAGATACTGTGTGTGCCGCTAAGAACAACCTTCAACAAATCTATCGAAACAAGGTACCTGCCTGAGGTGTGGTAGACAGCAAATGTAGTACCAATTTTTAAGAAAGGAGACAGATAGGCAGCATCAAACTACAGAACACTGTCACTGATATGTTACGTATGTAAAGTCATTGAGAAGATTATTAGAAGAGTGGTGGAGCATCTAAAAAACGAATGGGCTTGTACACGATAACCAGCACGGTTTCAGGGAGGGAAAATCCTGTCACAAACCTACTAGAGTTCTAGAGTTTTAATGTAAGAGAAGTGACATAGGAAAGAGAGGAGTGGGTAGACTCTATTTTCTTGGACTATAAGAAAGCTTTCGACACAGTTTCGCACAAGAGATTAGTGCAAAATCTAGAGGAGCAGGCAAGAATAACGAAAGGCACTGCAATGGATCAGGGAATACCTGACAGAAAGGAAACAACGAGTGATGGTGGTACGTGATGAGGTATCAGAGTGGGCGCATGTAACGAGAGGGGTTGTGGTGAATGGTTTGAAAAACCGACAAGTTGAAGATTGAGACACTTATGCAGCATATGGGACACTGCAGCATCATGGGATCTTGTTACAGAGAATTCCTCAACACTTGTTCAACCTTTGAACGAAGACCTACTTCGACTAGTGGATGGTACCACTATGACCCCGCCTCAGCCTGCTTCACCTCACCTCACTACAGTATATAAGCCACGTCTACGGCCCTATGCTGTACATTCTACAAGATTGATGGACTGAACACATCGACTCCAGGTTGAGGGACTGATTACCTCATACTCCTCCTCTCCTTACGCCTTCCTCTTTGTATTGGACTGATGAAGCCACTGTGTGGCGAAACGTTTCCTGAATAAAGATTCCCATATGCTGCATAAGTGTCTCAATCTTCAACGAGAGGGGTTCCCCAGGGGTCAGTCCTAGAGCAGTTGCTCTTTCTGGCGTATGTGAATGAGTGGACCTGGTAGCCACCAGCGAAAAGGCGGGGGCTAGCACCTGTAAATCAACCTCTCCAACCACAGATAGGTGAGTACAATTAGGTGAATACACAAACCACAAAACACTGACCTCCATACAGTTCTCACCACGCTCACTCACAATAATATACGCATAAAACTTTGACGACCTTAACAGCACCGTGTAGTGCCCTCCACAACACAACGCTACTCTCTTCACTATCTCCAAAAAACCTCTCTTCACTATCCCACAAAACTCTGCTTCACTATGCTCAAAAAACATTCTTCACTATCCTACAAAAACTCTCTTCACTTCCCAAAAACTCTCTTCATTCCACAACAAACCGTCTTCACATCACAAAATCATTCTTCACTATCCCACAAAAACTCTCTTCACTATCCCACAAAAACTCTCTTCACTATCCCACAAAAACATTCTTCACTATCCCACAAAAACTCTCTTCACTATCACACAAAAACTCTCTTCACTATCCCACAAAAACTCTCTTCACTATCCCACAAAATCTCTCTTCACTATCCCACAAAAACTCTCTTCACTACCACACAAAACTCTCTTTACTATTCCACAAAAACTCTCTTCACTCTCCCCCCAAAAAATGTCAAACAAGTGTCACATAATTGCGGCAAATGAACTATCTTACTAGTTCAAATAAATCTTGCTTTGCTAATACAGAAAAAAATTAAGAAAAGAAATAACTTTAAAAAATAAAGTTTTATTCGAGAGAACAGAATGTTGTTCCACAAATGTTCAACAGGAAGCATTCAACAGAGAATGTTCAACAGAACAAAATACGAGCAACATGTAAACATCATCTTGGATGGAGAACTTGAGAAAGATCGTCTTCTCAACAAACACTCGAGTGATACTACACAATAGTGCCAGACATTGGCACCATCTCTGTCGTTCACTGCTCCGTGTCCTTCAAGGGATGATGATGTCATGATACTGAAGAGCTTTTGATACGAGGAATTAAGGTTACTTTCTACTTCTGCGACTCACAAGTCCATTCCCTTCAAGGAACGGGGCAACGTTGTCTTGATGCTGGTGAATTGCTCTTGGTCCAAGGAATCTCAGCTACCCCCATTTCTTCTGGTTAGAGTAGATTATCTCCTATTTCCAAGGTGGTGCATAATTCCAATGGGTTTTGCACTTCTTAAGTACAATAATCATATTTACGTATTCTCTCTTGTCTACTGTCTCTTCTTTTTAATCGTTTCAATCTCATCTTGCTGATGTACCCACTTTTCTACTGTGGTTTTTTTTTAATTTCTTTCTTTCCCTTCTCATTTTCTTTCTCTGCTTCTCTTATTCGGCTAATGCTTCTTGTTTATCTTCAGTTGATATTGTCTTTGCGTCATCCTCCCCTTATTACTCCTCCTCTTTACTCTTTCCCTCGATCCCTTTCCCCTCTCTCTTGTTTCTCTTACCATCCTAATCATCTTGTTTTCCTTCTTTAACTGCCTTTGACGCTGGTTCTCATCTTCATTTTGGCTTCTCTTCATTTTTCCTAGTCCTTCGGCTCAAAAAAATGTAGCAAAATTTCTTCATACGTTTCTTCTTGACTGCATCAGAGATGAAGCTTCACAGACCTACCTCAGCCTCGCTCAACTACCCTAGTCTTCCCTTCTCCTATCCGGGCCAGACCTACCTTCTAGACTGCGCCAAGACTCTGTTCGTTAGCTACTGATACCAGATATCATCAGAGCGAGTGCCGGCGTTCGGCATACAAGTAGTAACTATCTCCATAATTATAATGTACCAAGACCGAAGAGTAATTCATAAGTTTTACAATGAACCAAATGTCTTTCTGCATAATAACTGTTCCCTGTACGTCATTTAGTTCCAGATAATATAAACGGTACATTAATTAATGATTCAATTCTTTTAATTTTAAGCACCACTTCTATAAAGAGTGAAGATGGACAAGAACTTTCATTTGATAATTAACTTGACCCCTCAAATTTCTATTTGCAGAAAACCTATTGCAGATGTCAGTCAGTCGAGGCATGTACACTCGTTGATGTAGATGACAGGCACAAAAATAATAATAAAAATATAATCGAATTTAGTGCTACACTCAAAAGGATCATACATCACTGCAGGAAGGGTTGTAATAACGGAGGAATATGTGGAGGCTAGCAGGGAGGGAGGAGAAAGATTGTGCAAGGGTAAAGGTTAGTGGAGGTAGTGGAGAGTGCAAAAGGTAAAATAAAATCAAAGTCGGTGCATTCAGTTAGTTTCCATAAAAAGTCAAAAAGAGAATTTGCATCAAAGGTGGAACCTTGCCACACGGAGTGTGGTTAAGTGTGTTGGGGCGGTGGAGACATCGAAAGTGAATTTTGTGTATCTGCTGATAGACAGGACAGTCTAGGACAGTCTGTTATGATGTGGTGACATGACAATGCAATCTGACAATCCTTGCAGAGCGGTGATGGGCTTTTGTATGAGATGTCCGTGAATGAGAAATGTGTGGTCAATACTTAGGATGATGAATGCAGTCTTCCAAACACGACAGCGGTTACATGAAATTATACAGAAACCCAAGCTTAGTTTGACAGAAAGCAATTTATTGTGGACCACCTAGGACCACCGTCACTGCCAATGATTGCAAATTTTAGAGAGATTACCAAAAAAATACTTCAAGGAAAGAACACCCCTTCATGAAACTGGGAGCGCAGCCAACTGACCGAGTGGTGGAGTCTGCTGTTCTACTCTTGAACATCACTCTTTTCTGCGACCCAGCAAAAAAAATACGTCTTTCTGCTTACTAGAAATGCGACATAACAAACCGTGAATGCAAAAGACTATTGGATGAAGGGAATCAAATTTCTGAATGGCCTGTAACGCACTATAGGAGTCCGAAACGACTATGAATGACGATGTGAGCATCGATGCAATGATGGCTGGAATACAACTCGGCTGTGAAAATACTGGTCGAATCTATTAAATCACCTCGAATAATTTTGTGAGGAAAACTGCTGTATACCCGACACCGTCAGAGGATTTATTACTGTCAGTGTACGTTGTAACAACATGAACATGAGAATGAAAGTGATTAAGAGAGATTGAGTGTGTAGTTATTGAAGGTAACTGATCATTCGCACTTAAAAAAGAGGAAGAACAAACGCTAATCGTCGGTACTTTCAAAGGAGAGAGAGAGAAGAAAGATACAAGATGGGCATGAAGAGTAGGTAAATTAAGGAAAGCTAATTGAGAGCGAATACAGAGAGCAAAGAAGGGCAGTAAACAGGAGCGACGATTAAACAAAGAAATGCCACAGACGTCCGTTACCGTCCTGTACGTAGAAGGATCGTGAAGGTCATGAGAGCAGAGAACATAATGGAGATGATCAGCATCCTGCCGATTTTACACAGATGGAATGTTTTCCTGAGGCTCTTAGCTGAGAAAGAACGAAAACCCCAGATATATATATATATATATATATATATATATATATATATATATATATATATATATATATATATAGATAGATAGATAGATAGATAGATAGATAGATAGATAGATAGTGTATACCAGCATTTTGACTATAGCATTCAGGT
Organism: Cherax quadricarinatus; assembly: GCF_026875155.1. Lineage (NCBI taxonomy): Eukaryota > Metazoa > Arthropoda > Malacostraca > Decapoda > Parastacidae > Cherax > Cherax quadricarinatus. The sequence goes on from NC_069419.1 coordinate 25,799,759, forward strand.
GAATCTTTGTTCAAAGTTTGCTGGACGACACACGCAAAATATTGTCGTCTGATGTACGACCACTCAGAAATAAACGACTCATTACAGCTGCTTCCCGATTAATGTCCAGCGACTCCGGCAGCGATTTGTTGACAGTAACAAAAGTAATTTTTCTCATTCTTTATGTTCTCATATCATGTATAATATGAAAAGGTAGTTATAGAGTAATTTTTGATGTGGTAATTATAATTATGATTGTGGTAATACGGGCGGTTATGATAGAAATTATGGTAATCGTGGTGGTGGTGATGCAGATGGTGGTGATAGTAATGATAGTCTGATGGTAATAATGGTGGTTGTGATGGTAATAATGGTGGCTGTGATGGTAATAATGATGGTGGTTGTGGTGGCAATAATGATGGTTGTGGTGGTAATAATGATGGTTTTTGAGGGTAATAATGATGGCTGTGATTGTAATGATGAAAGTTGTGACGAACGTAATGATATCTGTGATGATTATTGTGGTGACAAGTGATAATGATGTTTGCAATTATATGACTGAGATGGTGAGGTAATGATGAAGTTTTTGGCATATCCGTAATGACTGCAGCGATGATGATAGTGGCACTTTCCATGATGATAATTATTGTGGCAATGGTAATAAGTTGGTAACAGTGGTAATTGTGGTGGAGATAATGATGACGAAGGAGGCAATGGTGATAATGGTAATAATGGCTGTGGTAACGAGAGTAACAGGGGGCATGGTAATACAATGTGAATATTGATGAACGTCGAAATGGTATACAATACCGACAGGTTGGTAGGTAAGACACATAGGTTGGTAGGTAAGACACATAGACACATAAGTTGCCTAACTGTTGCCTATGTGTCTTACCTACCAACCTGTCGGTATTGTATACCATTTTGATGTTCATCTTGTCAGACACTGCAACACATGGCCTCTTGGTACAGAAAACGCCTTAGACAACCCTTTCAAGTGAGAACTGTTGGATCTGAGAGGGACCTGACCTCTCAGTGGCTACATTCTCACTACTACTACTACTCTGCACCTCTCCTTCCGACAGTATTTAAGTCTCCGCACTGTCGCTTGATCTTCAGATAGTTCCTGACTATGGAACTGAACTTCTCCAGGCCGAGGGACTGACAACCTCAAATTCTACGACTTCAAGGGTGATGGACTGATTACATCGTCTTCACATTTCTACTGTTCCTGCCTACTTTCTGTATTCGACTGAAGAAGCCTACTGTGTAGGCGAAACGTTTCGGAATAAAGTTGCCTAACTGTTGCCTATGTGTCTTACCTACCAATGTGAATATTGTGTTGGGGTAATGATAGTGATGACGGTGTGAGTACTAAGGGTAGATGATAATGATAATGATTATCGACGGTGATCATAATAAGAACAGCACCAGGTCTCCGCGAGAATGATAATAAAGATAATAAAAAGCTTTCAGAAGGATAATGTTAATGATAAGAAAACATCTCACAAGGATAATGATAGCAAAGGTCCACATTAGGATGATGGCAGCAGAAAGAAGGTCCTCACCAGAAGGATAATTACTTTCGTATAATACTGAGACTTCAGATAAGTGGAAAATTTTAATGAGGAAGTCTTAATTAAGGTAATAAATTAATGGATCATCAAGTGTTCTCTTACCTGAGTGACCTGCAACCCCTTGACCTGAGTGACCTGTGACCCCTTGACCTGAGTGACCTGTGACCCCTTGACCTGAGTGACCTGCGACCCCTTGGCCTGAATGACCTGAATTACCTGTGACCAGCGACCTGAATGACCTACGAGCCCCTTGATGTGCGTAATCTTTGATCCTTAACACAACACTTCATCAAGATCCACCAAGCTAAAACTTCTCCAAAGCGAAGGTTTTACAAGCTATTAATAAAATATGAAGCAACAAGTATCTGATGCTACAGTCACCTTACAAATTACTTTGAAAAGTGGTGACCTTTAAGAAAAAGACGTTCAGTATTGTTTCCTGATGTGAATTATGACATCTTTCACTCCTGTATCGTTGGTGTCAATTACTGGGTGGTGTCCTGCCCCCGCTGGTGACAGTCACTGGATGGTGTCCTGTCCCCGCTGGTGACAGTCACTGGGTGGTGTCCTGCCCCGCTAATGACTGTTCAGATTTACTTGTCGTGTCTATTTAGTAAGTCCCGTTATATTATAAGCTACATATTACATTTTTTTTTCACATGCATCGTCCTAACTGGCGTCCATGATACTTACATGTAAATTAAATTAGATGAATTGCTACATTAGTTGTATTGCTGCTGTATTATTTTTCACTCTCTTACCTCGTCAACACGTTTTAAGTATTATAATATCAAGTATTATAATTTCAGCACTTGTAGAGCCCCTATAAGTGCTGAAACTTGTAGGGGCTCTACAGTGTATGGTGAATAGGAGATAATCAGTTTTGATCCAAGGAAGGGTATGGTAGAAATAAATGGTATAAAATACCGACACAATGGAAATATAAACACAAATGCAGTATAATGTGATCCTTTATTGACAACGTTTCACCCACACAGTGGGCTTTTTCAAGTCACACACGGATCTACCTGGGGTTGGAAGGTACGAGAGTATTTATAGTCAGAATGTTGAGGTCAGGTGGAGAATGCTGCATCTGATGATCTACCGGGTGGGGTTATAGAGTCTTGGGTAGCTTGGCAGGGGTATTGGACAAGTTGTAGACCTTCTGCAGTGTTCTATGTTCTTATGTGGGATAGCGATGAAGAAGTTTCTTGGCGAGTGGTTCAGCTATGTTATAGAAGCCATTGTTCTGGTTGAAATTGTTGGTTGTAGAGATGAGCGATGATTCCAGGATTCTTCTGTATTGAGTGTTGTCTTCTGTGGCTATAAGTCTTGAGTTTCTGTAGTTAATTAAATGGTTGTGTGAATTGCGAAGTTGTACACAGGCATTCCTTGTATCGTCAGTCCTGCTTGCATATTGGTGTTCTGAAATGTTCTGAAATAAAGGATCACATTATACTGCATTTGTGTTTATATTTCCGAAGGGTATGGTAGCTCCACTTCCATAGATTAAGATCCCTTCACTGACATCACGGTTCCCTCCTCTTGAAGGAATCTTCTGAAGGTATATAATCAGGTCTCATAATTCCTTAGCTTTGTTTGTTTATCTTCTTGTCATGAAAGATCTTTACAGCGCATGCCATGTACTTTACAGTTCATGTCAAGTACTTCACAGTACACGTATCACGTGCCTCACAGTACACGATTTAAGTGCTTCATAGTACATGTAACAGGTACCTCGCAGTACATGCGTCAAGTGGCCCACATTACAGTGTTTCACAAGATTGATGGACTGAACACATCGACTCAAGGTTGAGGGACTGATTACCTCATTCTCCTCCTGTTCTTCAAGTTTCTCCTACGTATGGACTGATGAAGCCACTGTGTGGCGAAACGTTTCCTCAATAAAGACACCCAAGAGTTGCACTTGTGTCTAATTTATTAAATCCATTATTCCTGGTTCTTACCTGGTTCGACACCCTCAGTACTTTATTAATATCTCCCTTGTTTATGCCCGTCATCCACTTATACACTTCAGTGATGTCTCCCCTCATTCTGCGCCTCTCCAGAGAGTGGAGATTTGGGGCTTTGAGTCTATCTTCATACGGGAGATTCCTTATTATGATATTGTTTATTTGGATTTTAGTAAAGCCTTCGATAGAGTACCTCACAAGAGACTTAAGAAAAGTGGCAGCTCATGGTACAGGAGGTAAAGTTCTAGCATGGATTGAGGCATGACTTATCAATAGAAAGCAGAGAGTTACCATTAATGGAGTGAAATCTGAATGGGGATTAGTCACTAGTGGCGTTCCACAAGGATCAGTTTTAGGCCCTCTCTTGTTCATAATTTACGAGTGACATGAGCAAATTTGCTGATGCTACAAAGATAGGCCGTATAATTCACTCTGAGGAGGATATCAATGAACTCCAGGACGATTTGGACAAATTAATGTCTTGGTCTGAAAAATGGCAGATGAAGTTCAATGTGGATAAGTGTAAGGTACTTGCCCTTGGTAATGAAAATAACCCTCGAAGCTATAATCTAGGTGAAGTAGAGCTTGATCACACAGAATGTGAAAAAGACTTGGGAGTCATGGTAAGCAGAAATCTAAAGCCAATACAGCAGTGCCTCAGTGTGCGCAACAAGGCCAACAGATTACTTGGATTTATATCAAGAAGTATAAGTAACAGAAGTCCAAAAGTTATTTTACAGCTCTATACATCACTAGTGAGGCCTCATTTAGATTATGATGCTCAATTTTGGTCCCCTTACTACAGGATGGACTTAGACTCATTGAACATTAAAATGGTATGAAATACCGACAGGTTGTTAGGTAAGACACATATGCAACAGTTAGGTATCTTTATTTCGAAACGTTTCGCCTACACAGTAGGCTTCTTCAGTCGAGTACAGAAAAGTTGATAGAAGCAGAAGATACTTGAAGACGATGTAATCAGTCCATCACCCTTAAAGTTTTGAGGTGGTCAGTCCCTCAGTCTGGAGAAGAGCATTGTTCCATGGTATGAAACAATATGGAGATGAAGTGACAGGATGGAGCCTTTTATAGCGCCAAGAGGTGAGACGTAGGTCACTAGAGAGGTAAGAACTCAGATGTTGTGAGGACAGGTCCCTCTCAAATCCAGCCATTCTCACTAGTAGAGGTTGTCGAAGTTGATTGTAGGTCTGTACCAAGATACCCTTGTGTTGCAGTGTCTGACAGATTGAACATTAAAATGGTATAAAATACCGACAGGTTGTTAGGTAAGACACATATGCAACAGTTAGGTATCTTTATTTCGAAACGTTTCGCCTACACAGTAGGCTTCTTCAGTCGAGTACAGAAAAACATTAAAATGGTATAAAATACCGACAGGTTGTTAGGTAAGACACATATGCAACAGTTAGGTATCTTTATTATGAAACGTTTCGCCTACACAGTAGGCTTCTTCAGTCAAGTACAGAAAAGTTGACAGAAGCAGAAGATACCTGAAGACGATGTAATCAGTCCATCACCCTTAAAGTTTTGAGGTGGTCAGTCCCTCAGTCTGGAGAAGAGCATTGTTGGTGGAGCATTGTTTGGTGGCCCGGTGGCCTGGTGGCTAAAGCTCCCGCTTCACACACGGAGGGCCCGGGTTCGATTCCCGGCGGGTGGAAACATTTCGACACGTTTCCTTACACCTGTTGTCCTGTTCACCTAGCAGCAAATAGGTACCTGGGTGTTAGTCGACTGGTGTGGGTCGCATCCTGGGGGACAAGATTAAGACCCCAATGGAAATAAGTTAGACAGTCCTCGATGACGCACTGACTTTCTTGGGTTATCCTGGGTGGCTAACCCCCCGGGGTTAAAAATCCGAACGAAATCTTATCTTATCTTATCTTATCCATAGTATGAAACAATATGGAGATGAAGTGACAGGATGGAGCTTTTTATAGCGCCAAGAGGTGAGACGTAGGCCACTAGGAGAGGTAAGAACTCAGATGTTGAGAGGTCAGGTCCCTCTCAAATCCAGCCGCTCTCACTAGTGGAAGTTGTCGAAGTTGATTGCAGGTCTGTACCAAGATACCCTTGTGTTGCAGTGTCTGACAGATTGAACATTAAAATGGTATAAAATACCGACAGGTTGTTAGGTAAGACACATATGCAACAGTTAGGTATCTTTATTATGAAACGTTTCGCCTACACAGTAGGCTTCTTCAGTCAAGTACAGAAAAGTTGATAGAAGCAGAAGATACTTGAAGACGATGTAATCAGTCCATCACCCTTAAAGTTTTGAGGTGGTCAGTCCCTCAGTCTGGAGAAGAGCATTGTTCCATAGTATGAAACAATATGGAGATGAAGTGACAGGATGGAGCTTTTTATAGACACTGCAACACAAGGGTATCTTGGTACAGACCTGCAATCAACTTCGACAACTTCCACTAGTGAGAGCGGCTGGATTTGAGAAGGACCTGACCTCTCAACATCTGAGTTCTTACCTCTCCTAGTGGCCTACGTCTCACCTCTTGGCGCTATAAAAAGCTCCATCCTGTCACTTCATCTCCATATTGTTTCATACTATGGAACAATGCTCTTCTCCAGACTGAGGGACTGACCACCTCAAAACTTTAAGGGTGATGGACTGATTACATCGTCTTCAAGTATCTTCTGCTTCTATCAACTTTTCTGTACTTGACTGAAGAAGCCTACTGTGTAGGCGAAACGTTTCATAATAAAGATACCTAACTGTTGCATATGTGTCTACCTAACAACCTGTCGGTATTTATACCATTTTAATGTTCAATCTGTCAGACACTGCAACACAAGGGTATCTTGGTACAGACCTGCAATCAACTTCGACAACTTCCACTAGTGAGAGCGGCTGGATTTGAGAGGGACCTGACCTCTCAACATCTGAGTTCTTACCTCTCCTAGTGGCCTACGTCTCACCTCTTGGCGCTAAAAAAGCTCCATCCTGTCACTTCATCTCCATATTGTTTCATACTATGGAACAATGCTCTTCTCCAGACTGAGGGACTGACCACCTCAAAACTTAAGGGTGATGGACTGATTACATCGTCTTCAAGTATCTTCTGCTTCTATCAACTTTTCTGTACTTGACTGAAGAAGCCTACTGTGTAGGCGAAACGTTTCATAATAAAGATACCTAACTGTTGCATATGTGTCTTACCTAACAACGAGTACAGAAAAGTTGATAGAAGCAGAAGATACTTGAAGACGATGTAATCAGTCCATCACCCTTAAAGTTTTGAGGTGGTCAGTCCCTCAGTCTGGAGAAGAGCATTGTTCCATGGTATGAAACAATATGGAGATGAAGTGACAGGATGGAGCCTTTTATAGCGCCAAGAGGTGAGACGTAGGTCACTAGGAGAGGTAAGAACTCAGATGTTGTGAGGACAGGTCCCTCTCAAATCCAGCCGTTCTCACTAGTAGAGGTTGTCGAAGTTGATTGTAGGTCTGTACCAAGATACCCTTGTGTTGCAGTGTCAGACAGATTGAACATTAAAATGGTATGAAATACCGACAGGTTGTTAGGTAAGACACATATGCAACAGTTAGGTATCTTTATTTCGAAACGTTTCGCCTACACAGTAGGCTTCTTCAGTCGAGTACAGAAAAGTTGATAGAAGCAGAAGATACTTGAGGGACTGACCACCTCAAAACTTTAAGGGTGATGGACTGATTACATCGTCTTCAAGTAACTTCTGCTTCTATCAACTTTTCTGTACTCGACTGAAGAAGCCTACTGTGTAGGCGAAACGTTTCGAAATAAAGATACCTAACTGTTGCATATGTGTCTTACCTAACAACCTGTCGGTATTTCATACCATTTTAATGTTCAATCTGTCTGACACTGCAACACAAGGGTATCTTGGTACAGACCTACAATCAACTTCGACAACCTCTACTAGTGAGAACGGCTGGATTTGAGAGGGACCTGTCCTCACAACATCTGAGTTCTTACCTCTCCTAGTGACCTACGTCTCACCTCTTGGCGCTATAAAAGGCTCCATCCTGTCACTTCATCTCCATATTGTTTCATACCATGGAACAATGCTCTTCTCCAGACTGAGGGACTGACCACCTCAAAACTTTAAGGGTGATGGACTGATTACATCGTCTTCAAGTATCTTCTGCTTCTATCAACTTTTCTGTACTCGACTGAAGAAGCCTACTGTGTAGGCGAGACGTTTCGAAATAAAGATACCTAACTGTTGCATATGTGTCTTACCTAACATAGACTCATTAGAGAACATACAGAGAAGAATGACTAAAATGATTTACTGTGTAAGGAACCTCCCGTATGAAGATAGACTCGGAGCCTTAGGTCTCCACTCTCTGGAGAGGCGTGGAATGGGGGGAGATGTCGTTGAGGTGTATAAGTGGATGACGGGAATAAACAAGGGAGATATTAATAAAGTACTGAGGGTGTTGAACCAGGTAAGAACCAGGAATAATGGATTTAAGTTGGATAAATTTAGATTTAGAAAGGACATAGGTAATTACTGGTTTTCTAACAGAGTTGTAGATGCGTGGAACAGTCTTCCCAGTGGGGTGATAGAGGCTAGGACCTTAGGTAGCTTTAAGAAGAGACTGGACAAATATATGAGTGGGAGGGGCTGGGTTTGATTGGTGTCATTGGGTACGGGAGTTATTTCTAGGGAAGCTTTAGGTAGTAGTCGTTTTGATAAGGACCTGCCTCGCATGGGCCAGTAGGCCTTCTGCAGTGTTCCTCCATTCTTATGTTCTTATGTTCTTATGTTGAAGGAATCTTCTGGTTTAGAAAGACACGTAAGCAAACACTATAACATATTTATTAGAAAACGTTTCGATCCTGGGACCTTCGATCAAGGTCCCAGGATCGAAACGTTTTCTAATAAATATGTTATAGTGTTTGTTTACGTGTCTTTCTAAACCAACTTGTCGATATTTATTACCAAGGTTTATACCACCAAGGAATCTTCTGAAGGTATACAATCAGGTCTCATAATTCCTTAGCTTTGTTTGTTTATCTTCTTGTCATGAAAGATCTTCACAGCGCATGCCATGTACTTTACAGTTCATGTCAAGTACTTCACAGTACACGTATCACGTGCCTCACAGTACACGATTTAAGTGCTTCATAGTGCATGTAACAGGTACCTCGCAGTACATGCGTCAAGTGGCCCACATTACAGTGCTTCACATTGCTGACCTGCTCAGCAGCACCCTTGCAGTGCCAGAGAATGTCAGTGTTCAGAAATAGAACAAATTTTATATTTAAACACTTGTGAGACATGCCACGGAGAACTATAATTGCAACTTACAAAAGTGACTAGGATAAATAATTGTTAATATGCGTTTGATTTGTATATGGGTTCATACATTACCAAAAGTAACACCAAAAGATGAAGCCAAATCTAAATTAATCGAGTTTAAAATTAACAAACTTGAGAAGTTTAACATTCAGTATTATAGCCACGAACTCTGGAGGTCACATTCTCAGTGTCTCATTGTTTTATGTATCTGTTGGTAAATGCAATATTGTGCTTAATGTAAGGCTAGTGAAACTATATACGTACACTAGTGGCGACTTTTTTTATGTTCTAGTCTTCCCTTCCTTCCATGGATTTTCTTGCCTTCCATGGATTTTTTTCCCTTTCCTTTTCCCATCCCCTTTCCACCACCTTAATTCTTTCTCTTCCTACCTCCACTACCTTTCTTCTCTAACTGCCTACCTCCATTATTTACCTTCGTTTTCTGTTTACCTCCACCACCTTCCCTACTTCCCAGCATGTCTTCATCACCTCTCTTTCTTCCCTAGCTATATCGTTTCCTCCCTGGGAAATGGGATGTTATCAGATTTGATTCGAGGAATCAGTAGATATCTAGAGCAAGATCACTTCACCAGCATCAACGCACCTTTCCACCTCGCTTCCTTGAAGGACGTATATTAGATAAAATATCTATTTTTTGGTTAAGTGTGGATGTTGCATGGAGCATAGCAGACACATCTCATTGTAGCTGAGAGCTTTAAATGGCCACCCGCCTGTCATCCTAATTACCCGTGACACAGCTGACCAATTTTCTGTGTCTATCTATCGCAGCATAACGACTTTATGATGGTTATAATCATATCCTTAAATTTAAAGAAGTGGACCGGTATGCAGCGGAAGGCCTCGGTCAGATGACCAAAAGCTCCAGTGGTGGGTCATCACATGACTAAGACTCGCGTCAGGACACACTTGTCCTGCTTCCTGACAAATCTTATCTAGCCTAACCTTTTTAGTTAACTGCCTGATGAAAGAGGCTTTTTGCTCCTAGCTACCTGCAGACCTTTATACCTTAACCATCAAAATCTGCTTGATGTGGTGCTTCTTACATGCAATTGTTAAATTCCGTCTTGAATATTTTCGTACATATCTTTGTATAACAGTGAACAGGTCAATCCTACATGAACGGAAAACACAACACACGGTAGTGGGATCTGTATATTTTGGTCTCAGAGATTCTTTTCAACATAGAACAGCAGGCTATATACAGATCCCTTCTTCTACGTGATTTGTTTCACCCTTGTGGGATTTAGCTGTTCATTGTTCATTGTTTATGACACTGTTTAATGTTCTCATGGCACAGTTGTAGAGCTGCTGGGTTTTGTTTTGATCCGGCAGAGTTAGTCTTTCCCTACAATCACTTTCACCATCACTCACTCCAACACTGTTTTGCCAGAGGGGCGCCGATACTACAATTCAAAACTGCATATATCCCTACCCCTCCTTCAGAGTACGGGCACTGTACTTCCCACCTCCAAGACTCAAGTCTTGCTAACCGGTTTTCCCTGAGTCCCTTCATAAATGTTAATTTGCTACACTCCAACAACACGTCAAGTCATAAAACCACTTGCCTCCACTCCTGTTTAACACTTTCACGCACGCTTGCTTGAAATCTATGCCCTTCGCACATAAAAAATCTACTCTACTCACTCCCTCCAACATTTCCTAGGACGACCCCTACCCCGCCTTCCCTCAACTAAATATTTTTACACCCTCCAAGTGATCTTATTTTGTTCCATTTTCTATAAATCTCCGAACGGCCTCAACAACCCCTCTTCGGCCCTCTTGATAATACTTTTAGTAATCCCGCACCTCTTCCTAATCTCAAATCTACGAGTTCTCTGTATAATATTCACACAGTACATTGCCCTCAGCCAAGACATCTCCACTGCCTCCAGCCTCCTCCTTTCTGCAACATTCAACCCATGCTTCACACTCATATAAGAGCGCTGGCACCGCAGTACTCTCATACATTTTCCTTTTTACCTCCATAGATAGCGATCTTTGACTCTACAATTGCCTCAATACACCATTCACCTTTTTCCCTTCGTCAGTTCTATGATTCATCTCGTCTTTCATAGACCCATCTGCTGACAGGTCCACTCCCAAATATCTGAACACATTAACTTCTTCCATACTTCCTTCCTCTAATCTGATATCCAATCTTTCATTGCCTAAATTTTTGTTACCCTCATCACTTTGCTCTTTCCTATGTTCACTTTTAATTTCCTTCTTTTATATACCCTTCCAAATTCGTCCACCAACCCTTGCAGCTTCTCTTCGGAATCTCCCAAAAGCACAATATCATCAACAAAAAGCAACTGTGACAACTCTCACTTTGTGTTAGATTCTTTATTTCTTAATCCCACACCTCTTGCCAACACTTCTTTTACAACCCCATCTATAAATATATTAAACAACCATGGTGACATCACGGGGAAAAATCTCTTTCTCCTACGTACCCTAACTTGAGCCTCATTATCCTAGTAAAAATTCTTAACTGCTTTCAGTAACCTACCACCTATTGAATACACTTGCAACATCTGCCACAGTACTCTCCTATCCACCCTATCATATGCCTTTTACAAATCCATAACTGTAATAAAGGCTTATTTACCCTTATCTAAATACTTATATTCTTCATTCGGACATCCCCTACTCTTCCGGAAGTCTCCTTGTTCATCTGCTTTACCTTTAGTTCTTTCAATAAGAAGTCTGTCATACACATTACAAGGTATACTGAGCAGGCTTATTCACCTATAATTCTTGCACCCTCTTTTGTCCCCTTTGCCTTTGTACAAAGAACAAGGCACGCTCCCTGCCAATCTCTACGTACTTGTTGGGTTAAAACAAGTACGTTTTTTTTAGCCTTCCTAGCTGATAATAGCTCCTTTCAACAAAATCCCTGGAATATGTAAATTTTGAAGCTATGCATCCTTTTATTTTTTTTCCTCAATGTTTAAGACTGCAAGTACGTTAAGCACTCAGGAACACTGTGAGGAAAACACTTCTTTTAACCCTAGTTTCATGATTGGAATAATAGTGAATGCAGGCGACACAATGGTTGACTGCCTATACAGATTAAATTTAAATGTGGCTGATGTTGTATGGAAGAAGTAGTAGGTTACTAAAAGCAGTAAAGAGAATTTATGCAGAGAATGAGACTCAAGTTAGGATGCATGGAAGAGAGGGGAACTATTTTCAAGCAAAGTCGGCCATAGCCAGGGATATGTGATGTCACAATAGCTGTTTTACACAATTTATAAATGGGATTTAAAAAGAAGTGAATGATAGTGTTGGGGAGAGGTGTGAGATTAAACAATAATGAGTTGTAGTATTTGTTTTGGAGGAATATGAAGGGAAATTGCAAAGTTTTGTAGATGAATTAGGAAGATAATGTTAAAAAGGAAATTGAGAGTAAACATAGAAAAGAACATGATGACGAAAGTCAGAAAGGTCTAGGCAATGAAAGATTGGTATTAAAATGGAGGGAGGGAAGAGAAAGTGAATGTATTTAGATATTTTGGAGTTGGCATATCGGTTGATAAGTCTGAAAGACGAGCCAAATCACAGATAGCCTGTGTACTGAAGCCTCTGTGGACAGAAGTTCGTGTATGAAGACACAAGGTGAATGTACCAGAGTACGGTGTACCAGAACTTTTATATGGGTGTGGAGCATTGGCTTTAATTAAAGTTACAGCGAGGAGGCTAGACACAAGGGACTTGTCCTGTTTGAGAACAATGTGGAGTGTAAATATTATACAGAGAATTCAGAGTGCAGAAATGAGAAGACGGTATAGTGATCCGTTGCTTTTTAAATGACGTGGAAACCTAGCAGCGTTAGAGCAGTGGATTCTTAACCACTGAGATGCTCATTACATGACTAAGACCCATGTCAGCAGACACCTGTTTCCTGACGAACAAAACACCTTAATCATCTGTAGCGTTGCATTTGCCGCACCGCTCATTAAGCTTATGAGGAGTTGAGAGGGTAATAAAACACACTTCTGAAAAGACGAGTACCTCCACCAGTGAGTGTGGATGGGCCTTGAGTTAACTCTGACACTAACCAGACACACCTGGCTAATTTAAACACTCATACCACTGAGTTCAACATGCAACTCTTTTCTCCAATTAGAGAGTGCAATTTCCTTTAATTGCCATTCGTTCATTCATTTATTTACCTAATCTAATCCTATTGTTTTAAATTATATACTTTTCCTAGATTAGGTTAGGTTAATGTATATTAATCTATATTTACTTATAATTAAATAACAATAAATAAAAAAATATAGTGGTTCTCGTCTGGCAGCGTGGAGTTTATCATACAATCCCAGTTTTCTCCCGAATCTTAAACAAGTTGGAGGATGTGTTGCAGTAGAGGTAAGCCAGCGGTCACTGCTGCCCTGACCCACCTTAAGTTGGGTCAGATGCTCTTAGGTACACCGTCTTGCAGTGCCCCAGCCATAGTGCTGGCACCTGTGCCCCAGCCATAGTGCTGGCACCACTCAACGTTCGTTTTATGACAAAGATCCGTGTCATAGTTTTTACCACACCACAATATACCACAATTCTTATTACTCCATATCTCCTTGAGCGGATTCTATGGTAGGACTCGTCTGCATCTCTTGTGTACTTATACAGAATATATAAATCACTAACTCTTTTATTCAAGTTCCTCGTAAGAAAGTGTTCATTTTTATTAATAACAATGTGGGATGTTTCTAGAAATCTGTCCTTTCTTGGTTAGTTACCCATCCTAGGGCCAATCGCATTTTATTTCTCTCTTTATTACTATTTTCGTAATTTGAATTATTCTTAACCCTCTTATGCGATATAAGAAATCCATAATTATTTCCTAATTAAAGCTTATTAAATAATCTGTTGGAGTGTTCTTGTCCTGTTGTGTAAAACCTGGATTACTTTAACATGGGAATTAATAATAATAATTAATAATAATAATATTGGTAATGTTCTTATTTTTCATACAATGATGTTCAACATTTACTAAATCACTCGTTGGGGGTGATGCTGTTAGTGAGTTTATTTATTAACTTTTATTCCATAAAACTGTTCTTTCTTTGTTTCATTTCTTCGTTGATTTCTCTTCTGTAGGCGAGTTAAGCCTAGCAGGCCTAGGTGTGGAGCTTGGGTGGGAAGGTAGGTTGTATAGTGATAGAGAATAGGAGAAGCGTGGAAAATAGGAGGAGACGTAAAGGGCGAGGTAGGGCAGGCAGTTGGAGAGGGAGAGGAGGTAGGGCAAGAGGGAGGTAAGGGAAGGCGCACAATGCAACATGCATTGTAA
>NC_069419.1:25818931-25828931 GCF_026875155.1 Cherax quadricarinatus
AGGTAGCAAGGTGGTAGGGAAGGTAAGCAAGGTGGTAGGGAAGGTAGCAAGGTGGTAGGGAAGGTAGCAAGGTGGTAGGGAGGTAGCAAGGTGGTAGGGAAGGTAGCAAGGTGGTAGGGAAGGTAGCAAGGTGGTAGGGAGGTAGCAAGGTGGTAGGAAGGTAGCAAGGTGGTAGGGAAGGTAGCAAGGTGGTAGGGAAGGTAGCAAGGTGGTAGGAAGGTAGCAAGGTGGTAGGGAAGGTAGCAAGGTGGTAGGGAAGGTAGCAAGGTGGTAGGGAAGGTAGCAAGGTGGTAGGGAAGGTAGCAAGGTGGTAGGGAAGGTAGCAAGGTGGTAAGGGAAGGTAGCAAGGTGGTAGGGAAGGTAGCAAGGTGGTAGGGAAGGGAGCAAGGTGGTAGGGAAGGTAGCAAGGTGGTAGGGAAGGTAGCAAGGTGGGAGGGAAGGTAGCAAGGTGGTAGGGAAGGTAGCAAGGTGGTAGGGAAGGTAGCAAGGTGGGAGGGAAGGTAGCAAGGTGGTAGGGAAGGTAGCAAGGTGGGAGGGAAGGTAGCAAGGTGGTAGGGAGGTAGCAAGGTGGTAGGGAAGGTAGCAAGGTGGTAGGGAGGTTAGCAAGGTGGTAGGGAAGGTAGCAAGGTGGTAGGGAAGGTAGCAAGGTGGTAGGGAAGGTAGCAAGGTGGTAGGGAAGGTAGCAAGGTGGTAGGAAGTAGCAAGGTGGTAGGGAGGTAGCAAGGTGGTAGGGAAGGTAGCAAGGTGGTAGGGAAGGTAGCAAGGTGGTAGGGAAGGTAGCAAGGTGGTAGGGAAGGTAACAAGGTGGTAGGGAGGTAGCAAGGTGGTAGGGAAGGTAACAAGGTGGTAGGGAAGGTAGCAAGGTGGTAGGGAAGGTAGCAAGGTGGTAGGGAGGTAGCAAGGTGGTAGGAAGGTAGCAAGGTGGTAGGGAAGGTAGCAAGGTGGTAGGGAAGGTAGCAAGGTGGTAGGGAAGGTAGCAAGGTGGTAGGGAGGTAGCAAGGTGGTAGGGAAGGTAGCAAGGTGGTAGGGAGGTAGCAAGGTGGTAGGGAAGGTAGCAAGGTGGTAGGGAAGGTAGCAAGGTGGTAGGGGAAAGGGAGCAAGGTGGTAGGGAAGGTAGCAAGGTGGTAGGGAAGGTAGCAAGGTGGTAGGAAGGGAGCAAGGTGGTAGGGAGGTAGCAAGGTGGTAGGGAAGGTAGCAAGGTGGTAGGGAAGGTAGCAAGGTGGTAGGGAAGGTAGCAAGGTGGTAGGGAAGGTAACAAGGTGGTAGGGAAGGTAGCAAGGTGGTAGGGAAGGTAGCAAGGTGGTAGGGAAGGTAGCAAGGTGGTAGGGAAGGTAGCAAGGTGGTAGGGAAGGTAACAAGGTGGTAGGGAGGTAGCAAGGTGGTAGGGAAGGTAACAAGGTGGTAGGGAAGGTAACAAGGTGGTAGGGAAGGTAACAAGTGGTAGGGAAGGTAGCAAGGTGGTAGGGAAGGTAGCAAGGTGGTAGGGAAGGTAGCAAGGTGGTAGGGAAGGTAACAAGGTGGTAGGGAAGGTATCAAGGTGGTAGGGAAGGTAACAAGGTGGTAGGGAAGGTAGCAAGGTGGTAGGGAAGGTAGCAAGGTGGTAGGGAAGGTAGCAAGGTGGTAGGGAGGTAGCAAGGTGGTAGGGAGGTAGCAAGGTGGTAGGGATGTAGCAAGGTGGTAGGGAGGTAGCAAGGTGGTAGGGAAGGTAGCAAGGTGGTAGGGAGGTAGCAAGGTGGTAGGGAAGGTAGCAAGGTGGTAGGGAAGGTAGCAAGGTGGTAGGGAAGGTAGCAAGGTGGTAGGGAGGTAGCAAGGTGGTAGGGAGGTAGCAAGGTGGTAGGGAGGTAGCAAGGTGGTAGGGAGGTAGCAAGGTGGTAGGGAGGTAGCAAGGTGGTAGGGAGGTATAGCAAGGTGGTAGGGAGGTAGCAAGGTGGTAGGGAGGTAGCAGGAAAAGTGGCAAAGGAGGTTCGTTTTGACTGTTCCACAAGGTCTTGACCAGAAAATATAGCAGGAATTGGTTGGAGGATTTGTTTTTGAAAACAAGATTAAAGAGAGTGTTGCGTGAGAGTGTGGTAGGAGAGTGTGGTGAGAGAGTGTGGTAGGAGAGTGTGGTGAGAGAGTGTGGTAGGAGAGTGTGGGTGGGTGAGTGTGGTGGATAAGTGAGGTGGATGAGTGTGGTGGGTGAGTGAGGTAGGAGAGTGTGGTGGGTGAGTGAAGTGGATGAGTGGTGGGTGAGTGAGGTAGGAGAGTGTGGTGGGTGAGCGAGGTGGATGAGTGTGGTGGGTGAGTGAGGTGGATGAGTGTGGTGGGTGAGTGAGGTAGGAGAGTGTGGTAGGAGAGTGTGGTGGGTAAGTTAGGTGGATGAGTGTGGTGGGTGAGTGAGGTAGGAGAGTGTGGTGGGTAACTGAGGTGGTTGAGTGTGGTAGGAGACTGTGGTGAAAAGAGTGTGGTGGATAAGTGGGTGGATGAGTGTGGTGGTGAGTGAGGTAGGAGAGTGTGGTGGGTGAGTGAGGTGGATGAGTGTGGTGGTGAGTGAGGTAGGAGAGTGTGGTGGGTGAGCGAGGTGGATGAGTGTGGTGGGTGAGTGAGGCAGGAGAGTGTGGTGGGTAAGTTAGGTGGATGATGTGGTGGGTGAGTGAGGTAGGAGAGTGGGTGGGTAAGTGAGGTGGATGAGTGAGGTAGGAGAGTGTGGTGGGTAACTGAGGTGGTTGAGTGTGGTAGGAGACTGTGGTGAGAGAGTGGTGGGGATAAGTGAGGTGGATGAGTGTGGTGGGTGAGTGAGGTAGGAGAGTGTGGTGGGTGAGTGAGGTGGATGAGTGTGGTGGGTGAGTGAGGTAGGAGAGTGTGGTGGGTGAGCGAGGTGGATGAGTGTGGTGGGTGAAGTGAGGTATGAGAGTGTGGTGAGAGAGTGTGGTAGGAGAGTGTGGTGGGTAAGTGAGGTGGATGGTGTGGTGGGTGAGTGAGGTAGGAAGAGTGTGGTGGGTGAGTGAGGTAGGAGTGTGTGGTGGGTAAAATGAGGTAGGAGAGTGTGGTGGTGAGTGAGGTAGAAGTCTGTGGTGGGTGAGTGAGGTAGGAGAGTGTGGTGGGTGAGTGAGGTGGGTGAGTGAGATAGAAGAGTGTGGTGGGTAAGTGAGGTGGTTGAGTGTGGTAGGAGGTGTGGTGGGTAAGTGAGATGGGTGAGTGTGGTAGGAGAGTGTGGTAGAGGGGTGTGGTGATAAGTGAGGTGGGTGAGTGTGGTAGGAGACTGTGGTGAGAGAGTGTGGTGGGTGAGTGAGGTAGGAGTGTGTGGTGGGTGAGTGAGGTAGGAGAGTGTGGTGGTGAGTGACGTGGGTGAGTGAGGTAGGAGAGTGTGGGGTAACTGAGGTGGTTGAGTGTGGTAGGAGAGTGTGGGGGGTAAGTGAGTTGGTGAGTGTGGTAGGAACTGGGGGTGAAGAGTGGTGGTGAGTGATGAGGATGAGATATGGTGGGTGAGTGAGGTAGGAGTGTGTGGTGGGTGAGTGAGGTAGGAGTTGTGGTGGTGATGGATGGTAGGAGAGTGTAGTTGGGTGATGTGAGTAGGAGAGTGGTGGTGGTGAGGTGAGGGTAGGAGAGTGTGTGGGTGACTGTGGTGAGAGAGTGTAGGTGGGTGAGTAGTATGAGATGTGGTGGGTGAGTGAGGTTAGAGAGTGTGGTGGGTGAGTGAGGTAGGAGAGTGTGTTGGTGACTGTGGTGAGAGAGTGTGTGGTGAGTGAGGTAGGAGAGTGTGGTGGGTGAGTGAGGTAGGAGAGTGTGGTGGGTGACTGTGGTGAGAGAGTGTGGTGGGTGAGTGAGGTATGCAAGCAGGATGAGAGAGTAGGCTGGGAAGAACAAGCTTGGGAAGACAAGGATGGGAGGCAAAAATGTGAGGTTGTTATTCATGTAACTGGAGAACTGAGCGAAGATAACCTGCAGGGCTCATTAATGAGAGGCATGGAATCCTTACCTAATCATCTTTTGCATCCCAGACTCCATGTTCTCTCTCTCTCTCTCTCTCTCTCTCTCTCTCTCTCTCTCTCTCTCTCTCTCTCTCTCTCTCTCTCTCTCTCTCTCTCTCTCTTTCTCTCAATTCCTCCGCCATCTTTGTCACAAAGCAAGACCTACATCGATATCTAAACTGTGTCTCTGAAGCTGCTTAGTTTATTGAATGCTTCACATCCATCTTGCGTGAGGAATGGATACGAAAAAGACCTTGGCCCCTAGAACCTTAAAGAGGGCTTCATATATGCATTATTAATTTAAGTTTTGTACCTATTCCAGTCAAATTTAAGATATTCTCAAAATTTCTGGCCTCTTTATTTTTACAAGATTTATGTTCGTATAACATCCCCCCAATGAAAAGCAGGGGTGTCACTAGCACGTTGAGAGACCATACAATAAGTGTCAGGGGCCCGAGACTGTTCAACTGCCTCCCAGCATACATAAGGGGGATTACCAACAGACCCCTGGCAGTCTTCAAGCTGGCACTGGACAAGCACCTAAAGTCGGTTCCTGACCAGCCGGGCTGTGGCTCGTACGTTGGTTTGCGTGCAGCCAGCAGCAACAGCCTGGTTGATCAGGCTCTGATCCACCAGGAGGCCTGGTCACAGACCGGGCCGCGAGGGCGTTGACCCCCGGAACTCTCTCCAGGTAAACTCCAGGTATATAGTCTACTGCAACATCTCTCTCTCTCTCTCTCTCTCTCTCTCTCTCTCTCTCTCCTCTCTCTCTCTCTCTCTCTCTCTGTCTATCGAACTCTTTCTCTCATAAATTGGCTTATCTAATAAGACTGATTTATTAATACAATTCCAACACTGCTTGGTAGAGGTTTTCACTGCGTTATTAGCTTGTAAATAAAGTTACGAACCCTTACCCTAACTTTGTTAAACCCTGTGTAAAAAGAAATAAAAGCAGAGTTTTATCTGAAGCTACAAGTTCAGGTCTTTACGGAGCCGTGGGAGGGCAGCTTCAAAATAATGGAGTCAGTATTTTCCCCCACCATCACTATTATTACATCCTCCATCCATCACTACCTTCACCACCACCACCCAACACTTACTACCTCCGCCGTTACTCTATAACTACTACCGCTTTCACCACTGCCCATATTTATTACTTTCCCCCACAATATCCAATATCAGCCATTTCCTCTCCTTTAACCAGTACTCTCACCCACCAACACCACTACTGCTACCTTTACTGCCACCACTACAACTCACTTTTGCCACCATCACCATTACCACTACATTCTCCTCCTCATCATCCTTCTCCTAATTCTGCTCTTCCTCCTTCCTCCTTGTTCTCCTCTTCTTCCTCCTAGTCCTTCTCCTCCTCCTCCTCCTCCTCCTCCCTCTCCCTCCCTCGTACAGCCATGCGGGATGGTGGTGGCAGCAACTTGAACCGTGCGGCTGTTGGTGCTGATACTCAGGAGCACTGCGGTGTCACTGTCAGACTGACTGGAAGTAATGGAGAAATGATCTCGCCATTCTCAGTTCCCATTTCTCTCTTCATCCTCATGTCGACTGTAATCTTCAAGATGACTGAACCTGACACCTCCCACGTGGAAGATTGTTCCTGATAGCTCCCACGTGGAAGATTGTTCCTGATAGCTCCCACGTGGAAGATTGTTCCTGATGGCTCCCACGTGGAAGATTGTTCCTGATGGCTCCCACGTGGAAGATTGTTCCTGATAGCTCCCACGTGGAAGATTGTTCCTGATGGCTCCCACGTGGAAGATTGTTCCTGATAGCTCCCACGTGGAAGATTATTCCTGATAGCTCCCACGTGGAAGATTGTTCCTGATAGCTTCCACGTGGAAGATTGCTCCTGATAGCTCCCACGTGGAAGATTGTTCCTGATAGCTCCCACGTGGAAGATTGTTCCTGATGGCTCCCACGTGGAAGATTGTTCCTGATAGCTCCCACGTGGAAGATTATTCCTGATAGCTCCCACGTGGAAGATTGTTCCTGATAGCTCCCACGTGGAAGACTGTTACTGATAGCTCCCACGTGGAAGATTATTCCTGATAGCTCCCACGTGGAAGGTTGTTCCTGATAGCTTCCACGTGGAAGATTGTTCCTGATAGCTCCCACGTGGAAGGTTGTTCCTGATAGCTTCCACGTGGAAGACTGTTCCTGATAGCTCCCACGTGGAAGGTTGTTCCTGATAGCTTCCACGTGGAAGATTGTTCCTGATAGCTCCCACGTGGAAGATTGTTCCTGATAGCTTCCACGTGGAAGATTGTTCCTGATAGCTCCCACGTGGAAGATTGTTCCTGATAGCTCCCACGTGGAAGATTGTTCCTGATAGCTTCCACGTGGAAGGTTGTTCCTGATAGCTTCCACGTGGAAGATTGTTCCTGATAGCTCCCACGTGGAAGATTGTTCCTGATAGCTCCCACGTGGAAGATTTTTCCTTATAGCTCGCACGTGGAAGATTGTTCCTGATAGCTCCCACGTGGAAGGTTGTTCCTGATAGCTCCCACGTGGAAGATTGTTCCTGATAGCTCCCACGTGGAAGATTGTTCCTTATAGCTCGCACGTGGAAGATTGTTCCTGATAGCTTCCACGTGGAAGGTTGTTCCTGATAGCTTCCACGTGGAAGATTGTTCCTGATAGCTCCCACGTGGAAGATTGTTCCTTATAGCTCGCACGTGGAAGATTGTTCCTGATAGCTCCCACGTGGAAGATTGTTCCTGATAGCTTCCACGTGGAAGGTTGTTCCTGATAGCTTCCACGTGGAAGATTGTTCCTGATAGCTCCCACGTGGAAGATTGTTCCTGATAGCTCGCACGTGAAAGGTTGTTCCTGATAGCTTCCACGTGGAAGGTTGTTCCTGATAGCTCCCACGTGGAAGATTGTTCCTGATAGCTTCCACGTGAAAGGTTGTTCCTGATAGCTTCCACGTGGAAGGTTGTTCCTGATAGCTCCCACGTGGAAGATTGTTCCTGATAGCTCCCACGTGGAAGATTGTTCCTGATAGCTCCCACGTGGAAGGTTGTTCCTGATAGCTTCCACGTGGAAGGTTGTTCCTGATAGCTTCCACGTGGAAGGTTGTTCCTGATAGCTCCCACGTGGAAGGTTGTTCCTGATAGCTTCCACGTGGAAGGTTGTTCCTGATAGCTCCCACGTGGATGATTGTTCCTGATAGCTCCCACGTGGAAGATTGTTCCTGATAGCTCCCACGTGGATGATTGTTCCTGATAGCTCCCACGTGGATGATTGTTCCTGATAGCTCCCACGTGGAAGGTTGTTCCTGATAGCTCCCACGTGGAAGATTGTTCCTGATAGCTCCCACGTGGAAGATTGTTCCTGACAGCTCCCACGTGGAAGGTTGTTCCTGATAGCTCCCACGTGGAAGATTGTTCCTGACAGCTCCCACGTGGAAGGTTGTTCCTGATAGCTCCCACGTGGAAGGTTGTTCCTGATAGCTCCCACATAGAGGATTATAGCTCATAGCTCCCACATGGAATATTGCTTTCAGTTAAGCGATTCGTTCATTCTTTGTCAAAACGTTCTTAAAGGGTAAGCCACTTACTATTATTTTTTATCATTAGGAAACAGAATTGAAAAAGTTTGATTTAGAGTGAAATTTACTAAAAAAGGCAAAATCTGACTCTGCTACATCTATTTCACATTGTAAAGTCTATTTGAACTATATCTGTTCAAAATGCTAAGTCTGGCTCTCTTACGTCTGAGGTCTACATGTAAACAAACAGGTGGACAGACTTGGTCTCCTCACACAAGCTGGTAAACAGATTGCTCTATACAAACAGGAAGTTTTGAAATCTTCAAACAGATATGTAGACAGATCTGGTCTCTACACACTCAGGTAGACAGATCTGATATCTGTGAACTCTAAAAGCAAATAAATAGGCAGATCTTCACATTACGAAATGGTTAGACAGATATAGACATAACGAAAAGGTAGATAGATCTGGACGTTGCAGATCAGAAGACAGATAAATAAGCAATATGTGGACTCTAAATAAGCATTATTTGGAGTCTAAGCAAGCATTATTTGAACTCTACTCAGATCTACACTCAGACTGATCTACACTCTACAGAGGCGTAGACAGTTAGTTTAATATGTTATTATGTACCCCATATTCATCCTGTGGGCGGTAGTCAAAAGATTACAGAGGTACATAATGGGTCCAGGGACTGGACTCCAAAGTTTTGATAGCTGAGCAAGTTACAGAGGTAATGAACTCACAATTACAAAGGTAATGAGCTCACAATTTACAAAGGTAATGAGCTCACAATTTACAAAGGTAATGAACTCCAGGTAGGTCTGGTCACAATCATGACAAGTTACAAAGGTATTTACAGATGAAGACTTAGACAGAGAAAGCTAAGCATAAATGACAGATCATTGAATTTAGCATTTTTAAATTTCATCAGTATACAAATTTTTTCAGCATAAAATTTTCCCATGGGTTATTTCCCAATCACCATATATATCATAAAGGTTAGAGTGAAAATATTTACGAGATTCAACCAAAATAACAAAGGATAAATTCAGACAAACCCATTATATTTAAAACAACAAATAGACAGATTACACAGGACACAAATGGGAGTCTATTTGTTCTGGTTTAGGCACAGAATGGCATAGGAACAGAGTGCCGTATGCAGAGATTGGCGGAGGCACAGACTGTGGAAAGTTGAGACCGGTGTAGGCACTGACTGCCTTAGGCAGAGTCTCTGGTAGACACAGACTGTGGTCAACACAAACAGATGTAAGCAAAAACTTAGTAGCCACAGAGTGGCGTTGGCACAGACGAACAGACGTACATAGTATATATAAAGACCTGAGTCACACGAAATAGACCCATTTTTGTAACACTGGAAGGGAACCTGTGGAAATCACAGTTTTTTTTTTTTATAGTTAACGACCATGATGTACACTCACTAGTTAGACACGCGCGCGCGTGCACACACACACACACACACACACACACACACACACACACAGGACCAGGCAGAACTACAAAGGGAACTGGACAGGCTGCAGGCCTGGTCCAGAAACTGGCTCTTGGAGTTCAACCCCACCAAGTGCAAAGTCATGAAGATTGGGGAGGGACAAAAAAGACCGCAGACAGAGTACAGTCTAGGGAGCCAGAGATTACAAACCTCACTCAAGGAAAAGGATCCTGGGGTGAGTATAACACCGGGCACGTCTCCTGAGGTGCACATCAACCAAATAACTGCTGCAGCATATGGGCGCCTAGCAAACCTTAGAATAGCATTCCGACATCTCAATAAGCATTCGTTCAGGACCCTATACACCGTGTACCTTGGGCCTATATTGGAGTATGCAGCACCAGTTGGGAACCCACACCTAGCCAAGAACTTAAGAAAATTAGAGAAAGTGCAAAGGTTTGCAACAAAACTAATCCCGGAGCTAAGGGGCATGTCCTACGAGAAGAGGTTAAGGGAAATCGACCAGACGACACTGGACAACAGGAGAGATAGGGGAGATAGATAACGACATATAAAATACTGAGAGGAATCGACAAGGTGGACAGAGACAGGATGTTCCAGAGATGAGACACAGCAACAAGGAGTCACAGTTGGAAGCTGAAGACTCAGATGAATCACAGGGATGTTAGGAAGTATTTATTCAGTCACAGAGTAGTCAGGAAGTGCAATAGTCTGGGAAGTGATGTAGTGGAGGCAAGATCCATATATAGCTTTAAGAAGAGGTATGATAAAGCTCATGGAGCACGAAAAGTGACCTAATAGCTACCAGTGAAGAGGCGGGAAGAGGAGCTGTGACTCGACCCCTGC
Organism: Cherax quadricarinatus; assembly: GCF_026875155.1. Taxonomy (NCBI): domain Eukaryota; kingdom Metazoa; phylum Arthropoda; class Malacostraca; order Decapoda; family Parastacidae; genus Cherax; species Cherax quadricarinatus. The sequence continues at coordinate 25,828,714 of NC_069419.1, forward strand.
AACCACAACTAGGTGAGTACTGCTAGGTGAGTGCAGACACACACACACACACACACACACACACACACACACACACACACACACACACACACACACACACACACACACACACACACCGCACACACACACACACACACACACACACACACACACACACACACACACACACACACACACACACACACGCGCGCGCACACACACAGGAAGTGGAATAACCT
>NC_069419.1:25833931-25851431 GCF_026875155.1 Cherax quadricarinatus
GAAAGTAAGAATTCTTTTGTCAGAGAATTTGCTGAAGCCTGATAAGCAAACTGGAAAGGTAGGCTAGAATAACAGGAAAGGTTAAAATGAAAAATAATAGATGAAGAATTAGGAAAAGAAAGCGTAATAAAAAAGTCTCCCAAAGGCACATTTTTTAGGTCACTTAAAGTTCCTGGAAAGTAATTTGTACATGTCAGTGTGCCAATTTTCGCCGACGACACAAAGATAAAGAGAAAATTTTGAACAAAATGAACAAAACATGGCAAGACTTGCAAGAATTAATAAACAAATATATATATATATATATATATATATATATATATATATATATATATTATATATATATAATATAATATATATATATATATATATATAATATATATATATATATATATATATGTGTGTGTGTGTGTGTGTGTGTATAATATAATAAAACATAGGGAGGTACCACCTCTAGAACATATAATATATATATATATATATATATATATATATATATATATATATATATATATATATATATATATATATATATATATATATATATATATATATATGTCGTGCAAAATTGGTAAAACTTGCAATTTTGGCTTAAATAACAACGCTCTTCTTGTCGAATAAGGCAAGCGAAAATTTGTGTATGCAATAATTTCGCAAAAATCATTCTGAACATAACGAAAAATATATTTCATTGTGTTTGTTTATTATTAAATTATTGTAAAGTTATCTAAAATATGTTTATCTGGATTAAGCTCAATTAAATCGCGCTTGTTATATTAAGGTTAGGTAAGTTTTCTAAGGTTCTTTTGTTACAAAATTATTAATTTTAACATTAACATTAATGAAGAAATATATCTTTAAAAGTATAAGAGAAAATTCTAGAAAGGACTTAATTTTAAATGAGTTCTTGCTAAATCACCAATTTTATCTATTCGGCGCGACATGTTGTTAGAGAAGAGATATACTTATATTTAAAATCAGAAAGCAAGAAAGCCCTTCACGTCGAGCTTGTCAATAAAGTACATAAAAGTATAAAAATTGGCATACATCAGACTTACAACTGTAGAATTAGCTTCAGAAACCTGAACACAGAATCTTTCAACTTACAATGGTACCTCGGTATACGTCCACCTCCCAACTCGAACAATTATGTAAGTGTAATTTTGTAAGCGATTTTGTAAGTGTATTTTTGGGGGTCTGAAACAGATTAACGTACTTTACATTAGTCCTTATGGGAACAAATTCGTCCGGTACTCGAAGAGATCGGCACTTGAACAGCCTATGGTACCGATGGTACCGAGGTACCACTATATTTTCTTCCACACACACACACACGTATAGCCTGTCCTTTACAAGACCGATGTGGAGCCCATGTGTAGTGAAATTCTTAAAGTCATAAAAAACGTAACAGTAGGAGACTACCGCAGTTATTTTCTGGTTAGATATCCTCAGTGTCCTAACCCACCCTGTATCTTTTATTTCTCGGTTTCATTGCCACTCTAGTGGCATTGGAACCGAGAAACAAAAGCACCAAAGATTACATCAGGTGGATCTCGAGTCTCTGGAAGACTGGGAACAAGAGCAACGTGTTTAAGAGGAACAAAGGGTGTACGAGGATAGTCTGGCTTGTATGCGGTGAATTAGGTCGAGGAACACACTGGTCAGGACGAAGGGTAATAAGAATCAAAATGAGGGAACCCAAGAAGTAGGGCGATGGAACACATAAACCAGAGCAAGGGGCCACATGGACCAGGTCAAGGGGACATATGGGCCAGAACAAAGGCACACATGTTCCAGGACTAGGAGACACGTAGTCATGGCGAGTGGACACTTAAATGCCCTATACCCTTCTTCTTCTTTTACTTCTTTTTCGTACTTCTAGGTAGGTACAACTAGAAAAGCACAACTATTTAAGTGCATCTATTTGAGTATGCCTACGCTAGTGTACGCTTCTCACCACTACTTCCTTACTGCCTTCTCTTCTTCGGTAATGAAACACTGGTGTTAGAGTCCGTAGAGTTGGCTCGCCGGTGCTCAAGTAGAAGGTACATGCAGTGGCAACTGGTATCCCGAACCCGAAGGAGAGAGGGATAGGAACGAGTTATCTGTGCTGAAAACTAGTATACGGAACCTGAAGAAGGCAGGGAGAAAGGTTACCTGCACTAGGAACTAGAATTCCAGACCTCAAGGAAGAAGAGGTTACCTGTCTTTTCAACTAGTATACGAAACCCGAATGGAGGGAAAGAGTTACCTGCACTAGTACTAGGATAATTTTCTTGAACTAGTAATTAGTAGTTTTAAAATTACTGTGGAAATGACCTTTTATGACTAAATAATTTCTCCAAGTTATTGAGAGTCCTTTCAAAATAAATGATGAAAATTTCATAAAGTACTTTAAAAATTACCAAATTAAGGCTCGAAGCAAAAATTTCAAATTTGCTTTGAATATCAACCCTTGTGGTCATCAGCCCTTGTGGTCATCAGCCCTTGTGGTTATCAGCTCTTGTGGTCATCAGCCCTTGTGGTTATCAGCTCTTGTGGTCATCAGCCCTTGTGGTTATCAGCCCTTGTGGTCATCAGCCCTTGTGGTCATCAGCCCTTGTGGTCATCAGCCCTTGTGGTTATCAGCTCTTGTGGTCATCAGCCCTTGTGGTTATCAGCCCTTGTGGTCATCAGCCCTTGTGGTTATCAGCCCTTGTGGTCATCAGCCCTTGTGGTTATCAGCCCTTGTGGTCATCAGCCCTTGTGTTATCAGCCTTGTGGTCATCACCCTTGTGGTCATCAGCCCTTGTGGTCATCAGCCCTTGTGGTTATCAGCCCTTGTGGTCATCAGCCCTTGTGGTCATCAGCCCTTGTGGTCATCAGCCCTTGTGGTTATCAGCCCTTGTGGTCATCAGCCCTTGTGGTTATCAGCTCTTGTGGTCATCAGCCCTTGTGGTTATCAGCCCTTGTGGTCATCAGCCCTTGTGGTTATCAGCCCTTGGTCATCAGCCCTTGTGGTCATCAGCCCTTGTGGTCATCAGCCCTTGTGGTTATCAGCCTTGTGTCATCAGCCCTTGTGGTTATCAGCTCTTGTGATCATCAGCCCTTGTGGTTATCAGCCCTTGTGGTCATCAGCCATTGTGGTTATCAGCCCTTGTGGTCATCAGCCCTTGTGGTTATCACTCTTGTGGTCATCACCCTTGTGGTCATCAGCCCTTGTGGTCATCAGCCTTGTGGTCATCAGCCCTTGTGGTTATCAGCCCTTGTGGTCATCAGCCCTTGGGTTATCAGCCCTTGTGGTCATCACCCTTGTGGTTATCAGTTCTTGTGGTCATCAGCCCTTGTGTCATCAGCCCTTGTGGTCATCAGCCCTTGTGGTTATCAGCCCTTGTGGTCATCAGCCCTTGTGGTTATCAGCTCTTGGTCATCAGCCCTGTGGTCATCAGCCCTTGTGGTCATCAGCCCTTGTGGTCATCAGCCTTGTGGTTATCAGCCTTGTGGTCATCAGCCCTTGTGGTTATCAGCCCTTGTGGTCATCAGCCCTTGTGGTTATCAGTTCTTGTGGTCATCAGCCCTTGTGGTCATCAGCCCTTGTGGTCATCAGCCCTTGTGGTCATCAGCCCTTGTGGTCATCAGCCCTTGTGGTCATCAGCCCTTGTGGTCATCAGCCCTTGTGGTCATCACCCCTTGTTATCAGTAGCCATAATACTGACATGGAAACAACATCTACTTGTAAAAAGTTATAATGTTAATTAGATTTAGATATATTGTACCTAAAAAAAAGGTGCTGGCAACATAATACTAGTGTTCCAAAGATTTTTTTTTCATATCCTCACAAAGTTTAACAGTTATCTTAAGTAATTTAACATACCTCATCTAATTAATAAGTTAACTATAAAGGAGGGTTTAACACTCTCTGCACATAAAATTTTTATCATGTTTATTTTCTTGCACATTGAATGCCAATGAAGCAAACAATGTGTATACACAGACCTGGAAATAAATGTATTAACACAGAGGTCCACGTCGCTAAATATATATATATATATATACACACAGAATTACTTTAGGCCAAATTTTAAGGATTAAAGAATACTTAATATTTGTATACAGGTGAGAGGCGGCCATAATGACCCACGTGAAGCAATTCTAGTCTGAACTGGGAACGTTGAACGTGGTGGTCAATCCATTTGGAAGGTGGACATTAAAGATCTTTTTTTCAGGGCTTGGTAAGGTGACTACGGTACAGCAGTAAACAAAGAAAAAAGAAGTGCCAACGGAGCATTGATCTCAAACGAAGCTGTTTGTTAATGGAAGGCTTTATAACTACCAAACATTGTTTAAGAAAACCCACAGGTACAGGGACAGGCTTATTATGCGTCTGTTTCGCTCAGAGCCGAGATTTATGTAGTCATTAGCTGATATGGATCTCCACAGAGCGAAACGCTGTCACAACAAAGGCTTGCTCGTTATCTTTCTTTTCTACGGTATTGCCGGCTGTACGCTGCTGCATCCTCCGCAAATACAATAAGTCGAAGATCTGGAGAAAAGTGTTTATCTAGACTATTTTATAAAAATACTACAGAATAATCTGGCGCTGCCCTGGGTATAATTTGTGTCTCGTAAAATAAGCTAAAATATAACAAGCATAATAAAAAATGTATTTTAGTATTTCTATCAATGGTTTCAAAAGTTTCCTCCCTGCACCTTCCTTGTCAGGAGGCAGGAGTGGGGGTCACACACCTCTCGCACCTGAGTTATATTGTATTATTGTTATATTGTATGATTTTCTTCTAATAACCAGTCTTTCAAGGAAGGTGCTTTGCTGCCGGTGAAGGGCTCGTCATCCGAAGAATTGGAGCTACCCTTTTTTTGGGGTCGAATTTTATTGTCTTCCATTCCAATGACGTTTTGTGACTCCCTACTGGGTATCATCTTGGTCCGGGTATCAACTCGGTCTGGGTATCAACTTGGTCTGGGTATCAACTTGGTCTGGGTATCAACTTAGTCTGGATATCATCTGGTCTGGGTATCATATTGGTCTGGGTATCATCTTGGTCGGGGTATCATGTTGGTTTGGGTATCATGTTGGTCTGGGTACCATATTGATCTGGGTATAATATTGATCTGGGTATAATATTGATCTGGGTATCATATTGGTCTGGGTATCATTGATGTGGGCATTATCTTGACCTAGAAATCATTTGATCTAGTTACCATGTTGATCTGGGTATCATCTTGGTCTGGGTATCATCTCTGTCTGGGTATCATCTCTGTCTGGGTATCATCTTCGTCTGGGTATCATCTCCGTCTGGGTATTATCTCCGTCTGGGTATCATCTCCGTCTGGGTATCATCTCCGCCTGGGTATCATCTGGTCTGGGTATCATTCAGCCACAAATATTGAGAGCAGTACTGTATACAGTATTCCAATATATGTTACAGTAATATCTCTAACACGATAGAAAGTATATTTTGTTCTCCTGTGCAGATGTTTCAGTCTTAAATGAGGAAACTATACTAATAATTATATAAACTAGACACCTGCTTCACGGGGAAATAAAGAAACTTTCCATTTATTTATAAATGTGCCAATAAACTTTTTTAATGTTTTTTCTCTGAGTTGTCTTCTTAAAGATATAAGAACTCTCGATATATATATATATATATATATATATATATATATATATATATATATATATATATATATATATATATATATATATATATATCTGGAAAAACTTGTGTTTGAACATTCATTCAGTTTTACAAAACTGTTCTCAGTTTTTGAGTGGTTATATATAAAAATAAAAAAGATTTAACGGGGATATACCAAGCGTATTTTAAGGACGATATATTGTGCGTATTTTAACGATGATATATTGAGTGTAATTTAATGTCGATGTGTTTACAGTAATTTACCAGCGATGGATTCAACTCACAATAAATGCAACCAGGATATATTTTTATTAAATTTCCAACACCAGCCTGCACCAGCTGACACGGCGCACTAACATCACCCTGCACCAGCTGACACGGCGCACTAACATCACCCTGCACCAGCTGACACGGCGCACTAACAGCAGCCTGCACCAGCTGACACGGCGCACTAACATCACCCTGCACCAGCTGACACGGCGCACTAACACCAGCCTGCACCAGCTGACACGGCGCACTAACACCAGCCTGCACCAGCTGACACGGCGCACTAACACCAGCCTGCACCAGCTAACACGGCGGACTAACACCAGCCTGCACCAGCTGACACGGCGCACTAACACCAGCCTGCACCAGCTGACACGGCGCACTAACACCAGCCTGCACCAGCTGACACGGCGCACTAACACACCTGCACCAGCTGACACGGCGCACTAACATCACCCTGCACCAGCTGACACGGCGCACTAACACCACCTGCACCAGCTGACACGGCGCACTAACACCACCTGCACCAGCTGACACGGCGCACTAACATCAGCCTGCACCAGCTGACACGGCGCACTAACATCACCCTGCACCAGCTGACACGGCGCACTAACATCACCCTGCACCAGCTGACACGGCGCACTAACATCACCCTGCACCAGCTGACACGGCGCACTAACATCACCCTGCACCAGCTGACACGGCGCAACATACTACCATCACCAACCACCTGCACCAGCTGACACGGCGCACTAACATCACCCTGCACCAGCTGACACGGCGCACTAACATCACCCTGCACCAGCTGACACGGCGCACTAACATCACCCTGCACCAGCTGACACTGGCACACTAACATCACTCTGCACCCACTGACAACGCGCACTAACATCACCCTGCACCAGCTGACACGGCGCACTAACATCACCCTGCACCAGCTGACACGGCACACTAACATCACCCTGCACCAGCTGACACGGCGCACTAACATCACCCTGCACCCAGCTAGAACACGGGGCACTAACATCACCCTGCACCAGCTGACACGGCGCACTAACACACCCTGCACCAGCTGACACGGCCACTAACATCACCTGCACCAGCTGACACGGCGCACTAACACCACCTGCACCAGCTGACACGGCACACTAACACAGCCTGCACCAGCTGACACGGCGCACTAACACACCACTGCACCAGCTGACACGGCGCACTAACATCACCCTGCACCAGCTGACACGGCGCACTAACATCACCCTGCACCAGCTGAGACGGCACACTAACACCAGCCTGCACCAGCTAACACGGCACACTAACATCACCCTGCACCAGCTGACACGGCGCACTAACACCAGCCTCAGCAACCACTGACACGGCACACTAACACACCAGCCCTGCACCAGCTGACACGGCACACTAACACCAGCCTGCACCAACTGACACGGCACACTAACACCAGCCTGCACCAGCTGACACGGCACACTAACACCAGCCTGCACCAGCTGACACGGCTCACTAACACCAGCCTGCACCAGCTGACACGGCAAACTAACACCAGCCTGCACCAACTGACACGGCACACTAACACCAGCCTGCACCAGCTGACACGGCACACTAACACCAGCCTGCACCAGCTGACACGGCACACTAACACCAGCCTGCACCAGCTGACACGGCACACTAACACCAGCCTGCACCAGCTGACACGGCTCACTAACACCAGCCTGCACCAGCTGACACGGCACACTAACACCAGCCTGCACCAGCTGACACGGCACACTAACACCAGCCTGCACCAGCTGACACGGCTCACTAACACCAGCCTGCACCAGCTGACACAGCACACTAACACCAGCCTGCACCAGCTGACACAGCACACTAACACCAGCCTGCACCAGCTGACACAGCACACTAACACCAGCCTGCACCAGCTGACACGGCACACTAACACCAGCCTGCACCAGCTGACACAGCACACTAACACCAGCCTGCACCAGCTGACACAGCACACAACACCAGCCTGCACCAGCTGACACAGCACACTAACACCAGCCTGCACCAGCTGACACGGCACACTAACACCAGCCTGCACCAGCTGACACAGCACACTAACACCAGCCTGCACCAGCTGACACAGCACACTAACACCAGCCTGCACCAGCTGACACAGCACACTAACACCAGCCTGCACCAGCTGACACAGCACACTAACACCAGCCTGCACCAGCTGACACAGCACACTAACACCAGCCTGCACCAGCTGACACAGCACACTAACACCAGCCTGCACCAGCTGACACAGCACACTAACACCAGCCTGCACCAGCTGACACGGCACACTAACACCAGCCTGCACCAGCTGACACGGCGCACTAACACCAGCCTGCACCAGCTGACACGGCGCACTAACACCAGCCTGCACCAGCTGACACGGTACACTAACACCAGCCTGCACCAGCTGACACGGTACACTAACACCAGCCTGCACCAGCTGACACAGCGCACTAACCGGTTACTATAAATATGGAATTAATGATAAACTTCTCGCTCCACAACAATTACTTATTAATTACTCACCTGAAAAGAATTTCAGGTAAGTGAATGGCGATGAAATGAATAAAAAATGTATTGTATTATAAGCCTTTTCAATTACAGAAATTAATTATGAATAGGTGTTCACCATTTCTAGTGACACTTGCCTTTAGCTGGTTCTTGATTCTTTTTTGTACTCTGTTGATTAGTTACGTGATATTGATAGATGCTCCCTCGATATGTGTTTTATCCAATTATATACGTTCCCTCTACTAACGAAGGGATGGAGGGGGACGGGGAAGGAATACAGGGAAGGGAAAGAGGAAGCAGGGATGGATGAGAAGGGAACAAAAGTAGTGAATAGGAAGGTTAGGTAAAGGATAGGGAAAAGATTATTAAGAATGGTGGTAGAGGGAGGGAGGAAAGGAGTCAGATGATTTTTATATAATAAAACAAAGCACAGGTACACTATATATATATATATATATATATATAATATATATATATATATATATATATATATATATATATATATATATATATATATAATATATATATATATGTATATATATATATATATAATATATGTTATATATATATATATATATATATATATATATATATATATATATATATATATATATATATATATATATATATATATATATATATTTATTTATATATATGCAAAACAACCACTGTGAAAGAGTAGTGAAATTCCAAGCGCTTTCGTGACTACTCACATTGTCAAGGAACTATGAAAGTAAAACATCAAAGGAAAACAATTAAAGGGCTTAGACCGCACCTCACAGTCAACTCCCACAACAAAGAAACACCTGACGCGGGACAATACCAGACTCATAAGAAAAGAGGAACTCTGCAGTAGGTCCGCTGGTCCAACTAGACAGGTCCTCACGACAACCCAACAACAAATCATTCTACCCAAGAAATAAGGTTTATTATTTGTTCAATGTATTATTAAACTCTAACCAAATTTTATTAATTATAAATGAATCTAATTTATATAAACCTAAGGAAATATTCATATTATTTTCAAAACTGCTTTTTATGAAACATGATTCAATTATATTTCTGTCAACCATGGACTTGCTGGATACAACTTTCTCAACTTTTTGAAATCAATTGGATGGTTAAAGTCTCTCACATGAATAAATATAGCATTAGAATCTTGTCCAGTTCTAATGCTATATTTATGTTGTTTTAATCTAAGTTCGAAACTTTTACCAGTTTGATCGTAATAATAAACTTTATCGCAAATTTTACAAGGAATCTTATAGACACATCCGTCAGCATTTTGGGGGGAATTTTATATCAAAAGTTTTTTTTACTGTACCAAGATTTTTAAATACAACTTTAATATTAAAAGTCTTAAGAAGAGAAAGCATATCAACCAAGTTTTCATGGTAAGGGAGAACCAACATATTTTTAGTTGAATAAGGTTGGTTGTCCCTTTTTGGATTGTAAAAAGTATTTCTAGCAACTTTAAAAGATTTATCAAATACATTTTGTGGGTATTTCAGATCATTGGCTATTTCATAAATTTTGGATATTTCTTCATCTATGAACTCTGGACTACAAATACGTAAAGCTCTCAAAAACATTGATGAGAAAACAGACAGTTTAACTTTATCTTGATGGGAAGAATAATAGTGTACATAGGAACAGTTATTTGTAGGTTTTCTGTAAATTTTAAATTTGAATTCATTATTAATCTTAATAATTAAAACATCTAGAAAAGGCAATGAGTTATTTTCCTCAAACTCAACAGTAAAGTTTATAGAATGGGCTAAGCTATTTAATTTGCCAAGGAAATGGTGTATATCTACATTCTTGGGCATAAGACATAAAATATCATCGACATATCTGAACCATTTTGCTCTATTAGGGAGGATTGTGTTAAGCAATGTGTCTATAAGATTTCTTGTAAAATTTGCGATAAAGTTTATTACGGTCAAACTGGTAAAAGTCTCGAACTAAGATTAAAACAACATAAATATAGCATTAGAACTGGACAAGATTCCAATGCTCTATTTATTCATGTGAGAGACTTTAACCATTCAATTGATTTTCAAAAAGTTGAGAGTTGTATCAAGCAAGTCCATGGTCGACAGAAATATAATTGAATCTTGTTTCATAAAAAGCAGTTTTGAAAATAATATGAATATTTCCTTTTGTTTGTATATAATTAGGTCTCAGTGGTGACCTGCACTTAACTCTCAGTGGTGACCTGTACTTAATTCTCAGTGGTGACCTGTACTTAACTCTGTGAAGAAGTGTCTTGTGTGCTCCCGTGGACTGAACCAAGATGCCCTCCATCGAACAACTTTACCAGCAGCTTAAGGAAGAATTGAGGGTAGCGAAGATGGAGATACGGCGTTTGACCGAGGAAAACAAGAGGATTCGTAGTAGTCCTCCTGTTTCGAGTCCTCAGTTCAAGAAGGAATCGTGGTCAGTGGCTGGACAGCAGGGGACGAAGTTGACGATCAAGAAGACGAATGGAAAGCCAGAAACGATGAAGAAGAAAGAGACTGCTGTGGAAACTCTTGTGGAAACCTCCAACGCATTCTCGGTGCTACCCGACGAATGTGAGTCGACTACTTGGATCGTCACGACAAACGACAACAAGGAAGGTAAGAATATTGTTGTTGTTGGGGATAGCCAGGTTAGATACATGGATAGGGCATTCTGCTTGAAGGACAGGAGTAGGAGACAGAGGTTTTGCTTTCCTGGGGCTGGGATGGAGGACATTGTTAGCCGGCTCGACAACATTATGAACGGTAATGGGATCAATCCTATTATTTGCCTCAGTGCTGGAGGCAATGATGTAGGCAAGCATAGAAATGAGGATTTAGTTAGAAAGTTCAGGACAGCTATAGACATAATTAGGAAGAAGGGGGGGCGCCCTGTTATATGTGGCATTTTGCCAAGAAGAGGTGTTGGTAATGAATGGTTGTCCAGAGCAATTGGTATTAATTGTTGGCTGCATAAACACTGTAAGGATAATGCAGTACCAGTCATTGACAACTGGGACAACTTCTATGGCCGAAATGACATGTATGCCAGGGATGGGGTTCACTTATCCAGGGCAGGTGTGGGTTTTCTTGCTAACTCAGTTGAGGGGGTTGTTAGGACTTTAAACTAGGATTAGTTAGAGGTATGGGTTTAGAAATGATAAATAATGAGTATGGATACATTGACTTATGTTCTGATATTAAGAATCTTAATAGTAACTGTCATGGAGTAACTCTGGGTAATGATAATTTCAGAAATTGTGTAAAAACAAAGATGAATAGGAAAAATGTGCAGAAGAAAAAACATATGATGGTATTTTATGCTAGCAGTCGAAGTGCAAGAAATAAAATTAATGAACTACGTTTGGTAGCATGTGCTGGGAACTTTGATATCATTGCATTAACTGAAACGTGGTATAATTTAAAGAGTCGGGATATGACTGCTGAGTGTAATATTCAGGGATTTAAGTTGTTCAATGTGGATAGATGTAATGAGAAGGGGGGAAGCGTCGCATTGTATGTTCGAGAAAATATTAATTGTTGCATAAAAACAGGTATAAAAATAGATGGAGCAGTAACAGAATCTGTTTGGATAGAGGGTCAAGAAAAACTAATTCTAGGTGTAATATACCGACCTCCAGGCTTGGATCACGATAGAGGGAGACTTCTTTGGGACGAAATTGTTAGGGCTTCTAGACACAATAACATAGTCATAGTAGGGGACTTTAACTTCAGTCAAATTGACTGGAATTCTTTGACAGGTAATCTAGAGTCCAGTGACTTTATGGAAACAGTTCAGGACTGTTTTCTGAAGCAGAGCGTAACAGAGCCTACCAGGGGTAAAATTTGCTAGACCTAGTCTTGTCAAATAAGGAAACACTCGTGAATAATCTGGAGATCACTGAAGAGCTTGGCGCAAGTGATCACAAATCCATCACTTTTAGCATTAACTGGGAATGCAAGAATAATGATAATACAGTAAAAATTCCTGATTTCCGTTCTGCCGACTATAATGGACTTAGGGAACACCTGTCTAATCTTGATTTGGGTTATCTAGCTAATGATTTTATTGGCGATGATCATACTTATGATTATGAAGGGATCTGCTTTTATGATTATGAAGGGATCTGCTTTTATGATTATGAAGGGATCTGCTTTTATGATTATGAAGGGATCTGCTTTTATGATTTTTTTCTTAATAATGTACATCGTGCCCAGAGTATATACATTCCCCAGAGAGATATTAGGTATAATAATAACGATCCCAAATGGGTTAACAGTAGGTTAAAGCATCTATTAGGGGAGAAAAGGGGAATTTATAGGCGCATCAGAAGAGGAGAGGTTAACCTTACTGACCAATATATTCAGCTTAAAAGAGAAGTAAAAAAGGGGTTAGAAAGGCTAAACGTGACTACGAAATTAGAGTTGCTAGTGAATCAAAGACTAATCCAAAGGGGTTCTTTCAAGTGTATAGGACGAAGGTGAAGGAAAAAGTAGGACCTCTGAAAATTGGGAATGGACAGCTGAATGATAACGAACTGGAAATGTGTTCCTTATTTAATGACTATTTTTTGTCAGTTTTTACACAGGAAGATGTAAATGAGATTCCAGTAATTAACAATTATTTAGTTCTTGATGAATTTAAATTAACTAATATTACTGTCACGAGGGACATGGTTATTAAACAGATAGACAAACTGAAGCAAAATAAATCCCCGGGACCCGATGAGTTGTTTTCCAGGGTACTTAAGGAATGCAAGATGGAGCTTAGTCAGCCATTAACGAGTGTGTTTAATGCGTCCATCCTTACCGGTGTTGTGCCAGAGTTGTGGAAGATGGTTAATGTGGTTCCTATATTCAAATCCTATATTCAAGTCCGTTCCTTCAAATTATCGTCCAATAAGCCTGACATCTATAGTGGGCAAGTTACTAGAATCAATTATAGCTGACATTATCAGAAGTCACCTTGAAGATGCTAGCATAACTTGATAAATGAATCTCAGCATGGATTCACGAGAGGTCGTTCCTACCTGACAAACTTGCTGACGTTCTTCAATAGAACATTTGAGGCAGTAGACAGTGATAAGGAATATGATATTGTTTATTTGGATTTTAGTAAAGCCTTCGATAGAGTACCTCACAGGAGACTCTTGAAAAAAGTGACAGCTCATGGTATAGGAGGTAAAGTTCTAGCATGGATAGAGGCATGGCTTACCAATAGAAAGCAGAGAGTTACCATTAATGGAGTGAAATCTGAATGGGGATTAGTCACTAGTGGCGTTTCACAAGAATCAGTTTTAGGCCCTCTCTTGTTCATAATTTACATTAATGACCTTGATGAAGGGATTACGAGTGACATGAGTAAGTTTGCTGATGATACAAAGATAGGCCGTATAATTCACTCTGAGGAGGATAGCAATGAACTCCAGGAGGATTTGGACAAATTAATGTCCTGGTCTGAAAAATGGCAGATGAAGTTTAATGTGGATAAGTGTAAGGTACTTGCCCTTGGTAATGAAAAATAACCCTCGAAGCTATAATCTAGGTGAAGTAGAGCTTGATCACACAGAATGTGAAAAGGACTTGGGAGTCATGGTGAGCAGAAATCTAAAGCCAAGACAGCAGTGCCTTAGTGTGCGCAACAAGGCCAACAGATTACTCGGATTTATCTCAAGAAGTATAAGTAACAGAAGTCCAAAAGTTATTTTACAGCTCTATACATCACTAGTGAGGCCTCATTTAGATTATGCTGCTCAGTTTTGGTCCCCTTACTACAGGATGGATATATAGACTCATTAGAGAACATACAGAGAAGAATGACTAAAATGATTTACTGTGTAAGGAACCTCCCGTACGAAGATAGACTTAAAGCCTTAAATCTCCACTCTCTGGAGAGGCGAAGAATGAGGGGAAATATCATTGACCCAAAATGGATGAATAATAGGCTCAAATATCTACTAGGGCATAAGAAAGGAATTTATAGGCGTATCAAAAGAGGTGAGGGTCATCTTATGAATCAGTATATTGACATTAAGAGGGACATTAAAAAGGGGATAAGAAAAGCTAAAAGGGACTATGAAATTAAAGTTGCTAGGGATTCTAAAACTAATCCAAAAAGTTTTTTCCAGGTCTATAGAACAAAAGTTAAAGATAAGATAGGTCCCCTTAAAAATAACTATGGGCATCTTACTGGCAAAAAGAATGAAATGTGCTCGATTTTAAATAATTATTTTCTCTCAGTTTTTACACATGAAGACACTAACAATATTCCAGTAATTAATTTTTATAGTGGGCTAGAAGAAGATAAATTATGTAACGTCACAGTCACTAGTGAAATGGTTGTGAAGCAGATAGACAGACTGAAGCAAAATAAGTCGCCGGGTCCTGATGAGGTTTTTTCAAGGGTTCTTAAGGAATGCAAAATGGAACTCTGTGAACCATTAACTAATATTTTTAATTTATCTCTTCAAACAGGTGTAGTGTCTGATATGTGGAAGATGGCTAATGTAATTCCTATTTTTAAAACAGGGGACAAGTCGTTACCATCAAATTACCGCCCAATAAGCCTGACCTCAATTGTAGGCAAATTACTAGAGTCAATTATAGCTGAGATTATAAGAAGCCATCTCGATAAGCATAGCTTGATTAATGATACTCAGCATGGATTCACAAGAGGCCGGTCTTGTATAACTAATTTATTAACTTTCTTCAGTAAAGCTTTTGAGGCTGTTGACCACGATAAAGAATTTGATATTATTTACTTAGATTTTAAGGCTTTTGATAGAGTTCCGCACCATAGGCTGTTAAAGAAAGTGGCAGCTCATGGCACTGGGGGAAAAGTGCTCTCGTGGATCGAGTCATGGCTCACAGACAGGAAGCAGAGAGTATCCATAAATGGGGTTAAATCCGAGTGGGGATCTGTAACAAGTGGCGTTCCACAGGGATCAGTCTTGTGCCCGTTGTTGTTTATAATATATATCAATGATCTTGATGAGGGAATTACTAGTGATATGAGCAAATTCGCCGATGACACAAAGATAGGTAGGATAATTGATTCAAACGTAGATGTTATGGAACTTCAGGAGGATTTAAACAAACTCTATTCTTGGTCAGAAAAGTGGCAGATGCAGTTCAATGTAGATAAATGCAAGGTTCTGAAGCTTGGGAGTGCCCATAACCCTAGTACTTATAAGTTAAATGATGTAGAACTTAGCCATACAGATTGCGAAAAGGACTTGGGGGTTATGGTGAGCAGCAACCTTAAACCAAGACAGCAATGCCTAAGCGTACGTAATAAGGCAAATAGATTACTGGGATTTATATCAAGAAGTGTAAGCAACAGAAGTCCAGAGGTCATACTGCAGCTTTATACATCATTAGTAAGGCCTCACCTAGATTATGCAGCTCAGTTCTGGTCTCCATATTACAGAATGGACATAAATTCGTTAGAAAACATTCAGCGTAGGATGACTAAATTAATACATAGCATTAGAAATCTTCCTTATGAAGAAAGATTGAAGACTCTTAAGTTACATTCACTTGTTAGACGAAGAATGAGGGGAGACCTAATGTAAGTGTATAAGTGGAAGATAGGTATTCATAAAGGGGATATTAATAAGGTCTTGAGGATGTCTCCCCAAGAGAGAACCCGCAGTAATGGATTTAAATTAGATAAGTTTAGATTTAGAAAGGACATAGGAAAGTATTGGTTTGGAAATAGGGTAGTTGATGAGTGGAACAGTCTACCTAGTTGGGTTATTGAGGCTGGGACTTTGGGTAGTTTCAGATTTAGGTTGGATAAGTACATGAGTGGGAGGGATTGGATTTGAGTGGGACTTTCACATCAGACCTTATTCTTGGGTGGCATTGAAAATTGGGTTGGGCAAATGTTTTGTTAGTGGGATGAATTGTAAAGGACCTGCCTAGTATGGGCCAACAGGCCTCCTGCAGTGTTCCTCCTTTCTTATGTTCTTATGTTCTTATGTTCTTGGGTAGAATGAGGAAATGGTATGGTGATACCGACAAGATGTGGAAAAAGACACTTATGTACAGTTCAGGACATTTATTAAAGGAAACGTTTCGCCACGAGTGGCTTCTTCAGTCCTAATACAGAGAAAACTAAGAAAACATTTATATATATAGTGGCAGGAGTCAGGTGAGGTGACGCGTGGGTAGAGGTGGTAGTAGTAGTAGTAGTAGTAGTAGTAGTAGTAGTAGTAGTAGTAGTAATGGAACTAAGGAGGTGAGGCAAGAGAGGGACCTGCTGGCATCAAGTAACACCAGTTCCCAGGATGGGTAATATCCTCTTGCTTAGTAATTTTGAAATACTGTAACTACCGGATTTTTGCTTTATAGTGTTACTGACAGAAATTAGTGCAGCTTCAATGCATTTTCTCCGTCTTAAGTCGTCTTCTTTAATAACTAGTTTAGCTTCATTGAATTTCATGAGGTGTCCAACATCGTCTCTATGTTGAACACATGCGTTTTTGCGGTCATTTCTGCAAGCATTTTTGTGTTCTGCTATTCTAATGTCCAGAGTTCTGGCTGTTTCCTCTACATATACTTTGTCACACCCCCCACATGGTATAGTGTAGATTCCTGCACTTGTGCCAGAATCATGCTTGGGTTTTTGTATCAGGTTCCTAGTAGTAGTTGAAGAGCTGGTAGATATTTTAGCCAGTTTTCTGTCAAACATTTTTGAAACATTAGTGGCAACATTGCTGACCAGTAAAACGATGTAACTTGGAGGCTTTTCTTCAATTTGATAGGTGTTGGTCTTGCTGAGGATATGTGTCGCACGTTTCCTGCAGTCACGTATGAAGTGTAGGGGAAAGTGCAGTGAACTAAAAGAGTTGGTGATGTATGTACATTCTTCTTCGAGGAACTGTGGACTGGAAATTCTGTAGGCTCTCAGAAAGAAGCCAGTAACTACCCCTCTTTTAGTTCTTGTGTCATGGTGAGAAAAGAAATGTAGAAGATCGTTCTTGTAGGTAGGCTTCTGGTAGACTTTAAAAGAAAGTTTATTTTCCC
>NC_069419.1:25856431-25883929 GCF_026875155.1 Cherax quadricarinatus
TGCCTTGTGGCCCTAACAATTTCCTCCATAGTAGTCTCCCTGGTCCCTATCTAAATTTGGGGGACGGTATATCACACCTAAAATTAATTTTTCATGCCCTCTGAAAATTCTATCCAAACAGACTCTGTATGTGTTACTTCAGACTTAATACCCGTTTTTATGCAAACAGTTCAAGCGATCTCGGACATACAATGCCCCCCACCCCCCTTCCCGATACTTCTATCTACTTGGAACAATTTAAACCTGAATGTGACATTCTGCAGGCATGTCCGACTTTTTGAATTAAACCACGTCTCAGTAATGGCAAATACATCTATGTTACCTGCAATAGCAACTAGTCTCAACTCGTCCATCTTATTCCTAGCACTGCGACTATTTTGTGTAATAAATATTTAATGACCCTCCTATCTCTTTACCCTTCCTGCTCCTTTCTGTTATTCCACTAAACCTATTACTGTCATTGTCAATTAGTGCACTGGCTTTCCAATATCCTCCTCATTTTGCCTATTACTAGTTCTCCTAGTACTCATGTTACTACCCTGGACTTCACAGTTTTCCCGCCAAAACCCATACCACTAACTATTCCTAGTTTAAAGACCTAACAGCTCCCTCACTGCGTTGGCCAGTGCTCCCACCCCACACTAGACAAGTGAACCCCATCCTGGCATACATGTCATTTCTGCCATAGAAGAGGTCCCAGTTGTCAATGATGTTGCCGCATTTTCCTTACAGTATTTGTCCAGCCAGCAATTGACACCAATTGCCCTGGACAACCATTCATTTCCAACTCCTCTCCTTGGCAAAAATGCCACATATGACAGGTTTCCCACCCTTCTTCCTAATTATCTCTATTGCTGACCTATACTGCTAATCAGGTCCTCACTCCTACGTCTGCCAACATCGTTGCCTCCAGCACTGAGACAGATAATAGGATTGCTCCCATTACCTCTCATGATGTCATCCAGACGGCTAACAATATCCTTCATCCCAGCCCAGGAAAACACACTCTCTGCTCCTACTCCTATCCTTCAAAACAGAATGCCTATCCATGTACCTAATCTGGCTATCCCCAACAACAACAATGTTTTTACCTTCCTTGGCGTCGTCCGTAGTGATGCTCCGAGTAGTCGACTCACATTCGCCAGGTAGCATTACACCACTTGTAGAATTCGTCATGACGTTCTCGATGGTCTTCGTTGGGGTTTCTAGGGATGTCTCACTCACGTCTGCCAATGCTTCCTTGGTGCTCGTTGTGGCATTCCCAGTAGAACACTCACATTCGTCAGGTAGCACCGAGAATGAGTTGGAAGTTTCCACGGCAGTCTTCTGGTTTCTCAAAGAAATGAGTGAAATAGTCATCTCACAATATGACTCTTTTGTTCAGTGAGTTGTTAACATGACTAACGGTCGACTCTCTGAACGAACATGTCTTAAACGAGACCCAAAATTTTATCAATATCTTCAAAAATTTTTGACATAACCCTAATACCACTTGACTTTGAAAAGCCATTGACATCATGCCATTAACTCCATGTTCGCCAAGAAGTGCAAGAAACCCCTTTCTTTTTCCTAAAATATTCTATGGTGAGAGAGAGAGAGAGCCTAGGCCCAGGGATCATTCCAGGGTCATCGAAAACAACAGATATAGACCCAGTTCACAAAGGCGGCAGCAAATTAACCTAGAGACTAATAGGATTAACGTCCCACATTATACATGTCCTTCAAAAGGTTTATAGAATGATGTCATGGGACGCTCCTGCCTCTCGCAACTACCAGTCTTCAACGCACTTCAAGACATACAAATTGAGGATATGGTATGCACAGACTTTGCAAAAGTCTTAGCAAGTGAGAACATGGTGTAGTAGCACATAAAATGTGTGCAAAAGTAACTCCTGGAAAATTGGGCAGATGGAATTTTTAAATTTTTCTAATAAACAGAACGCAAAGAGAAGTAATAGTATACAGAGTTATGTTAGAGGCTGCCACAGTGAAAAGCTGCTTTTCGCAAGATATAGTACTCGCCCCATCCCAAAATATATTACGTTTATGCTTTCAAACTTAATATTTTTTTTATTTGCCAAGAAACTAGTCCAATGTTGTCAAAAGGAGCCCTGTTTCTTTTTTCGACTTTACTTTTTATTAAAAATAAAAAAGAACGAAAAGCCAAAGGCTATACAGGTGCATCGACTTTACAAATTTTTATTTTAAATATTTAATGTTCCCCCTCAGCGATTCTTTTCCGTTCTGTAATTCTTTGTTGTTTTTGGGGCGCTTTTAAAACGTTACAAATTCGGCAGTTGATTTATTTCTCCGGGATATTTCTTGTGGTAGTCACTCTAAAATCCTTTTCTCTCACTTTTAAGTTTCTTTCCTCCCAGTTGACTTTTTGGAAAAAAACTATAGCAAAAAACTCTTGATCCATTTGTAATTGCAAAGTCTCCATGGAAGTTGTATTGTTTCTCCCGTTTGTATTCTCCCAAATAGTTTAATTATCTACTCAGAGACCATAGATGCGATACCATCTCGCAAGCCTTTTACATAATAAGTTAGAAGAGTTTTTAGTGAGATCCTTGAATGAAATTCTGTTTCCTCTTTTTTTCGATTTTCAGGAAACTCGTGTGTGTGTTTGTGGGGTGTGGGTGTGTGTGTTTGTGTGTGTGTGTGGTTGTGTGTTGGTTGTGAGTGTGTGAGTGTGTGTGTGTGGTGTCTCACCTAGTTGAGGTTGGGGGGGTCGGTCGGCTCCGGGCCCCCCTCTTCATGGCCCGCTACTAGATCACTCCCCCTGAACCGTGAGCTTTATCATCCCTCTCTTAAAGCTATGTGTATCACCTATTTTACTCCCCATTTGTGGTTCAGGGGCGAGTTTACCCCGGGCCCCCGCCTCTTCACGGTTGCTATGGACCCTCTCTTTCCCCGCTCCATGAGCTTTTCAAACCTCGTTTTAAAAATGTTTGGTTCCTGCCCCCACTACTCATTTTCTAGGTATTCCATCCCTTACAACTTGTGATGAAAAAAATATTCCTACTATTCTCTGACTCATTTGTGTCTTCGTTTCCAATTGGGCCTCTTGTTTTGTGTCCCCTCCCTGGAACATCCTGTCTTTGTCACCTTGTCTTTCCACGCATTTTTTTAAGTCGTTATCTGTCTCCCCCGACCCCCCCGTCCTCCAGTTCGTCAGGCCGATTTTCCCCTTAATCTTTTTTCATAGGCCCTTCCCCTTTTCTCTGGAACTAACCTTGTCCCCAAAAAATTTTTTCTTTCTCTAGTTCTTGACGTGCTTTATCAAGTGCGGGTCCAAACGGTGCTGATACTCAGTATGGGCCTGACATACACGGTGTACGTGTCTTTAAAGATTCCTCTAAGGTTCGGAATCTGTTCTCAGGGTTTGCCAGGGCCCCCTATGCTGCGCAGTTATCTGATTGAGTGTGCTTCCGGGGAATGCCGTGTTATACTCACCCCAAATCTTTCTCCTTTATGAGGGTTTCATCTTTTTGGGCCACCTAGCCTATACTCTGTCTGTGGTCTTCTGTGTCCTTCCCTATCTCATATTTGCATTTGGGAGGATTAAACGAGAAGCCCCTTGCTGGACCGGTGTCCCCGTCTGCCCGGTTTTTGAAATGTGTGTGTGTGTGTGGTGTGGTATTCCAAATTTTTACTACCCAATTGTGGTTGCAGGGGCGGACTCGCTCCTGTGTGTGTGTGTGTGTGTGTGTGTGTGGTGGTGTGTGTGTGTGGGTTTTGTGTGTGTGTGCGTGTGTTGTGTTTCTGTGTGTGTCTGTGTGTGTTGTTTGTTGTGTGCGTTGTTGTGTTTGCGTGTGTACGTCTGCGGTGATTCGACTTTGTCTATCCACCAACCCGATTTTACCCGCCAGTTTTTTTTGGGCCCATGCTCCAGCCCCCAGCCCCCTCACCCACCCCCCATACTTAAATTTGTGGTTCCCCCCTCTCACCTACGCTCAAACCTACTTTTTCAGCTACCATTTCCCTTCCTCTTTCCCTTCTCCCACCCTTTTGCCATCAATTCCCTCACCCCCCCCTCACCCCCCCAGAAACCATACTCCTTGCCCTAAGTATTCCCTGACCCCTCTCGCTCACCCCTCCCCTCACCTTTATTAGGAAGTCTCTTTCCGCCTCCCCACAGACACATCACTATTAACGAGGAGGACGCATGACGCATGTCAGAAAACACAGAACCAGAGAAAATCTTATGCTTATGACCACAGCGTCTGTGTTGACGCAGCCATGCAGTCAGCCGCCACTCTGGATGCCATGTTAGGGTAGGTACTGAGTGCCCTCCCTGGGGCTCCAACGACCCACTTTTAACAAGATGTGCTTCGGCCTCTGCGCGATCCTGGAAAGGTATCCTTGTATCTTATTAGCATAAACCCTCTACCTCATTTGTCTCTTCCTCAGTGCCCTCTACCTCAGTGCCTGCAAGAGGAATAGTGCAGGACTGTCAAAATTCCAATATAGCAAAACATATAAATAAGTATGCATATTTATATGTATGTTTATATGCATGAATGCTTGTGTATACACTTCTGCATGTGTCTTCCTGAGCGATACACTATATAAAAGACTATGGAGGATGGAGGGATAAGACGCAGTTGGCACATGCGCCATTCCTAGCTTATTCCTGGATGCTGGGACGATGCCACTGCATCTTCTAGTAGCTGGTACCGACTCCAAACCCTTATATAAGATTTTCAGAAACAGACGCGACCCACGAAGACTTCATGTTATTAGTAAATTACAAAAATGTCTTGGCCATGAAGTTTTTTCACATAAGTGTAAGAATCATGTTATTGAACACTTGTTTTAATATATCTATTGATATGGCGACTACCGTACATTGAATGTTGACAACTAGCACTTGTCTTCAAATTCCTCCCTGGGAGTGGGAAGGAAGAGTGTTGTTACTTTGACTCCTGATGTAGATTTCAACAATGAATGTTCTTTTTTTGTAATAAATTGCGGCATAAGCAAGTTTGCCGATGACATCAAAATAGGCGATCGGATTAATTCAGACGAGATGATGAATAAACACTTGTGCATCATTTAGGTATCTTCATTCTGAAAACGTTTCACCAATCAAAGAATGGTTGAAAATCAGAAGTTTGCGGTACTCAGTTCCTCAGCGTGGAGTTGATAAGAACAGTCCATCAGTCTTGATAAGCGTACAACATATGTGCCGAGAAGGAGCTTATATACTGTAGACAAGTGAGGTGAAGTAGTTGCAGGTGGTGTCACCTTGAGCAAATCCACCGGTGGAAGTAGGTCATGCCTATCGGGATGTGCTGTGTCTGACAGGAATGTAGATAAATGGTTCAGAGAACGGACAGGATGATGAATTAAACACTTGCGGAACACTTGGGTATCTTTATTCTAGAAACGCTTCGCTAAGTAGTGTCTTCCTCAGTCCAATACAGAGAAGAATGTTTGCAGATCTGATTATGATTTTGTTATAAGTATATGGCTTACCGAAAGATATCTGTTTTAATGTCTGCTGTGTCCTCGATGAATGCCACTCTCATAAATTCAGTCGACTCTAACTCAGCACTACTGCAGTTTCTCTCTTTACTCCACTTTCTCATGGGTTAAAAAAATATTTTTCTGGCGCTTGTATCAGAATAAATGGTGTTTACAATAAGCCACCTACTGTTTTCAACAGAGTAACCGTTTGTCTTTGCTAAACCCAGCAGTGCATCAGTTTGATCTACTTTTGTCATGCGCCATCTCGGATGAAAATATTACAGAAGATGGAGATAGTATTCTGGCATTTTGGATTGTCTGTCTCCCTAATATTGTGCGAAACAGATTTTAAGATTCTAGGGGCGTGTGTTGAATATTTTCGTTCGAGCTTGTCTCCTTGGCCTTCTGTACTGGCGTCTTCACAGTCTTTTAAATTATCTTCCTGAATGTCTTCTTGAGTTAGAGAGTGTTGTTTCCTCACTATAACAACTGTTATTTGACAAGAGAGTTCTAAAATTCGTACTGGGATAATTGATACGACAGATGGTATGATTAGAAATTTAAAAATGTTTTAGGATAGTCGACGAGGCAGGTGTTGTGACAATTATCGAGAAAACGGATGTTTGGAATAAGACGTTGACATAGGTGTTAAGAAGCAAGATTTGTCTACAAGATAAACATAAACACACACACACACACACACACACACACACACACACACACACACACACACACACACTCTCTCTCGTCTAGCCTGCTTTCGCCTAAGTGAGCCAGAGTAAGGAACATCTTTCATAAACAATACATAATCTTTTACGAGCATTCCTTATTCGTTCGTATCCGTCTCTTGCATACTTATGTGTTTGACCCTCTGGTGACAGTACACCTGAGCTACTGACGACGCACAGTGTGAATATCCTTCACGATACTCTAGAAATCTCAAGATATGTCTTGGATACCTCAAGAGATATCCTGGTTATATTTCAAGATATAGAGTTTCTACTCTTCAGTATATATCCTGAATATACTTTAGAATATAATCTGCATTTAATTCGGCATATATTTTCGATATACTTCAGGATGTATCCTCGATATACCTGGTGTAATATGTTGGTTATACCTCACCACATATATGTCTCAGCAAATAACATGGATATGACTAGGTATATATCTGGATATACCTCAGACTATACCGGCAACACAATATATGGCTTACTGGCGCACAGTGTCAGGTATAATATACCTCGGGATATGCTGGGTCAATCAGAGTATAGTATACTGACGCGCAGTTTGAGGATAAATCGTGAATATATTTTAGTATACACATCGAGATATGCAGTGGATATTCCTCCGTATACATCGGTGCACTCTTGAGTAAACGACTTCGATGGAAATTATGCTGCTTATGTGAATATAAACACACACACACACACACACATACTCCACTGTATCAAGAAGGGAACTCCATTTTGTCATGGTTGGAACTCCATTTTTTTATGGAGGGTACTCCAACGTGGTGTCATGGAGGGTACTTCATTGCGTCCAGATCAAAGGAACTGAAGCTCCTGAGCTTTCTAGCTTTCTCATGGCCCTATCTGATTAACTTTTGTTCCCCAGGCGTTATCACTCCATAGGGTTTTGAATGCTTCTCAATGAATGTAGTGATGAAAATCTCCCAAGATCAATTCTCGGTCTCGTGTCGGCTTCCTATTGACGGTTTCAGGAAAGAAGGGCTGGTCACCGCGCCCCGCGGCCCGGTCGCAGACTGGAGCATGTCAGCGTCTGTACCATTGTTTGCGGAAAATGTAATAAACCTATAGTAACCCTACTGCTGGAAACTTAAATAAAAAAAAGATGAATTTGGTTGCAGTTGAAACGGTGAAATATATAAGAACCCATTTTTGGAATCTTGTCTGGGATTCTTTCACACACACATTAGGCAGGCACTGGTAGTCATAGGAACATGTAGGCGCAAACGCACATACAAGGCACTTAGTGAAATACGAACCCTCAATTAAGACAGCGAGTAAATTAAGAACCATCCACTCAAGGCGCTTAATAGGATACGAGCAACCCCCCCCCCTCCCCCACACAAGACTTAGTAGGATACGAGTCCCCACACAGCACGCTTAATAGGGTACAAACAACCACATAAGGTTCTCAGCAGGTAAGAACTCCCAGACAATGTACGGAGTAGGAGATGAAGATACATAAGGAACTTGCTTGGCTACGAACCTACACATAAGGCACTGAGTAGGGGTACGAAATCCTCCACACAAGGAGGCATAAATGCTGACAGTTGAGTGTGTGACAGAGAACAAAGGGACACACACTCTAGGAGCCCTCCTTTATGTCACGTTGAGTTCGGCAGCTTTCATGCGGCCGAGGGAATTACGGAGTACCTCTTGACCTCTTCTACCGAAAGACCACGCTAAGGTACAACTGCTCATTAAGACAGCCTCTTGTGTATTCGCCTTCAAATTACCCAAGTTCTAAGACTGCTGGAAGATATTTGCTAGAGCAGAACTGTGCCTCCGGTGTCCAATTAGTATTATTTAAATATTTTCTACATGAGACTCATAAAGGTCGATTAACATTAAGTTTCTATTCACTACTTCTTGAACACTTTCACTGTCTTTGGGTCGGTTGTCTACGTTAATAAGGGTATAAAGAAAAAATAAACACATTTTTAAGGTCAATGAAAACTATATATTTATAATAATTATATAATTTACATAATGCATCATGTGAAGTTGATGTAAGTTAGTTATGTTTATGCTAGTACATAACTATAGATTAACAGTTATGTTATGTTTATGCTAGTATACAACTGTAGATTAACAGTTACTACAAAAGATTTATCCAAATTGGATGAAGTTACTTCATATTGGTTACAATATAATGTCATACAATACAACTTGCCCCAAGATCCTTCTTCGGTAACTGCTGCTATTATGTTCAACCTGCTGCCTCTGTCTTGCTCTCTGATATTGCTTGTTAGTGTACAGATCTTCACTGACGGTGGAGACAATGATGGTCAGTGTTGCTGCTTGCTGCCTCGTTGCCAAGAGCGTTGTTGAAGGCTCCTCCAGACTGGGAATTGTGCTTCCTTTTGCAGTCTCATCTTTATCTGTGTAGTGTTTGCGTTTATCCTTGTGTAAAGAACCTCTTGTTTGCGTCTTGTGTTGCGCCATTAGCTATGTATGTGTACTCTAATTTCCTGTTTGTGTCACCGTGTTTATATATCTTCTTACACAATTGATTCATATATATGCTTATATATATATATATATATATATATATATATATATATATATATATATATATATATATATATATATATATATATATATATATATCTCATAAACATGCAAGATTTCAGGTATGTCTTGCTACTTCTACTTGCATTTAGGTCACACTACACATACATGTACAAACATATATATACACATACACCCCTCTGGGTTTTCTTCTATTTTCTTTCTAGTTCTTGTTCTTGTTTATTTCCTCTTACCTCCATGGGGAAGTGGAACAGAATTCTTCCTCCGTAAGCCATGCGTGTTGTAAGAGGCGACTAAAATGCCGGGAGTAAGGGGCTAGTAACCCCTTCTCCTGTATATATTACTAAATTTAAAAAGAGAAACTTTAGTTTTTTCTTTTGGGCCACCCCACCTCAGTGGGATACGGCTGGTACGTTGAAAGAAAGAAGAATATATATATATATATATATATATATATATATATATATATATATATATATATATATATATATATATATATATATATATATAATATAGGGAGGTACTACCTCTAGAACTGTTCTGGGGACCCTCATCCTCAGAGAAAAGAATAAACTTGCTTCAGGGAAAACTCAAGGTTCTCCCTGAAGCTGTTTGAGAATTTTCTCCTACCACCCCCAATATTTCAAGCATGTTTTATTTAAAGACAAAATACATTGGCCAAACATTCACTAAAATACAGCAGAAAGTAAAACAACATAGGTAACTCAGAGCTACATCTCGAATACTTCGTCCAGCTTTATATATATATATAATATATATATATATAATATATATATATATATATATATATATATATATATATATATTATATTATATATTATATATATTATTATATATATATATATATATATATATATATATATATATATATATATATATATATATTATATATATATATATTATATATATATAATGTGAGAAATTACGAAAGCGCTTGGAATTTCACTATTGTTACACAGTGGTACTTCTAAATATATAGGGGGTTTTGAACCAAGTGAGAGAGTAATTGTGGAAGTGGACCTGAGTGCCCAAGTGGGAGAAACGCTCATAGATGGCGTCGTGGTAGGTAAGTTTAGGGTGTATGGGGCAAATGATGATGGGGGGCCTTTGACTGAACTTTGAGCCTTTGATTAAACTTTGTATAGAAAGAGATCTGGTAATAGGTAATATATTTTAAGAAAAAAGGATAAATGAGTATACGTAATGGACAAACGGTAGATGGGTAGACTTCAGGATGTGCAGGTTTATAGAGAGGGCAACAGATATATCAGATAATTTTTTAATCGTAGATACAGTGAGAATGAAAGGTAGATGGCGTACACGGAGAATGGAATCAGAAAGCAAGAGAAAGGTGAAGGTTTATATACCAATAGAGGCAGTTAGGGTAAGATATTGGTAACTATTGGTAGAAAGATGGGCTAGTGAGAGTATACCTGAAGTATACCTAGAGAGGGGTTTCGGGGGTCAACGCCCCCGCGGCCCGATCTGAGATCAGGCCTCGTGGTGGATGAAGAGGTATAGGGTAGATTTAAGAATTAGAGTATTTAGCAGAAGTTTTTGGATATAGGAGGGTTGGTGCGGGGAGGGGAAAAGTGCTAGTGGTGGAATGATGAGGTAAGGAGAGTAGTAAGAGAGAAAAATGAGCTTTTGAGAGGTTTTTATAAAGAAGTAATGTAAGGAGGGAGGAGTATATGGAAAAAAAAGCAGTAGGGAAGGCCTGATTTCCTGAGAAGTAGTCAAAGTGATGGGGAAGGTCTGATCTCCTGAGAGGTAGTTAAGGTGATGGGGAAGATCTGATCCCTTGATAGGTAGTCAAGGTGATGGGGAAGATCTGATCCCTTGATAGGTAGTCAAGGTGATGGGGAAGGTCTGATTTCCTGAGAGGTAGCCAAAGTGATGGGGAAGTCTGATCTCCTGAGAGGTAGTTAAGGTGATGGGGAAGATCTGATCCCTTGATAGGTAGTCAAGGTGATAGGGAAGATTTGATCCCTTGATAGGTAGTCAAGGTGATGGGGAAGGTCTGATCCCCTGAGAGGTAGTCAAGGTGATGGGGAAGATCTGATTCCCTGAGAGGTAGTCAAGGTGATGGGGAAGGTCTGATCCCCTGAGAGGTAGTCAAGGTGAAGGGGAAGGTCTGATCCCCTGAGAGGTAGACAAGGCGATTGGGGAAGGTCTGATCCTCCGAGAGGTAGTCAAGGTGGTGGGGAAGGTCTGATCCCCTGAGAGGTAGTCAAGGTGATGGGAAAGGTCTGATCCCCTGAGAGGTAGTCAAAGTGATGGAGAAGGTCTGATTCCCTGAGAAGCAGAAAAGGTAATGGGGAAGGTCTGATCCCCTGAGAGGTAGTCAAAGTGATGGGGAAGGTCTGATCCCCCACGTCCGGCTAGGCAGCTTCTGGTGCTCGTCACTAGTCTAAAGAAGTGCTTATAGTGACCTGGGAACCCGTGGCTGCCTGTCTGACTATGACCTGGTGCTGCCTGTCTGACAGTGACCTAGGGCTGCCTGTGTATCTTTGACCCTGGCTGCCTGTCTAGCTGTGACCTTGACCTACCTTTCTGGCTGTGACCCGGGGTTGCCGGTCTAGCTAAGACCAGGGTCTGGCTGTCTGAATGTGACCCAAAGCTACCTGTGTGGGTGTGACATGGAGAAGTCTGTCGGACCATGACCTGGAGCAGCCTGCCGGACCATGACCTGCTTTAGACTGATAATGCATGAAGAAAAAATACAAATATACGAAAGCTAATGTCCTGTGTCTCTTTTCTTTTATTGTTCACTAACATCAGTGAAAGGTTGAGGAATATAAGGAGAACGAGGAGAACTAGTGAAGAGTTAAGAGGGAGAGCACTGATGGAGAGAGTTAAAAGTACAAGGACACAAGGGAAGCATGGTAGGGAAGCAGAAGAAGGTGAAAGGAGAGGAAGGGGAGAGGAAACAAAGACAGCCAAGGAGTCGGCGGGAGAGAATAAAAAGTAAACCAGGAGAACAAGGCGACGACTGAGATTGAGAATATGGTGAAAGAGGAGCTTAAAAGAGAATTGCTTTGTAAGACAGTGTCAAGCACCGTGGGACAGAGACAATAACGATTCTGGGGACCTTATGATAAAGCGAATCTAGTCCTTTGATATAATATTTGGCATTACTGAGCGCTTCGTGTTATACCCTGCACACAGTCTCAGGTACTAGCTAGGGAGGAGACAGTGATACTGGACTGATATATTTATACTGAGGCGCTAAACCCATAGGGATCATACAGCGCCTGGGGAAGAGGCAATCAGGATTGGTCCCAGGAAGGGTAATTGAAATCTAAATTCTTAGATAAAGACCCCTTTACCAGTATAAGAAACTCCCTTTGATGAGCATTAAGACACCAATATGTCAATGAGTTGGCTGCTTGATTTTCGAGACTGGCAAAAACTGCACTCTGCTCTCTACATACATTTTTTATATTATTATTTTCTATTTTATTTCCTTGTGAATACTAAATCATTTTATATAAATATTGGTAAAATCACCGACGATCTGTAAGGTAAAAGCGCAAAGCAGCAACTAATGAGACAGGTGCCTACGTTTCGCTTTGCAGGAGCTTTATCAAGCCACTAACACTAGCGAGCGAGGGAAATGAGTGTGAGCCTATATGAAAAGGGCTCTCTTCTCCCAGGGGCCATCCCGAATTGTGAAGCCCTGATTTGAAAGCTTACCCACGCCGGCGCAAAGACCCATCTTTCCCAATATCCCTCAAGCCAGACACCCAATCATCCAGCTCAGGGTGGCCCTGAGGTCGACACTAGGTGAAGCCAACAGCCTATTAATCAAGCTTCTCCCCTGCAGTCAAAACAGCAGTGAAGGTCCTCTCTACCTGTCGCTGCCAAGATACTCTGCAACAATACCCGCTAGTTTATCAAAGCAATGCAAGTCCTATAATAACAACGTAAGTTGGGTTGGGTTGTTGGAGAGTGGTGATCGTGGGAGAGTGTGACGTGATTCTCTGACTGTGTAGTGATTATGAGTGTGGTAGGTATATTATAAGAGTGTGAGGTTTTTGTAGGAAGAAGTGTAGGAGTTGAAGGGGGTATAAGAGTTAGAGGGAGCGTAGGAGTTGTCAGTAGTTTGTATACATCTCACGGCTTGGGGTATGTTAGGGTCACACACTTGACCCCGGCATTTTCATAATGTGCTCCTCGAGTGCCTTCTAGTCAGTGGTGGTTTACATACAAGCGAGATACGACGTGGGCCAGACAGCTTACCAAACTCTTAACAATAAAGTTGATGCTACAGCAAGACGAAGTATTAATTCCACTTCAATCACTTATTCGAACCCATCATCAAATCCCCAGCACATTGTTGGAGGAAGTGCGGGAGTTGTTTTAGGGAGTGTAGGAGTTAGTGGATTAAGTATGGTGGCTTTGGGAGGCGATGTTGATAACGTAAATGTGATAGTAACGAGGAAGTGTTGGGGTATTGGAGGGAGTGCGTGGGTATTGAGGAAATATTGGGGTGTTATTTAGGGAGAGAGTGGTGACAAGGTGATATTGGTGACGTATATGGGGAACATAATCACGTGGGAGGATGTTTATGTTTTTCTGGTGTGTTTGTGTGAAAAAAGTACCTGTTGAGGACTGTTTGTGTGTGTATGAGGTGTGTGTGTGTGTGTGTGTGTGTGTGTGTGTGTGTGTGTGTGCGTGTGTGCGCGCGAGTATTCTCGCTCCGGCTCGAGCATGTGTGTGCGTGAATCTGTGCGTGGGTGTTCGTGCCGGTGTTGCAGTATCAAACTGACCGTGAAACTTGAAATTTAATTTCTCCCTTTAAATTTTGAAAAATACACACACACACACACACACACACACACACACACACACAGGTACACACACGTACAGGAAGGCCCTATCAGACCCACGTGGGGCCAGGGAAAAGACGACGAGCACACTGAGATCAAACGACAGGTCTGAAGACAATGATGGAAATTCAGAGTCAGGCGCAGACAAGGGGATGGTAAGCAACAACGGAGACATGCCGTACACGAAGGACCTATCAGACCCACGTGGGGCCAGGGAAAAGACGATGAGCACACTAAGATCAAGCGACAGGTCCGAAGAAAATGAAGGTTTGTTATATGCAGAGGTTCTAACAGCCAACTGCAGTAGCACGGGACAGCTGGCCAGGAAAGACAGTCCACTAAGAATAGATGTTTCAGATATGACAGGGACTGAAGGCAAAAACATGTCAATGGAAAGGAAACAAAATGCCTCAGAGGAAGCAGATGGAGACTCAGTGGGAGGAGGAAAGGGCGAGGTCAGTTTTTGTGTACGGCTCCAAGAAGCCAAGGGGGCCAACTTTGAAGAAATAAAACAGGAGGAAAAAAAATGATTGAAGGCATCATGAAAACAATAGGGGAGGGCAATATGACCCAGGTGACAATATTTTCAGAGAATTGGGTGGTTTGCGAGTGGAAGGATACGGCCTGTCAGAGTAACTTTCAAGGAAGAATCAGTTCGAATCAGGATTCTGCAAGAGAAAGCAAGACTGAGAGACAAAGAGGGGTACCAGAGAGTATACCTCGACCGCGACAGAACACAAGAAGAAAGGACTACACTGAAAGAGAGGTACAGAGACGCAAGGAGGAACGAGAAGCAATGAAAATGAGCAGGACCCAGACACAGGAGGAAGGGCAAACACACCCCACAGAATCTCCCCCCAAAAAAGACCCCACCCGCGACTTTCCCCAACGCAACTGAGCAACCTATACTCCAACCCATCACTGTTCCCTCTGCCCCCAAACCCCCCCTATCACAAACCTCACCCCAACAGCTGTCCCTTATGGCATTCTGACCCCACCCCCATCAACACATACCCCACCTACACCACAGCCCCATATAGGCCCCCACCAAGGCTCTCTCCCCCCCAACACCCAATATACTTGCATGACCACAATGATAGAAAGAAACTAAAGGTTTGGTACACAAATG
The DNA here is from genome assembly GCF_026875155.1 of Cherax quadricarinatus. Taxonomy (NCBI): domain Eukaryota; kingdom Metazoa; phylum Arthropoda; class Malacostraca; order Decapoda; family Parastacidae; genus Cherax; species Cherax quadricarinatus. The sequence continues at coordinate 25,871,167 of NC_069419.1, forward strand.
CGGATGGAATAATGAATAAACATGAGGAGTGGAATGAAAGAATCAGTGAAAAATCCCCAGACATCATAGCAGTCACAGAAACAAAACTCGCTGAGATAATAACAGACACAATCTTCCCAACAGGATATCAGATCCTGAGGAAAGATAGAAGGAGTAGAGGGGGAGGGGGGTTGCACTGCTCATAAAAACACCAATGGGGATTTGAGGAAATGGAAGGCATGGACATGATTGGAGAAAGAGACTACATTGTAGGTACAATTCAGTCCGGAGAACATAAAGTAGTCATTGGAGTGATGTATAACCCACCACAGAACTGCAGGAGGCCAAGAGAGGAGTACGAAGAAAACAACAGGGTGATGGTGGACACACGGGCTGAGGTGGCAAGAAGAGCTCACTCGAGCAGAGCAAAGTTACTGGTAATGGGCGATTTCAACCACAGGGAGATCGACTGGGAAAACCTGGAGCCACATGGGGGTCCCGAAACATGGAGAGCAAAGATGATGGATGTGGTACTTGAAAACCTCATGCATCAACATGTCAGGGACACAACCAGAGAGAGAGGGGAGGATGAGCCAGCAAGACTGGATCTTGTGTTCACCCTGAGCAGTTCAGACATCGAGGACATCACTTACGAGAGGCCCCTTGGAGCTAGCGATCATGTGGTTCTGAGTTTTGACTATATAGTAGAGTTACAAGTGGAGAAGGTAACAGGAACTGAAGGGGACAGGCCAAACTATAAAAGGGGGGGGACTACACAGGTATGAGAAACTTCCTGCAGGAGGTTCAGTGGGACAGAGAAATGGTAGGAAAATCAGTAAACGAGATGATGGAATATGTGGCAACAAAGTGCAAGGAGGCAGAGGAAAGTTTTGTTCCCAAGGGAAACAGAAATAATAGGAAGACCAAGACGAGTCCTTGGTTTACCCGAAGGTGTAGGGAGGCAAAAGCTAAGTGCAACAGAGAATGGAAAAGGTACAGGAGGCATAGGACCCAAGGAAAACAAGGAGATTAGTAGAAGAGCCAGAAACGAGTATGCGCAGATAAGGAGGGAGGCCCAGAGACAGTATGAAAACGACATAGCATCGAAAGTCAAATCTGACCCGAAAACTGCTGTATAGCCACATTAGGAAGAAGACAACAGTCAAGGACCAGGTGATAAGGCTGAGGAAAGAAGGTGGGGAACTCACAAGAAACGATCAAGAGGTATGTGAGGAGCTCAACACGAGATTTAAGGAAAGTATTTACAGTAGAGACAGGAAGGACTCTGGGGGGCAGACCAGATGGGGACACCAACAAGGAATACACCAACAAGTGTTGGACGACATACATACAGATTTAGGAGGAGGTGAAGAAACTGCTAAGGGACATCGATACCTCAAAGGCAATGGGACCGGACAACATCTCTCCATGGGTCCTTAGAGAGGGAGCAGATATGTTGTGCGTACCACTTACCCCAATCTTCACACATCCCTGGAAACTGGGCAACTACCCGAGGTAGGAAGACAGCAAATGTAGTTCCCATTTTCAAAAAAGGAGACAGAAAAGAGGCACTAAACTATAGACCTGTGTCATTGACGTGTATAGTATGCAAAATTATGGAGAAGATTATCAGGAGGAGAGTGGTGGAGCACCTGGAACGGAACAGGAGTATAAATGCCAACCAGCACGGATTCACGGAAGGCAAAACCTGTGTCACAAACCTTCTGGAGTTTTATGATAAAATAACAGAAGTAAGACAAGAGAGAGAGGGGTGGGTTGATTGCATCTTCTTGGACTGCAAGAAGGCCTTTGACACAGTTCCTCACAAGAGATTAGTGCAGAAGCTAGAGCATCAGGCGCATATAACAGGAAGGGCACTGCAATGGATCAGAGAATACCTGACAGGGAGGCAACAACGAGTCATGGTACGTAATGATGTATCACAGTGGGCACCTGTGACGAGCGGGGTCCCACAGGGGGCGGTCCTAGGACAGTGCTATTTTTGGTATATGTGAACGACATGACGGAAGGGTTAGACTCAGAAGTGTCCCTGTTTGCAGATGATGTGAAGTTAATGAGGAAATTAAATCTGATGAGGACCAGGCAGGACTTCAAAGAGACCTGGACAGACTGGACCACCTGGTCCAGCAAATGGCTTCTCGAATTTAATCCTGCCAAATGCAAAGTCATGAAGATAGGGGAAGGGCACAGAAGACCACAGACAGAGTATAGGCTAGGTGGGCCAAAGACTGCAAAAACCCCACTCAAGGAGAAAGATCTTGGGGTGAGTATAACACGAGCATGTCTCCGGAAGCACACATCAATCAGATAACTGCTGCAGCATATGGGCGCCTGGCAAACCTGAGAACAGCATTCCGACACCTTAGTAAGGAATCATTCAAGACACTGTACACCGTGTATGTCAGGCCCATTACTGAGTATGCAGCACCTGTTTGGAACCCGCACTTGATAAAGCACGTCAAGAAACTAGAGAAAGTACAAAGGTTTGCAACAAGGTTAGTTCCAGAGCTAAGGGGAATGTCCTATGAAGAAAGATTAAGGGAATCGGCCTGACGACACTGGAGGACAGGAGGGTCAGGGGAGACATGATAACGACATATAAAATACTGCGTGGAATAGACAAGGTGGACAAGGACAGGATGTTCCAGGGAGGGGACACAGAAACAAGAGGCCACAATTGGAAGTTGAAGACACAAATGGTCAGAGAGATAGTAGGAAATAATTTCTTCAGTCATAGAGTTGTAAGGCAGTGGAATAGCCTAGAAAATGACGTAGTGGAGGCAGGAACCATACACAGTTTTAAGACGAGGTTTGATAAAGCTCATGGAGCGGGGAGAGAGAGGGTCTAGTAGCAACCGGTGAAGAGGCGGGGCCAGGAGCTAGGACTCGACCCCTGCAACCACAAATAGGTGAGTACAAATAGGTGAGTACACACACACACACACACACACACACACACACACACATACGAAAGAGAGAGACTAAATTTTGTAACTGTACAATTTGATCAGAATAAAAGAACAACATTTTTCGTTAAAAAATAAAGCACACGCCAATATTGTTTCGGTTCTGCGGATCCAAATACGATAAATATCTATATGTGAGTTTTTCTTGTCACACACACCTATCAAGTTTATTTTTGCTGGTAAGGTTTACAGTAGTAAAGATACACTTCCAGTTTATATCATCTGGTACACTCGATTATGTAAACACTGAACAGACGCTAATGTTACCCAAGTAAAATGTGTAATCGTAGCTCAGTTTACCTTTCTTGACAATTATGGACACTTGTGCCTAAATATACGGTGTGGAGAGAGAGACAGAGAACCAGAGAGCGAGCAAGTGAGGTCGTGAATAAAGAGCTGTTGATGTGAAGTACTGACGTTTGACCATTAATGTAAACGCTGTTTTATAACTATTGCAATATCTAATGTATTAATTTATACTGAGCCGTATTGGGTCAAGACACTGCTGTCCAGCACTCATCACAGTGTGAGATTTACCTCATTCTCTTGCTGGTCTCACCTTTGCTAAACTCACAACCGTTTCATTAGAAACTCACTTCCGTCTCCTGCAAATGATGGACAAAAACAGTTACAAACTTATCGGCTAACATCACTTTAAAATTTTGATCCGAACGATGCGATACAGCATCTCTTCAACTATTATAAACTACGGTATGCGAAACGGTAATGACCTCGACCACTTTGCTTGTCCCCGAGTAAGGATCAAGGATCGTCTTGACTTTATAATTACAATGAGGTTTAGTTCTGTTTTCTGACCAAATCACCGATATCTTAGATTTACTCCTCATTAACTACGCCTCTTTACATACTAATACACATTGTGTCATTATATCTATTAGCGAATCTCAGCCACCTGAAATAGTCTAATAAATAGTTAAAATAATAATAATAATAATAATAATAATAATATAATATTATTATTATTATTATTATTATTATTATTATTATTATTATTATTATTATTGTCTGTATCTCCTGTATCTCAAGGCATGTTACCTGCCTCTATTCTCATTATCATATCTGACATAGACAAACACATAAATCATTGCGCTGTATCAACCTTTGAATGAGATATTAGAATCTGTATGAGAGATGCATACAAACCTTCGAAGACAATGTAACCCAAGTGTTTTCAATGGAGTCAAAAGATTCATCTGCTATGAAAGAAAAAAATATATAAATTATGTCAAAATACAAAACATCATTAAAACGTTCTATAAGAGGAAGACGTCTGTAAATAACCTGGGGTTAAACCATGTCTGGAGATCTTATGTTCAAAGAACATAGATCTGTTATTCTCACTACTGCAAGGAAAGTTAGAGGATAAACAGCAAGACTCTTCGTAATAAGACTTCTTCTTCTTCTTCCGGCAGTTGGCTGATTCCGAACTGAATATTTCAAATATATAATAGAGTTTTTCACAGCTATCGTTGGCATCCTCCACGAGTTTTTACGCAGCCTCCTGTCGGCTCTATTTTAAGATTGTCTACGAATAGTTTCATTGAAAATTAATTCAAAATAGTTTAATAAAGTCTGTATTTAGCCATATTTGGTGATTTCATAAAATCTGATCCCTTATCTCCATCTACAAAGAATTTTCATGCTTTCCTATTTTAAATATTTGTTTCCATACATTGCTTCTGAAACTAAGAGCTGTGTTACTGTTCATCTCACAACCTATGGCATCTTCCACTGGAGTTTGCCTGGAGAGAGTTCCGGGGGTCAACGCCCCCGAGGCCCGGTCTGTGACCAGGCCTCATGGTGGGTCAGGGCCTGATCAACCAGGCTGTTACTGCTGGCTGCACGCAATCCAACGTACGAAGCACAGCCCGGCTGGTCAGGTACCGACTTTAGGTGCTTGTCCAGGGTCTGCTTGAAGACAGCCAGGGGTCTATTGGTAATCCTCCTTATGTATGCTGGGAGGCAGTTGAACAGTCTTGAGCCCCTGACACTTACTGTGTTGTCTCTTAACGTGCTAGTGACACCCCTGCTTTTCACTGGGGGGATGTTGCATCATCTGCCGAGTCTTTTCCTTTCGTATCTTTTCCTTCCTTAGTATCTTGTGCCCCTCTGTGAAGGATGTATTATTGTTCCCATTAATAATGTTCCGATAGTAGTAAGGTGTTTGATTGTTCTCGGTCTTCAGATTCACTCACTTTGTCAAAAGATTTCATCAGCATTGTTTGCAAAGCTGGAAATATGTTGATTCTTTGGTAGAGCAGAGACCGGGGTGGGAGGGGGTGCTGGGTCGTTTGTTTAGGCTGAGGATGATAAATTTGTGATGGATTCAATATATAATGGAAATATACAGTGGGGGAAGGATATATTGGACGGAGAGAGTCTCTGACAGGTGTTGGTATCATTGGTGTCATGGCAAAGTTGTGTTGCCAAGATTTCATATTTTGTGAAAGTTGTCTTTACCTTCAGATTTCAGTTTTAGACTAAAACAAATTTATGTTTGAAATGCGAATCTGTCGTTATATATTATGAATTTATTATTGATTTTCTCTGTGTTCACTAAATTTGACATCTGCATGGTATCCGCGTGTTCAGCTCCTCCTCATATCACTTGTGATACACCTGCAGACTGGGAGTTGGCTGTACTTGATCAGACACGCAGTGTCATATGCATCACTGATTTTTTTTGTTTGGGGGGGGGTGAGGATTTGTTTATTCGTGGCTAAGAATAATTTTTGTATGTTTATGCAACTTAACCTCACATTAAAGCATTCTCCTAATCGCAAGGAACGCTCAGAAATTAATGCCGGGAATCGCATAATAATGAGGGCAGGCTGCGACTACGAGACATAGTTTGAATTGGTGGATACAAAGTCACGGAATAATTCTGGATCTCCTCTGCTGGAATGCTTTGACAGAAAGACATTTTTACCTGCTCCTTGTCACCCAATTTGTATGCATAAGCGTCAGTCAGCAATTATGCAGCTAGGAGTGGCGTGTGGTTTACTGCAGGTAGAGAGGAATGTGGTAGCAGCACTAGCGAGGCCGATACATGGGCTGATGTTGTTGCTCTTATGACTAGTAATAAAGTGTTGCTGCTAGTTGATGACTCTCGACACGACTACTTCCACAGCTGGGTGTGGACTATGACGCCGTTCCTGGTTAAGGTAACAGTGAAAAGTAATTCGCTACCTTGTATACCCTAGCAGGTATAAGGATGGGGACTGGTTGACGGCTGTCATCGTTCTCGGTAGACAAGTTCTGTGTATCCCAACTACTAAACCTGAGAGGCTGAGCTCGTATCTAAAGGCAAGGTTGTTTTCGCCTGTGTGCTAAAACCTATGGATTTAGCGCTTCCCTTCAACATAATAATAATTCCATGATAGAGTGACAAGGGTTGAATAAAGAATAATCAGGGAGGTGGGTTGTGTTGACGGAATTTATCTCATTGGCTGGTTTGTGGCAGCGTATGTAGCTATCTCACTGGTTCATTCATACAGAAGCGACATTTAGAACAAAGCATGCCTAAGCTTATGGATTTTTATGAACTTTTGCGATCTAGTTAAAAAAAAAATAGTGAAATATCACTAGGAGAGGCTCGCCAGAATATAGTCTGTACAGATAAGTTTGATATTCAATACACTTGAGATATTGAAGTTAGTAATAAATAAGGAACGTTACATAATTATATGTTAGGAATTTCAGTGGGGTCACAACCTCGTCAGAATTATTCATTACCCACAATATTTCCATATCCATAACATGGGGAAACTTGAGACTGTTGTGGAAAATATTGTTTTTTGACATATCCACATTAATAAAATAATAATAAAAATTACGCGGTAAACTAGCGACTCGGAATCACTCATCAACCGAACCACCACTCACTAACCACCACCACCATCATTCACCAACACCACCACCACCAGCCACAATCACCACCACCACCACCACCACCACCACCACCACCCACCACCACCACCACCACCACCACCCCCACCACCACCACCACCACACCACCACCACCACCACCACCACCACCACCACCACCACACCACCACACCACCAGCCACCCCCAAACCCACCACCAGCCACCACCACCACCACCCACCACCACCACCACCACCCACCACCACCACCACCAGCCACCACCAGCCACCACCACCCCCACCAGCCACCACCACCACCACCAGCCACCACCAGCCACCACCACCACCACCACCACCACCACCACCACCACCCCCACCACCACCACCACCACCACCAGCCACCACCACCACCAGCCACCACCACCAGCCACCACTACCAGCCACCACCACCACCACCACCAGCCACCACCACCACCAGCCACCACCACCACCACCACCACCAGCCACCACCACCACCACCACCACCAGCCACCACCACCACCACCACCACCAGCCACCACCACCACCACCAGCCACCACAACCGCCAAACAGATTTCTGAAATGCTTAGCAATTCGCAAACAGGCAAAATTATTTACATACATTATCTCTCGGTCCACAGCAGGATTCGAACCTATACACTCTGCATCAGAGGAAACTGGTCGAATAGAAAAGGTATTACGTACTTTGATGCAGACTCTGTAGGTTCGAATTTTGCTGTGGACTGAGAGATAATGCTTGTAAATAATTTCACCTGTTTGCGAATTGTTAAGTATTTCAAAATCTCTTTCGATGTTTACTGCATGTGGCTAAATAGAATAGGGTTGGAGCAACATCACATATTTAAGGTTAGTTTATTTATTTATTTATTTATTTATTGATTTACAATTTGAGCACACATACAGAGGTACAAAAAAAATACAGACAAGAGCAGCATGCCAAAGCCACTTATACTATGCATAGCATTACGGGCTGGCTTAAAATTAACTTAAGATTAACTAAGCAATGATGAAATCAGTGATAAAACATTAATGTAAACAGATTACTATAAAGCACAAGTGAGTATTACAAAGACAGGTCATATGGTTGTATGCATTGTTGTACATTCAGTAGAATGGAGTATTCTGTTAGGTAGTGTATTTAAAAAATAATAAAGTTAGACTGGGTTTTAGATTTAACATTTATGTGATATAATTGTGAGGAACATTTAAGATATACAATTTATAAGGTTCAGTTATTCAGTATTTATTTGGTATTGGGTGAGTAAGTGATCTTTGAGAAGAGACTTGAATTTATAAACAGGTAGTGTTTCTTTTATATTTACAGGTAATGAATTCCAGATTTTAGGGCCTTTTATGTGCATTGAGTTTTTGCATAGTGTGAGATGGACACGAGGAACATCAAAGAGTGATCTGTGCCTTGTGTTATGGTCATGTTTTTCTGTTGAGGTTGGCAAGGAGATGTTTGAGGGGAGGGTTAATATCAGAGTTAAGTGTTCTATGTATGTAATAGGTGCAGTAATAAGTATGGATGTTTTGTATGGTGAGTAGGTTTAGTGTATTGAATATTGGTGGAGTGTGCAGCCTGTAGTGAGAATTTGTTATCATTCTAACTGCAGCCTTTTGTTGGGTAATTAGTGGTCTGAGATGGTTAATTGTTGTTGAGCCCCATGCACAAATTCCATAGGTGAGATAGGGATAAATAAGAGAGTGATATAGGGCCAGGAGGGCTGACTGTGGAGCATACCACCGTATCTTCGATAGTATGCCTACAGTCTTGGAAATTTTCTTAGAAATTTGTTGTATATGTGTATGAAATTTGAGTCTATTATCAAGGTGGATTCCTAAGAATTTTCCCTCTGTTAGCTTTGTGATAGGTGATCCATTTATCATTATGTTAAGAGGGACATCTGTAGCTCTGTTACCAAACTGAATGAAGTAGGTTTTGTCAATGTTTAGTGTAAGTTTGTTAGTCCTCATCCAGGTAGATATTTTCTGTAATTCGGTATTTTCAGTATTGGCTAGCGTGACTGGGCTCGGGTGGGAGAAGACGTATGTAGTGTCATCTGCAAATAGTGTGGGTTTGAGTAATTGCGAAGCATTTGGTAGGTCATTTATGTATAGGAGAAAGAGAAGAGGGCCAAGGACACTTCCCTGTGGGACACCAACTGTAATTGGTTGTGCAGAAGAGTTTGCCCCATTTGCGTACACATATTGGCTTCTGTTGCTGAGGTATGACTTGAGGTAGTTGAGGGAGTGCCCTCTTATACCATAGTGTGACAAATTTTACGTGGAGCAAGTCATGGTCAACTGTATCAAAAGCTTTACGTAAGTCAATGAAGATCCCCAGTGGGACTTCTTTTTTCTCTATTGCAGTGTATATATGTTCTAGCATGTGTATTAATAGCAATCATTAGTATTTTTATTAGGCCTGAATCCAAATTGGCAGGGGTTGAGTATGTTTTGGGAGATAAGGTAGGAGTAGATTCGTTTATGAATTAATTTTTCGAAGATTTTTGAGAGAGGGTGTAAGTTGGATATTGGCCTATAGTTATTCAACTCTGTTTGGTCTCCTCCTTTGTGAATCGGGTGACCCTTGCTATTTTGAGTACTGTAGGGAAGGTGGAGGATTCAATGGATTTGTTAAAGAGTGTTGCAATGATTGGTGATAGCACTTGTAACAGTTTTTTGTATATAAAGGGTGGTAAGGTATTTAAATCTCCTGCCTTGTTTTTTAGTGCGTTGATAATAAGGGAGACTTCGTATGGGTTTAGTCGGAGCTAGGAACAGTGTGTTCGGGTAGTTGCCAGTGAGGTAGTCATTTGGTGGGGTATCTGAGCTTGGGATTTTATTGGCAAGGTTTTGTCCTATAGTGGAGAAGAAATCATTGAGTCTGTTTGCTGTTTCTGTCGGTGGGAGTTGGGGTTCATCTGATTTTGCTAATTTTATTTCGCTATTTCGTGATATCTTTTTTGTTCCCAGAATTTCTGATAGGGTTTTCCAGGTCTTTTTTATATCACCTCGTAAGTTGGATAATCTGTTCTCATAATACAATTTTTTTGCCCTTCTTATCAGGCTGGTTAGGATTGACTCTCACATTGATAAACATCTACAGAGTTCCACAGTCAAACATTAGCCAATTTAGTCAAAACTAGCAAGTATGATAACTGATGCACACATGAACAAAGATCACTTACTACTCTCAGGTGACTTCAATATAAATCTCCTGCAAGACCAGGACCCACACGTTACTGAATTCACAAACACAATGAGTAACTGTATGTTGCTACCAACAGTAACAAAACCTACAAGAGTTACAGAGACTAGTGTTTCCCTACTTGACCACATCTGGACCAACACCATATCCCCTTTAAAATCAGGCATAATTACTGATAATACCACAGACCACTACCTACTTTCCTCATAACAACTCTTGGTAAACTACCCCAAGACACTACTAAAGTCACCTTCAGACTTCACAATGAGGCAGCCATTAATAACTTCACAACAGCAGTAGCAAACATTGACTGGCACACTGAGATAGAAATCTATACAGATATTGACGAATGTATTAATAATTTTATAAAAAAGACCCAATACCTCTATAACAAGCACTGCCCTAAAAAACTAAACAGATGACAGCTAAGAGACTGAACAGTCCCTGGCTAACACCCAGCATTCTCAAATCCATAAATACAAAACACCAATATGAAAAACAGTACAGAATGGGTCACATAACCAGAGACCAAACAAAACGTTACTCGTTAGTAGTTAGATGCTCTCACGGCTGGAGGCGATGTGTTCTTATGACCAGCAGGAAGACGCTCTTACGACTAGCAGTGGCATCCTCTTATGCCTCGCAGCGGCGCGGTCTCAAGGCTAGCAACGAAGTTCTCGTACAACTAGCAGCGAGGTGCCTAATTCATTCTTCTGTAGCTGACGCTCGTTAGTGGAGGATTCATTGGAATCAGTGATCCTTCAAAGAACCTTATCGTAATCCCAAGTTAATTATTAAATGATCCCACTTCATCCTATAATCAACGAGGGAGGAGATAATGATGGCTTACTCCATGGGCTCGCTCTCTTCGAAAGGGTGCTTTCATGCGGATAAAGGGCTTTTAATCCAGGGAAGTGGAGCTACCCCTCATCTTCCTTAGATCAAATATGATTACCTATCGTTCTCCAAGCGCTGTATCAGCCTTAGGAACTTAACTGTGAGAAAACTGAGTGGGAAAACAGTGGGAAGTGTGTTTCTCGCATAGTGAACAGTGGATCGAGCTTCCTCGACTCCTTACGCATAATAACACACGGATTTAGCTTTACTCCAAGTACACAATAATAGTAACATAACAACAACAACAATAATAATAATAATAATAATAGTAATTTACATAACTGCTGTGATGGAAGCTACCCACCAACATGGGTATTAAGGTGGCCGAGGTACATATATACTTAAATTCATCATATACTGATATACTGAGTTTCAGTATATATATTTACTGAGCTGTTATATACATAGATACCAATATATATATATATATAATATATAATATATATATATATATATATATATATATATATATATAATATATATATATATGTCGTGCCGAATAGGTAGAACTTGCGATCTTGGCTTAAATAGCAACGCTCATCTTGCCATATAGGACAAGCGAAAATTTGTGTATGCAATAATTTCGCCAAAATCATTCTGAACCTAACGAAAAAAATATATTTCAGTATATTTGTTTAGTATTAAATTATTGTAAACAAATCTAAAATATATTTAGTTGGGTTAGGCTAAAATAAATTGCACTTGTTATTATAAGGTTAGGTAAGTTTTCTAAGATACTTTTGGTGCAAAATTAAACATTTTTACATTAACATTAATGAAAAAAATATATGTTTAAACGTATAAGAGAAAATTTTAGAAAGGACTTAATTTTAAATGATTTTTTGCTAATTGACCAGTTTTACATATTCGGCACGACACACACACACACACACACACACACACACACACACACACACACACACACACACACACACACACACACACACACACACACACACACACACACACACACACACACACACATGGTGGGTGCAGACGTGGGTGCACAGGGCTCCGAGAACCTTCGTGTTTTTGAGGCGTGCAGCAACCGCTAGCAGTAATCAGTGGTAGTGACAAAGTCAGTGAACAAACCTGCGAGTGACAACTATAGTTATTAGTTGAAAAAATTCGAGGGGAAACCTAAATTCAGTATTTTCTTTTAAAGTGCCAAACCGTTGTGGATCTACTAGGCTGTTGCCACACAGATACAAACATAAAAAGATCAAAGTGAGTGTGGAAACGGGTGATCAAGAATTACCAGCGTTTGGTTAACAAGTGAAATGTGGGGCACCGTAATGTGAGAGTGAAAAAGTTAATAAGCAAAAGGAGAAAGAAAAAAATAAAATATACAATAAGGGAAGGTGGCAGTAGGCCTACTGAAGCAGTGACGTCACAACAGTTTGTATGCCATTATACATATAAAGTGTAACACCGAATGTGAAGTGTATTCTGTAATAAGTGAAAAGTGAAATCACTTGAGGAACGCGGGATGCATGAGCATATATGGTTATAAACATCACGGGTGAAGGAGTTACAAAATAGTGATAGAAGGCCTATGTACGACGACTATGTCACCAGCTTCTGGCAACTTGTCATCACACCGCTGCCAGTGCAAGCATTGCTCACCTGTTGAGGTTGCATTTTGCAAGGTTGAGTCTGGTCCTGCATCACTGTTAGATACTGGTCACTCACTCCTGCAAGCCATTACCCGAATTAAGTGAAATAGCATAGGGGGTGCAAGGATAAAGCGGTAGGAGGG
>NC_069419.1:25884429-25911929 GCF_026875155.1 Cherax quadricarinatus
CACCTCGTTCTGTTGGATTTAATGTGGTAAAAACAGCCTTGTGGTCAGACGATCCAACGTAGCAGAGCGGTTGACAAGTGACTATGCCTTCTGCCAGATCACTCACTACTGGGTCAAGGGACTCACAGGAACCAAGGATCAGATGAGAATTTTTCTGGTAGGGAGGAGTGGATGGAGGAGCAGTGGAAAAAGATGGAACAAGAGTGGGAGAGAAAATTAGGACAGCTTTCTGAAAAAATGGAGAAAGAGCTCTCTGTGAAATTGGAAAAGAGGTTGGAGAAGGAGACAAAGAATTGGGAGGCACAAGTCGAAACTGCAGTAGCCAAGATAAGGGTCCTAGAAGTTGAGATAAATAGGCTGAAGCGAGTTACAGGGGCAGTGACCAGAGAAGACACAGCATATGAAGCTGCGAGGCCGAACAGGAAGGAAGGAATTATGAATTATGCTAAGCTCATATCAGCCTGCCAAGGAGGACCAAGGAGTGAAAGGGAAGAACAGCTGGTTGCAGATGGAGAGGGCGATAGGTCGAATGCTGAGGCACAACCATGCTATCAAGAGCCACTGGAAAAAACAAGGGAGAAACTGACCACATAGGGGCAGGATCCAGAGTCACAGAGGGTGAGGCAATGGGAGGAGGAAAGGGCAAAATCAGTGTTTATCCATGGGCTTCAGGAGAGAGAGGAAAGGACACACACTGAAAGGCAGCAGGAAGAAAGAAAGGAGATTGAGAAAATCATCACGGAAATAGGTGAAGAGATGGACGAGATTGTAAATTTTCAGAGAATAGGGGGGTACTCGAAGGGGAGAAACCGACCAATCAAGCTGATTCTCAGGACGGAAACAGTGCGGAACAGGATCCTCCAAGAGAAACCACGATTGAAATACTCGGAAGAGTACAAGAGGGTGTTCCTAGACAGAGACAGAACAAAACTAGAACGACAGCAGCTGAGGGAGAGGACAAAAAAGCGAAAGGAGCTAGGAAAAGAGACAAGGATGGAACCAGCAGAGGTCAGTCAGAGCAGAACAGAACAGCAAGGGCAAGCACACACACAACTATTCTCAGAACCATACAACCTATCACACCATCCCAACACACACTACAATCCATACCCACAGCCTCCACCCAACACCGAGCTATAGAATCCCACAGTATGCCACCAGGTCTCCCACCCTCACAGGCCCCCAAACCACAGTGTTGGAAAGGAAACTGAAGGTATGGTACACAAACACTGATGGAATAACAAATAAGTGGGAGGAGTGGCATGAAAGAGTCAAAGAAGCATCACCGGACATCATAGCTCTCACAGAAACCAAACTTACAGGTATGATAACAGATGCCATCTTTCCAACGGGATACCAAATCCTGAGGAAAGACAGAGGGAACAGGGGGGTGGAGGAGTGGCATTGCTGATCAAAAATCGCTGGAATTTTGATGAGCTGGAGAGAGGAGACAGCGGAGAAGAAAGTGATTACATAGCCGGAACGCTTCACTCTGGAGGTCCCAAGGTGGTAATAGCAGTGATGTATAACCCACCACAGAACAGCAGGAGGCCAAGGCAAGAGTACGAGGAGAGCAATAGAGCGATGGTTGACACACTGGCTAGAGTGGCCAGAAGAGCTCATGCATGCAGGGCAAAGCTCCTGATCATGGGTGACTTTAACCACAAGGAGATCGATTGGGAGAAATTGGACCCACATGGGGGCCAAGATACATGGAGGGCTAAGATGATGGAGGTGGTACTGGAAAACTTCATGTGCCAACATGTAAGGGACACTACAAGAGAGAGAGGAGAGGATGAACCAGCAAGGCTGGACTTAGTATTCACCTTGAGTAGTGCAGATATCGAGGACATCACATATGAAAGACCCCTTGGGGCCAGTGACCATGTGGTTTTAAGCTTCGAATACACAGTAGAGCGACGAGTGGAGGGAGAAGCAGGAAGGCCAGGACGAATGAAGCCAAACTACAAGAAAGGGGACTACACAGGAATGAGGAACTTCCTGAACGGGGTTCAGTGAGACAGAGAACTGGCAGGGAAACCAGTTAATGAGATGATGGAATATGTAGCAACAAAATGCAAGGAGGCTGAGGAGAGATTTGTACCCAAGGGTAACAGGAATAATGGAAAAGCCAGGATGAGCCCATGGTTTACCCAAAGGTGCAGGGAGGCAAAAAACCAAGTGTGCTAGGGAATGGAAGAAATATAGAAGGCAAAGGACCCAGGAGAATAAGGAGAGCAGTCGTAGAGCCAGAAACGAATATGGACAGATAAGAAGGGAGGCCCAAAGACAATATGAAAACGACATAGCAGCAAAAGTCAAATCTGACCCAAAACTGTTGTACAGCCACATCAGGAGGAAAACAACAGTCAAGGACCAGGTAATCAGGCTAAGGAAGGAAGGAGGAGAGACAACAAGAAATGACCGTGAAGTATGTGAGGAACTCAACAAGAGATTCAAAGAAGTGTTCACAGAGGAGACAGAAGGGGCTCCAGAAAGACGGAGAGGTGGGGCACACCACCCTGTGCTGGACACAGTGCACACAACCGAGGAAGAAGTGAAGAGGCTTCTGAGTGAGCTAGATACCTCAAAGGCAATGGGGCCAGATAACATCTCCCCATAGGTATTGAGAGAGGGAGCAGAGGCACTATGTGTACCCCTAACAACAATATTCAATACATCTATCGAAACAGGGAGATTGCCTGAGGCATGGAAGACAGCAAATGTAGTCCCAATCTTTAAAAAAGGAGACAGACATGAAGCATTAAACTACAGACCAGTGTCACTGACATGTATAGTATGCAAAATCATGGAGAAGATTATCAGGAGAAGAGTGGTGGAACACCTAGAAAGGAACGATCTCATCAACAGCAGCCAACATGGTTTCAGGGATGGGAAATCCTGTGTCACAAACCTACTGGAGTTCTATGACATGGTGACAGCAGTAAGACAAGAGAGAGAGGGGTGGGTGGATTGCATTTTCTTGGACTGCAAGAAGGCGTTTGACATAGTTCCACACAAGAGATTGGTGCAAAAACTGGAGGACCAAGCAGGGATAACAGGGAAGGCACTACAATGGGTCAGGGAATACTTGTCAGGAAGACAGCAGCGAGTCATGGTACGTGGCGAGGTGTCAGAGTGGGCACCTGTGACCAGCGGGGTCCCACAGGGGTCAGTCCTAGGACCAGTGCTGTTTCTGGTATTTGTGAACGACATGACAGAAGGAATAGACTCTGAGGTGTCCCTGTTTGCAGATGACGTGAAGTTGATGAGAAGAATTCACTCGATCGAAGACCAGGCAGAACTACAAAGGGATCTGGACAGGCTGCAGACCTGGTCCAGCAATTGGCTCCTGGAGTTCAATCCCACCAAGTGCAAAGTCATGAAGATTGGGGAAGGGCAAAGAAGACCGCAGACGGAGTACAGTCTAGGGGGCCAGAGACTACAAACATCACTCAAGGAAAAAGATCTTGGGGTGAGTATAACACCAGGCACATCTCCTGAAGCGCACATCAACCAAATAACTGCTGCAGCATATGGGCGCCTAGCAAACCTCAGAACAGCATTCCGACATCTTAATAAGGAATCATTAAGGACCCTGTACACCCTGTACGTTAGGCCCATATTGGAGTATGCGGCACCAGTTTGGAACCCACACCTAGCCAAGCACGTGAAGAAACTAGAGAAAGTGCAAAGGTTTGCAACAAGACTAGTCCCAGAGCTAAGAGGTATGTCCTACGAGGAGAGGTTAAGGGAAATCAACCTGACGACACTGGAGGACCGGAGAGATAGGGGGGACATGATAACGACATACAAAATACTGAGAGGAATTGACAAGGTGGACAAAGACAGGATGTTCCAGAGATTGGACACAGTAACAAGGGGACACAGTTGGAAGCTGAAGACACAGATGAATCACAGGGATGTTAGGAAGTATTTCTTCAGCCACAGAGTAGTCAGTAAGTGGAATAGTTTGGGAAGCGATGTAGTGGAGGCAGGATCCATACATAGCTTTTAAGCAGAGGTATGATAAAGCTCACTGCTCAGGGAGAGTGACCTAGTAGCGATCAGTGAAGAGGCGGGGCCAGGAGCTCGGACTCGACCCCCGCAACCTCAACTAGGTGAGTACAACTAGGTGAGTACACACACACACACACACACACACACACACACACACACACACACACACACACACACACAACACACACACACATCATATATATATATATATTATATATATATATATATATATATATATATATATTATATATATAATATATATATATTATGTGCCGAATATGTAAAACTGGTCAATTAGCAAGAACTCATTTAAAATTAAGTCCTTTCTAAAATTTTCTCTTATACGTTTAAACATATATTTTTTTCATTAATGTTGCTGTAAAAAATTATAATTTTGCACCAAAAGAATCCTAGAAAACTTACCTAACCTTATTATAACAAGAACAATTTATTTTAGCCTAACCCAACTAAATATATTTTAGATTTGTTTACAATAATTTAATACTAAACAAACACAGTGAAATATATTTTTTTCGTTAGGTTCAGAATGATTTGGGCGAAATTATTGCATACACAAATTTTCACTTGTCCTATATGGCAAGATGAGCGTTGCTATTTAAGCCAAGATCGCAAGTTCTGCCTATTCGGCACGATATATAAACACTGATCTCTGGCTGTAGGAGACTCGAACCTACGAGCCTTGGAACAAGGTACGCAGTGCTTTACCAATCTACCCACACTAGACTAATACCTTGGAGTCCAGCTTGCGCTAGACTTTGATCCAAGGCAGTCAGCTTTCAGGGAGAAGGCTTACAGCTTTTCATCTCATCCCCTGCATGCATCAGCCTTACTAGAGATATTAACAATGCAAGGAATTCGCAAGAGCAGGCGAAATATACACAAACACTGATCTCTGGCTGAAGGAGACTCGAACCTACGAACCTTGGAACAAGGTACGCAGTGCTTTACCAATCTACCCACACTGGACCAAGACCTTGGAGTCCAGCTTGCGCTAGACTTTGATCCAAGGCAGCCAGCTTTCAGGGTCCAGTGTGGGTAGATTGGTAAAGCACTGCGTACCTTGTTCCAAGGATCGTAGGTTCGAGTCTCCTTCAGCCAGAGATCAGTTTATGTGTACAGTCTTTTCATTCCATGATCCTCACTCTCTGTTTCATTCCCTCTTCCTATAGAGTGCGTCATTCTGTGTTTCTGTTCACAGTGTTTCGTTCCCTGTGTTCTGTAGAGTTTACAAAATAATTGCATTTTGTCATAACGATCCGCATAGTTTAAAATTAAGTCATCTGAGTGAGACTTTCCGGTGGCTTACCCATCCACCTTATGAAGTGTGATGGCACATTTTTCACCTCATATAAAAATAAAGACAGACCACACAGTAGCGTTCTTGGATATTCCATTGTTTTATAACACTGGGATATACTCCTATTTATTCCCTGTTCTGTACATAGCTTCATATTCTACTTATGTACACAGGTTCACACTCTTTCATTTCTCGTATCTGTCAACAGTGTTACATCGTCTGTAGAGTCCTGAAAACACAATTCTGCAACTTCATCTACAATAATAATGCAATTCTCTTTGGGTACGCATTGAAAAATATATATAAAGCTTTCTGCTGACGTCAGTGAGTTTCTCGACATCCTGCTGTCGAATCACTTCAGTGGCGAGGTATTTTACGGGTCAGCGATGGTGTGTTACGCTAGCGTATATTATTTTTAGTACCTGAGTTGTCTCAGTACCCAACATTGTCAAAGAATGAGGGAGAGATGCGCTGCGTAGTAGTTTTGGACCCTCTGTGAAGAAGGAATCTTTGAACCCACTATGAGAGATCACAAATTTCTCTCTAAGACTCTCTTACGGTTTATGTGTCAGTTACGCTCATCACAAACGTCTCATAGAATAGTTCTAAGACGTAGTAGGGTTCAAGGATATCCTGTTAGCTTACATAAATACTGTATATCACAGGACGCAGGATAGGCGGTACCAGCGGTGAGTAGCTTTATGTTTGGCCTTGTTTGTGCTGGAGACAAGTTTGTTGCCTTTATCACACTCCTTAAAACATTACGGCCAATTGCGATGATTTTAACTGAAGCACAGAGAAGGGAGAGGAAGAGGAAAAGTGCGGTGGGAGAGGTGATAATGGCCGTTTATGAATCGTTGCTTGATATAATAAGTGCCAATGTTAAGAATCTACTTTGCCACAAGCATGTTAACGCGCCGATCACCACATACGTCATCAACGTAGGAGTTGTATATCGCATCACTTGGTAGGACAAATATTCTGTCCTGAACATTGTGGTACGTCTACATCTTGTGACGTCGAGTACAAGTAAGAACATCTGCATTAGACTGTGTTGTTGAAATTAATGGAACATGGAAATAAATGGTATTTCATACCATTTATTTCCATGTTCCTTTAATATATGTGTTTCAACAACACAGTCTCCCCACAGTTTCCCCCACACAGCGGGCCAAACGTTGTCAATAAATGATCACATTATACTGCTTCTGTGTTTATTTCTCCATTAAACGAATATCCTTTGTTATATAGCACGGTTCGCTGTGTGTTTTGTTCTCCTCTCACAATGACCGTCTCTTCGTATAACTGTTTTGGGGTAGTTCCGATCTGCTCTACTGTAACTTCATGTGAGGCTGACATTGCTTCACAAAAATTAAGGTAAGATTTAAAAATTAACAAATAAATATTGAACTATAAAGCCGAGAATCACACACAACTATTATTTCATCTCCACCCGTTTCACCTTAGTAGTAAATAGATGTACATATGTTAGTTGTCTGTTCTGAGTTGCATCCTTGGAGAGGTGTTTGTTATATAACTTAAGGGAGGGCTCGAATGGTAGCATACTCAACTCACACATTGAGCTTTATGGTTCGATCCCCGGTACAGGTGGAAACATTGGGTGTGTTTCCTTAAGACACCTGCTGTCTATGTTCACTTAGCAGTAAGTAGGTACCTGGGTGTTAGCCGGCTGTTGTGGGTCGCATTCCGGGCGAGTGAGTCGTAGAGAGTAAGTGAGTTTTACGACTCACTCGCCACGAGTTAAATCCCCTCCCGTGGTATGGTTTAACTTAAGTTGCCCGAAATGCTCTCCATAACGGTATACAATATTGACAAGATGAAGAATTAGACACAGGTGTAACATCTGGGTATCTGGATGGGTATCAGATGTTGCACATGTGCCTAATTTTTCATCATTATATTGACTTGGAACTGTGTGACCTACAGAAAGACCCGTTTTTGAGTAGGACAGAAAATGTGTTAAATTCTTTATACTTTTGCTGCGAGAACGAGACCCACACTTGATTAACTTTGTCATAAGATGTATTCACTGCATAAATGAACTTGTGTGAGAGTAATATTTCCAATTCCAGATTTACACGGTCTTCTTGTCTTCCTTCCTTAACAGTTAAATGTGTCATAATTATTCGCTCTTGTTACAGTAGAGATAACCTTTAAGAGGTTAGCGTGCTGCTGGTGAAGACATCTTGATCCAAAGAATTTTTGCTACGCTTCCTTTTCCCGAACTAAACCTGAGTTCTTCGTAGAAGTTACGACAACTCCAACATTATAAGAATAAAGACACTAAAATATATTTCAAGACATTTATTGAATGAAATATTTCGCTATGATTGACTTTTTCATTCTAATACAGAGACAAGCAAGAAGAGAACTTGTTGAGGTGTCCCGTAGTTCGAGTGCTAGGGCACTCAGCTCACACACTGACGTCAGTGGTTCGATCCCTGGTGCGTGTGGAAACATTAGCACGTGTTTCCACAAGACACCTGCTCCTGGAGACAAAATTGACCTAATTTGCCCGAAATAGACATTATATCACTCTATAACGCATTATCAGGTTTGTCGACTACTGTCCGGTTATATCGTGTTAATATTTTGTTGTGCAGATCCAAGCAATCTTCGGGTAAATGCTTTAGAAACAATGTGGTCGCCGTGAATTTACAGTTGTAGAAAAGATCATAACAACTTTAATAACCATAAAAAAGCAAGAAGAGGAGGATATCATTTTTATTCAGCTCGCATACTAAGAGAAGTCAAATTATTTTCGCACTCGACGATTGCTGTTATATATTTACCTTCTAACAACGTCTGGGTAAATAGTATATATTTATTTTATCAAGATTAGTACATCTGCAGTGTGTGGCTGTACTGTTCCATGTGCGAGTTTCATCTTAGGAACACCCACCATGTGTGGCTACACTGTTCTGTAGGAGAGTTACGCATTAGAAACACCCACAGTTATGGCTGCACTGTTTTATATAATGAGTGTTATATGTTAGGTAAAGTCTTGGCCTGAATCTCATCACTGACGTGTGCTAGGATACATGGGTTACGTTCTTTAAAGCTGTGTAGGAACAGATAGTTAACGAATAATGTAGCGAGTTAGTCTCGCAATTATTTCATGGAATCTCCAGCCTCCACCACTCGTTGCGCTGAGTTACCCATGCGGGTTTAACGCTGTTTCGTTTCATAAGGGAGAGTAAAGCAACGTGTACTGTCTTTTTCTTCTCCTTCTTCTTCTTCTTCTTCGTCATCATCTTCTTCATCGTCTTAATATTATTATTATTATTATTATTATTATTATTATTATTATTATTATTATTATTATTATTATTATTGTTGTTGTTGTTGTTTTTGTATTCATATGGTGGCATAAATACCGTAGAGGATCTCAGTGCCTGTAAAATGGAAAGTTATCTTATTTAATCCAATGAAAGGGTAAATTAGCTCATCTTCCCTTAACCAAGAGCCTCCTCACCAACATCAGCATTACACACAGTGTATTTTTGTCTTGAGTTTATACTCTAGTCAGCTGCAATATCGCAGGAGGAAACTGGAATTAATGTTTATTCTGTGGACGAACTATAAAAGTCCAGAGCAAAGTGTTATCTCCAAGGCAGAGCCAGACAAGGACACAACAAGACACACCGACCATACACGGAGAGATAGGAATCTGTGGTAATGGTAACTGGAGCACCAGTGATGAAGGAAATGAGAAGATGAGGAAATGAAGCAAAAGAAGAAATAAATAAAAATAAGAATAGGAGAGAATAGATAAGAATGGGAAAAAAATACGCATTGAGATAATGTTAAGATGTTAAGGAGAATATTTTAGAAATGCTACAACTATAAATGGTTGCAAAAAGGAGAAATGGGAAGAGGAAGACGAGGAGGAGAAGAGGGAGACAGAATAGGAGGACTAGAAATAGCGGGTGGAGCTAAAGGAGAATAAATGTAGGGAAGGGAACAAAGAAGTTTGAAGGGTTTTACAAATATGATCATGGATTGATTGCACTTGAATTAAGGGCGATAGTTATAACGAGGACAGTAGGAAAATAGATTTTAAAAATTCTGACAAATGGAACACGAAGAGTAATATTGAAGGGAATGCAACGAAGATGATTCTCTCTCTCTCTGTGGTGGGTAACTCTTAGGTTAGAACTGGCATCACCGTCACAAGCAGACAGCATCGTCCATGTTGGCTGTGTTGCCCGGGTATGACTTCGTCATGGCTCGCTTAATATGAGACAGCTAATGAGAATCCAGCTTTTATAATGGCAAGGACGAACAACCACGAAAGCCACTGTGCTGTGATCACTAGATCTTCAAGATAAGCACTGGATGGACATAGACAATTCAGCTGGCAGATAACTTGTCGGCTTCTGCTAGCCAGCATGACTTTGTCCAGGCCCACGAGCACTGCTGTCTGCTTTATGTGCAGGACCAAGCAAGACGTAGTGTCACTGCCTATTTGCTACAATGCATTCTACACTCAGCATAAGACGCCCTGGTGAAAGACTCTTAATCTGTAGAACCGGCACTACCACCTTCGTCTCCCGATCGAACCTGATTGTCTCTCATTCCTCAGGGGTTGTAAAACCCTCAATAAACATAATCAACACGGGAGACCATATACACTTACACACACACTTACTTCAACACATCCCTTCAACACAGAACGACTTATCTGCAAAACAAAATAAAAATACTGCCACATGCCTTAAATATCCTGTAAAGAGAGCCAGGATTCAGACATAATTCCACTAGCTTATAAAACTGCTGGCATTACTCCATTCCATAAAGGTGGCAGTAAAGCAATTATAAAAATGTACTATAGGTCTATAGTACAATTTAGCACTTTTTCATATAAAATATTAATAATAATAATAGACCTATAGAAGTGTCATTCTTCTCAGCAGTGATGAGGAGAATGATCGCTAAACATTTGGAATCACAACCTTTGCTCATCTCAAGCTTTCATTTGAGGCGCCTTTACGCTGGTGAAGGGCTCTTGATCTAAAGAATTGGAGCTACGGCCACCTTCCTTGGATTGAATCTAATCGTCTCCCATTCCCCAAGACACTAAATGGCTCCTACAGATTTAGCTCTCCCACATGAAATAAATAAGTACACAACCCAGAACAAAATGGGTTTGGATCACCTCGCTCCTGTTTCCCGCAATATCTGGACCATCTTCTACATTTGTGATATTTGTGTTATAGAACTTAAGTCACCTAAATATATCATAAATGATAAAGTGGGAGGACAGGTCTTTATCTATAACTCAGAGGTTTCAGTAAAAGATCTATTCATCATGGACGATGTTCTTCCCAGTTCTATCTCATCTTCATGTCTGACGTACACAGATACATATTATACCACTGTAAAGAGTTTTATATATTGGTATACGAATGCAGTGGTGACAATGTTTCATATATATGGGATGAGGTTGTTACAATGTAGGAGTGAATGTGTTACGCTGAAAACACGAATATTTGCCCTACCAGGATACCAGAATTAGCGACTATAAAATGCGGTAAGGATGGCGAAGGAAGATAAATATTTTCAATTGTAAAATTAGACGTTTTACGTTGTAGATGTAAATTAATTTTAATTTCAAGCTTTTCATGATTTATTATTTTTAATTGTGTATTTAGTATAATTTTCTTGTGTGTAGAGACTTCAGAAAAAGTACAAGGCCGCACACAAACATACAAAAGACACACACACACACACACAAGCACACACACACACACACACACACACACACACACACACACACACACACACACACACACACACACACACACACACACACACACACACACAGGGCCAGGAGTTGTGAGTCGATCCTTGCAACCACAATTATGTGAGTACATAAAATATAAAAAAAAAAAAATTATGTGAGTACACACACACACAATGCTGGAAATTTAAAGCCCAGATGAGCCATAAGGATATCAAGAGAAACGCTGAAAGTGAGTAATTAATTAGCACCAACAGATTTTCTACTTAGGTAAAAGTATGTTTTAGACTAATTCGAGTAAGCTGATTTTAAAACTGAATCAAAATTAAGCCAACACCTAAATATTTTTCGTAATAGAAAAATATGGAATAATTTTTTTATGTATTTTGATCATACTGACGAGCTGGCGACAACTGAAGAGCTTGCAACTGTGTACTATACTCGATACTTTAATATACTAGGCCGCATGTTTTTTCAATGCACTCAAAATACTCACATATTTTGAGCCTTTATGACGAGCTGGCAACAGCTGAACATTATTTGAATAAGTTAATTGAGTAACTTTGTAATTTATTTGGTTTTTAAAAAATACTTAAATACTGTGTAACTAAAATCCTGATTAATTCTGGTTAATTCTGATCCGGATTTGTAATTAGTTCACTCGAATTATTAAAGGATACGCGCAGTTACCTCAGTAGAAGACGAAAAGTTTGTTTTTGTTCTCTAGTGAAAAGAGCTAAATGAGAAAGCTGTGAAGGTGAATACCATAAATATTTTCAAGAATAGGAACAAGAGGATCTGAGAGGCCATTAACCAATAAAACAGGCGATTGTAGTGTAGTAGGAGGGGCCAAGAGCTGAGATTCTACCCTCGCAAATAGAACTCAGTGGGTACGTACGCGCACATACAAAAAAGCAAAACCCAGGAAAAAAAACAGACAAGTTGACTAACAAACAGCGAGACGGTGAGCCCATACTGGTTGAATCCATTGATCAAGCAGACTTTTATCACAGCCTTCGCAAGGTCGCTCTCCTTTTATGGCGTCTGCCACGTTGCAGGGGAAGCGAGGTGTGGAAGAGAAGGAGGGCGCGCAGCGTTTCTGGCTAACGGTTTTATCACGTAATATTCCCCGTGGAGCGATAACTGCCTTGGTCGAGAGGAGATGGACCGTGTTGAACACAAGAGGTGGTTCCAGGCGGGGTTCTAGAGAGACCTTGGCTCTACATGTCGCAAGATTCTTATTGACGGCTTAAAAATTAGTGACATAGAGTACTTGTTGGATGAACGACAAGAAAGGGTAAATTACGTCTTCATGGACTGCAGAAAAGAATTTGACATAGTACTATATCGAAGATCAACAAATAAGAATATTAGGCAAGGGATACAAGAAGATGTTCTACAAGAGTTCATAAAATTCTTAACGAATAAAAACCCAGAGTGAGGGTAATGAAGAAGGTATCAAGATGATACAAAGTTAAAAGTTATATCTTCTAAACTTCGATACTAGGGTCCTTATTTTTTTTTCTTAATATACGTAAATGACCTGGCAGACGGAATCGTTGTTTTTCGATGACGTGAAAACCAAAATAAGTGCTAGGTCATGAAAGTCTGAAGAAGAAAGACTACATGTGAACTACACATTGGGAAATGAGCAATTACAAAAGAGAAACAAGCAAAAATAAGGATCAGGGAGTGAGTATTGCATCGAACATATCGACAGAGGTACACACACACACACACACACACACACACACACACACACACACACACACACACACACACACACACACACACACACACACACACACGCAACGCACACGCACGCACGCACACTCTAACTTCACATATATGCACACTACACACCCACGCACATGTACGTTAGGGTGATCATCGGCCTCTGTCAATCACCAGAGTATTGTTGTGCGGCTTCCGTCCATGTAAACACAAGCTCGTTAGAGAGTAATCATTGTGGCATGTAATTACTTCTCCGTCCTTCCTTCCTTCACCCTCCATTCATCCCTTTTCTTTTCACTCTCATTTCCTCCACCGTCTCTCTAGTCTCCTTCTTCACCCCTTTACCCTCCCTCCTCCTCTTCATTCTCTTTCCCTCCTTGCTCCCTCTTTCTTCTCTTCCTAAGCCTTCCCTCCCTCCTCTCTCCCTCCACCATCCCTCCAACCTCTGTTCTTCCTCTACCCTCCCTCAATCTTCCTTTCCTCTGCCTCCCTCCTTCCCTACATTCATTTCCCTACATCCTATCCTCATTTATCATTTTACATTCATTTTCCTGCATTCCACACTCATCTCCCTGCATTCTGTCATCATTTTCCTGCATTCTTTCCTCATCTCCCTGCATTCTCCCCTCATCTCCCTTCAGTCTACTCTCATCTCCCTGAGTTCTACCCTCACCTCTCATCATTTCCCTGCGCATTGTTATTATCTTCCTACATATTTCTTTGTGACCGTCCAAGGTCACTAAGAAGCGAGTGGTGATCGCAAACAATTGCCATTTGCCGTGAGATTATTGTCTCAAGAATTTTGCTAGTAATTGACAAGAGTGACACTGGTCTGGAGTCGCCGATTTCTGCTACTCTCTCTCTCTCTCTCTCTCTCTCTCTCTCTCTCTCTCTCTCTCTCTCTCCTCTCTCTCTCTCTCCTCTCACTCACTCTCTTTCTCTCTCCTGAGCTTCCTAGAATTCCCTCCTTGCCTTATCCTCCCTCACAAGTAATCTTGCACTAAAACCAGGGTGACACCTGAATCACCAAACCAGTAACTCATGATATTTCATAGTCACGCGGGAGGGAGGAATGTGGGACAGAGGGATAAGTGTGCGAAGGAAAAAAGGGAAGAAAGGATGGAAAAGGGAGAGGTGATGGACTTAGGGATGAAGAGAATAGTGAGAGGAAGGCAGAAAAAAGGAAGGGAGAAAAGAGGTCGGGTGGGAGAGAAAGAGAGAAATGTGGGAAGGAAAGATTTGTGTGAGACTGAGGGAAATACCAGGCGGCGTAGGAATGCAGAAACTGAAATAAGAGGCGAGCATAAGGAGAATGCAGGAAGAGGGAGAGTAAAGGAATGGAAATAGTGAAAGAGGAGAAATAATGCAGGAGGATTAGTAATGAAAGAAGAGAGGGAGTGTGAGGGAAGCATCGTGAGCAGAGGAATTTCTGAGAGATCGGAAGCGTAGGGCTTCAAGAAATGCTCGTGGTGTGATATATCGTTAATTTATTTATCATACATGTCTCTCAAGTTAGCAGCATCACTGGCAGCAACACTGGCAGCATCACTGGCAGCATTACTAGCAGCAATTTGGGCAGAAACACTGGCAGCAACACTGGCAGCATCACTGGCAGCATCACTGACAGCTACACTGACAGCAACACTGGCAGCATCACTAGCAGCAACACTAGCAGCATCACTGGTAACATTACTAGCAGTAATGTTGGCAGAAACACTGGCAGAAACACTGGCAGCAACACTGGCAGTATTACTGGCAGCATCACTGACAGCTACACTGGCAGCAACACTGGCAGCAACACTGCAGTATATGCAGCATCACTATGCAGCAACACTAGCAGCATCACTGGCAGCATTACTAGCAGTAATGTTGGCAGAAACACTGGCAGCAACACTGGCAGTATTACTGGCAGCATCACTGACAGCTACACTGGCAGCAACACCAGCAGCATCACTCACATCATCTCCGGTCTTCCTTCAACCATCCACCATCATACACAAACAGATCACGACTCGCCTAGGCTGATATTTTTTTCCTTATAAATATATTAACATGAAGCAATTTCTCATCCATTCCAGCTATTTGCTTTTATTTCGCCTGTATTTTGGCATTTCCATATTAATATGTCATGGAGGACTTCATTACAATTTTTTGTGTTTCGGATGTATGCAGTGTGACAGTCTATTTCGGTAATTTACTTTTATGTAAGTATCATAATAAGAGAGAGAGAGAGGGAGAGAGAGAGAGAGAGACAGACAGACAGACAGACAGACAGAGATTAAGAAAGTGAGAAAGAGCAGAGAGTGAGTCAACAAACTAACACAAAGGACAATAACCCTGTCTAACCCTGTCTAAATTCTGTTCACCTTCTCTAAAATCACTGACATTTGCTTCTTCGCTGGAGTGTTGACGTCATAACGGGGTCATGATGACCTCTCGTGTGACCTGGGGTCCTACTGGGTCACAGCCGTGACCAACATTAAAAGTGATTCACTGGGGGAAGATATTCGAGTATGATATCAGGATCAATGGCTGTATGTTACGATGGTATCTTCATTTATTAAAATATGTCACAATTTAAGTAGATTGAAAAAAAAATATGGCGACTTATGCGTATAAAAGGAAAGCCAAGTGATATCGTGAATGTCAAAATGGTATACAATACCGACAGGTTGGTAGGTAAGACACATAGGCAACATTTAGGCAACTTTATTCCGTAACGTTTCGCCTACACAGTAGGCTTCTTCAGTCGAGTACAGGAAGTAGGCAGGAGCAGTAGAAATGTGAAGACGATGTAATCAGTCCATCACCCTTGAAGTCGTAGATTTGAGGTTGTCAGTCCCTCAGCCTGGGGAAGTTCTGTTCCAAAGTCTGGAACTAACTGAAGGTCAAGCGATAGTGTTGAGACTTAAATACTGTCGGAAGGAGAGGTGTAGAGTAGTAATAGTAGTGAGAATGTAGCCACTGAGAGGTCACGTCCCTCTCAGATCAAACAATTCTCACTTGAAAAAGTTGTCCAATGTGTTTTCTCTTCTGTACCAAGATGCCATTGTGTTGCAGTGTCTGACAGTGAATATCAATATGGTATACAATACCGTGCCTATGTGTCTTACCTACCAAGTGATACCGTCGTTCATCTCCCTGCAACACTTAAAAAACTCATCGCAATAGGAAGTGTGATTCTTGACATTAGGAGGCCTACCTGCCTTCCTTCCTTCCTTCCCTGAGTTGACTTTCACAAATGGATCCAAACTAGAAGCGGAGCAGTTTTTTGAGTAGCGAAGAAGTATTAATGGATCGGTATCTTTTGAATATATAGCACCTCACCATTTGAAGATTGAGACACTTATGCAACATATGGGAATCTTTATTCAGGAAACTTTCCGCCACACAGTGGCTTCATCAGTCCAATACAAAGCAGACAATTGTAAGGAGAGGAGGAGTTTCAGGTAATTTGAGGCTGAGGGACTGATTACCTCAAACTCCTCCTCTCCTTACACCTTTCTGCTTTTTATTGGACTGATGAAGCCACTGTGTGGCGAAACGTTTCCTGAATAAAGATTCCCATATGTTGCATAAGTGTCTCAATCTTCAACTTGTCGGTTTTTCAAACCATTCATTACACCTCCTCATATACTCATAGTACGTATGTACTGCATGTATGTATGTATCTCTGTATATTCTGTGATATTATAATAGAAAAAAGATCCTAAATCATTACGCCGTATCATGACTTCTTCAGCTGGAATAAGGAAGCAATAACACTTGTCGCCGATGTAGTTTAGGAAAATGGTTGACACCTTAATTTTTCTGTATTGTTCCCTTAACCTACAGCTATTGGTCAGCCATTTCATTTCTTAGTCACCAGTTATTCCTAAGCCAACAGCCATTTCCCAGCTACCAATCATTTCCCAACCACCAGCCATTTCCCAGCCACCAGTCATTCTCCCCGCCACCAGTTATTCCCGAAGCAGCCACCATCAGACCAAACTGGAAACTTACACTACCTAACATTACATTGTATTTTATACTGACACTGAAGCTCTTCCATCCTGCCCTTGGTTGTGGACGACCACGACACAGCTATTATTCCTCAAGACGTGCAGCCATCATCAGTAACACTCTGGTAATAAACTCATTCTGTCAGCAATCATTTATTCCTGCACTGGCTCATACTCCTGAGACTCACTCATATATCATTGTGTTACAGTTTTATTATAACCTATTATTATCATATTCATTGGGAAGCAGTAAACCCACTGGGGATCATTCATCGCCTTTTGAATGAGATGTTTGATCCAAGGAAGAGAAGGCTGGCTCTATTTGAGTCAAGGGAGCTTCACCTGCCAGGTGTTCTCCTTCAACGGTTGTGTAACATTAATATGGTCTATATGTGAGCCGTTCTTTAAACATCAAATATTTTTTATTATAGTTGGATTTACTGGCTAAGAGCTGTTACCATGCCTCAGCTGTCTGACAAACCTACCACTATCTAAGGTACATATAACAACGCTACCCCAAGATCCCAGCCACAACATTAGATTATAACCCAGGTACCTAAGTTATTCCTTGGTCTATAGTAGCAAGTGGCGTAAGTAGACTCAGTCGTTACTTGTCCCCAGCTCAGAATTGAACTCGTGTCTTTGGTTGTGATTCGAACACAATACCACTTGTTTAGGAGTCATTCACACCTTGTGAATGTTTTTCCATCTATTTTAAACTGTAACACTATAAAAAAATTCTAGTGCTGTAAGACAAAAAGAAATAGCAACAGATATGTTAAAATGCACAGGTAATATCTGTTTTTGTTTTCCATTTTAATATATTCTCATCTTAAGTACATAAAAACTAATATTAATTTTTTTTCCATCGAGGACAGGTGAAAAATTCCATAGGGGTATAAACATCTATAAAAAAAAAATATATTCCTTTCAATGAAAAACAAGAGTCACAACAACAACAAAATAAAAGTAGATATATATTTTCCTTAATTATTTCGTAAAGATGATATTTATTATTGATGTTTTAGTTATTTCTTTGATGGTGACATATATAATGTTGACATATATAATGTTGACATATATAATGTTGACATATATAATGTTGACATATATAATGTTGACATATATAATGTTGACATATATAATGTTGACATATATAATGTTGACATGTACAATGGTGACATGTACAATGTTGACATATACAATGTTGACATATACAATGTTGACATATACAATGGTAACATATACAATGGTGACATATACAATGTTGACATGTACAATGTTGACATATACAATGTTGACATATACAATGGTGACATGTACAATGTTGACATATACAATGTTGACATATACAATGGTGACATGTACAATGTTGACATATACAATGTTGACATATACAATGTTGACATATACAATGTTGACATATACAATGGTAACATATACAATGGTGACATATACAATGTTGACATGTACAATGTTGACATATACAATGTTGACATATACAATGTTGACATATATAATGGTGACATATATAATGTTGACATATATAATGTTGACATATATAATGTTGACATATATAATGGTGACATGTACAATGGTGACATATATAATGTTGACATGTACAATGTTGACATATATAATGTTGACATGTACAATGGTGACATATATAATGTTGACATGTACAATGGTGACATATATAATGTTGACATGTACAATGGTGACATATATAATGTTGACATGTACAATGGTGACATATATAATGTTGACATATACAATGGTGACGTATATAATGGTGACATATACAATGTTGACATATACAATGGTGACGTATATAATGGTGACATATACAATGTTGACATATACAATGGTGACGTATATAATGTTGACATATACAATGTTGACATATACAATGGTGACGTATATAATGTTGACATATACAATGTTGACATATACAATGGTGACGTATATAATGTTGACATATATAATGGTGACATATATAATGTTGACATATATAATGGTGACATATATAATGGTGACATATATAATGTTGACATATACAATGGTGACATATACAATGGTGACGTATATAATGGTGACATATATAATGTTGACATATACAATGTTGACATATACAATGTTGACATATATTTAATGTGACATATACAATGGTGACGTATATAATGGTGACATATACAATGGTGACATATACAATGGTGACGTATATAATGGTGACATATATAATGTTGACATATACAATGTTGACATATACAATGTTGACATATATAATGGTGACATATACAATGGTGACGTATATAATGGTGACATATACAATGGTGACATATACAATGGTGACGTATATAATGGTGACATATATAATGTTGACATATATAATGTTGACGTATATAATGGTGACATATACAATGTTGACATATACAATGTTGACATATATAATGGTGACATATACAATGGTGACGTATATAATGGTGACATATACAATGGTGACATATACAATGGTGACGTATATAATGGTGACATATATAATGTTGACATATATAATGTTGACATATATAATGTTGACATATATAATGTTGACATATATAATGGTGACATATACAATGGTGACGTATATAATGGTGACATATATAATGGTGACATATACAATGGTGACGTATATAATGGTGACATATACAATGGTGACATATATAATGTTGACATATATAATGTTGACATATATAATGTTGACATATATAATGGTGACATATACAATGGTGACGTATATAATGGTGACATATACAATGGTGACATATATAATGTTGACATATATAATGTTGACATATATAATGGTGACATATATAATGGTGACATATACAATGGTGACATATATAATGTTGACATATATAATGGTGACATATATAATGTTGACATATACAATGGTGACATATATAATGTTGACATATATAATGGTGACATATATAATGTTGACATATATAATGGTGACATATATAATGGTGACATATACAATGGTGACATATACAATGGTGACATATATAATGGTGACATATATAATGGTGACATATATAATGTTGACATATACAATGGTTTACATATACAATGGTGACATATATAATGTGTGACATATATAATGGTGACATATACAATGGTGACATATACAATGGTGACATATATAATGGTGACATATATAATGGTGACATATACAATGGTGACATATATAATGTTGACATATACAATGGTGACATATACAATGGTGACATATATAATGGTGACATGTACAATGGTGACATATATAATGTTGACATATACAATGGTGACATATACAATGGTGACATATATAATGGTGACATATATAATGGTGACATATACAATGGTGACATATATAATGTTGACATATATAATGGTGACATATACAATGGTGACATATATAATGTTGACATATACAATGGTGACATATACAATGGTGACATATATAATGGTGACATATATAATGGTGACATATATAATGGTGACATATACAATGGTGACATATATAATGTTGACATGTACAATGGTGACATATACAATGGTGACGTATATAATGGTGACATATACAATGGTGACATATATAATGTTGACATGTACAATGGTGACATGTACAATTGTGACATATACAATGGTGACATGTACAATGGTGATATATATAATGGTGACATGTACAATGGTAATAAGTACAATGGTGACATGTACAATAGTGATAGATACAATGGTGACATGTGCAATGGTGACATGTACAATGGTGACATGTACAATTGTGACATATACAATGGTGACATGTACAATGGTGATATATATAATGGTGACATGTACAATGGTAATAAGTACAATGGTGACATGTACAATGGTGACATGTACATGAGGAGGCAAGAGTCTACAGCATCCCCTATGCTGATGTGACCAAGTTTACATAAGATAAACTTCTAAGAGCCTTCTCATACTCCTAAAATAATACCCATACAAGTACACAGCCTTAAAAATGGACAACAACAGCAACACTCATATATAAAACCACAACACTCACTTCCATATCATGGCAGACTGAGCCAGGCTACTTTTTAAAAGAAATGGCCAGACTAAACGTAGATGTTTGGAGTCATCTACAAATAAACTAACACCATAAAACAAAATTGTAGTATGTTCACTTTGGCGACTTTCACAGCGCGGGCCAGTAGGCCTGTTGTAGTGTAATGCTCAGCGTGTGTACACCTGACTACCAGCCCTGGATGCCGCATATAAGCTGTAATTTCTCTCATTGTTCCAGTATACACTCCACTGTATTAAATGTCTTTTCACTCTTATAGTTAAAGCTGTAGGTTCAGTGTGATCTTGGGTATGTGACATACATAAAAAAGCCTCAAATATTGAAAAAGATTACATGCTCACTATGGTATTTAATGAATCACCTGAAATTCTTACACCATAGTGGGTTGATGTTTTGGTATGAAACGTATCAACAGTTGATGCTTCGACAAGATATATTTTGACAGCTAATCTTTTGACAAGTAAGATCTTGCAGGTGGTGATTCAACAAGGTACATCTTAATAAACAACGTTCTGACAGATAACATCCTGACAGATTCTTTACGTTTGACCTTTTGCTTTTGTTACCACGTTTTCTTCCTTGACTGACAGGAGTGTCTTATTACGCATTGCAAAAGTGTGCAAGTGTATGGTGACAGCTGGTAGACTCAGATAATAGTTACAGACACATGATGAATTCAAAAGGAATACCAAATAAATGATAATTCCACAAATGCTCTAGTATCATATTAATTTTTTTTAGAGAAACAGCACCATGTCACAAAAATAAAAAGAAAAGTTGTGAGGGAGGTACTGGTAAGCTGGGATCGTCGTGTGAGGGAGGTACTGGTAAGCGGGGATCGTCGTGTGAGGGAGGTACTGGTAAGCGGGGATCGTCGTGTGAGGGAGGTACTGGTAAGCTGGGATCGTCGTGTGAGGGAGGTACTGGTAAGCGGGCATCGTCGTGTGAGGGAGGTACTGGTAAGCGGGCATCGTCGTGTGAGGGAGGTACTGGTAAGCGGGCATCGTCGTGTGAGGGAGGTACTGGTAAAGCGGCATCGTGTGTGAGAGGAGGTTACTGTAAGCGGATCGTCGTGTGAGGAGGTATGTTAAGCGGACATCGTCGTGTGAGGGAGGATACTGTAACGGCATCGCGTGTGAGTGAGTACTGGTATAAGACGGCATCTCGTGTGAGGGATGGTACTGGTACGGGGAATGACGTTGAGGTAGTACTGGAACGGCATCGTTCGTGTGAGGGAGGACTGTAACGGCATCGTTGAGGGGTGTACTAGGTAGCGGGCATCGTCGTGTGACGGAGACAGTAAGCGGGCATCCGTCGGTGAGGGAGTACTGGTAAGCGGATCGTCCGTGTGTAGGGTACAGTAAGCGGCATCGCGTGTGAGGGATGTACAGAAGCGTGGCTATCGTCGATTGAGGAGGACTGGTAAGTCGGTGCACGTCGTGTGAGGAGTCACTGGTAACGGATCGTCGGTAGGGAGAATAGGTAAGCGCATGATCGATGTGAGGGAAGTACTAGTAAGTCGCATCGTCGTAGTGAGGTAGTACTGGTAAGCGGGCATCTTGTTGTGAGGAGGATGGTAAGCGCATCGTCGTGTGAGGGAAGTATGTAAGCGGGATCGTCGTGTGAGGGAGGTACTGGTAAGCGGGCATCGTCGTGTGAGGGAGGTACTGGTAAGCGGGCATCGTCGTGTGATGGGAGGTACTGGTAAGCGGGCATCGTCGTGTGAGGGAGGTACTGGTAAGCGGGATCGTCGTGTGGGGAGGTACTGGTAAGCGGGGATCGTCGTGTGTGGGAGGTACTGGTAAGCGGGATCGTCGTGTGAGGGAGTACTGGTAAGCGGGCATCGTCGTGTGAGGGAGGTACTGCTAAGCGGGATCGTCGTTGAGGGAGGTACTGGTAAGCGGGGATCGTCGTGTGAGGGAGGTACTGGTAAGCGGGGATCGTCGTGTGTGGGAGGTACTGGTAAGCGGGGATCGTCGTGTGAGGGAGGTACTGGTAAGCGGGCATCGTCGTGTGAGGGAGGTACTGGTAAGCGGGGATCGTCGTGTGAGGGAGGTACTGGTAAGCGGGGATCGTCGTGTGAGGGAGGTACTGGTAAGCGGGATCGTCGTGTGGGAGGTACTGGTAAGCGGGGATCGTCGTGTGAGGGAGGTACTGGTAAGCGGGATCGTCGTGTGAGGGAGGTACTGGTAAGGGGGATCGTCGTGTGAGGGAGGTACTAGTAAGCGGGGATCGTCGTGTGAGGGAGGTACTGGTAAGCGGGTATCGTCGTGTGAGGGAGGTACTGGTAAGCGGGTATCGTCGTGTGAGGGAGGTACTGGTAAGCGGGCATCGTCGTGTGAGGGAGGTACTGGTAAGCGGGTATCGTCGTGTGAGGGAGGTACTGGTAAGCGGGCATCGTCGTGTGAGGGAGGTACTGGCAAGCGGGATCATCGTGTGTGAGGGAGGTACTGGTAAGCGGGCATCGTCGTGTGAGGGAGGTACTGGTAAGCGGGCATCGTCGTGTGAGGGAGGTACTGGTAAGCGGGGATCGTCGTGTGAGGGAGGTACTGGTAAGCGGGCATCGTCGTGTGAGGGAGGTACTGGTAAGCGGGTATCGTCGTGTGAGGGAGGTACTGGTAAGCTGGGATCATCGTGTGAGGGAGGTACTGGTAAGCGGGTATCGTCGTGTGAGGGAGGTACTGGTAAGCTGGGATCATCGTGTGAGGGAGGTACTGGTAAGCGGGCATCGTCGTGTGAGGGAGGTACTGGTAAGCGGGCATCGTCGTGTGAGGGAGGTACTGGTAAGCTGGGATCATCGTGTGAGGGAGGTACTGGTAAGCGGGTATCGTCGTGTGAGGGAGGTACTGGTAAGCTGGGATCATCGTGTGAGGGAGGTACTGGTAAGCGGGCATCGTCGTGTGTAGGAGGTACTGGTAAGCGGGGCATCGTCGTGTGAGGGAGCTACTGGTAAGCGGGGATCGTCGTGTGAGGGAGGTACTGGTAAGCGGGCATCGTCGTGTGAGGGAGGTACTGGTAAGCGGGCATCGTCGTGTGAGGGAGGTACTGGTAAGCGGGCATCGTCGTGTGAGGGAGGTACTGGTAAGCGGGCATCGTCCGTGTGAGGGAGGTACTGATAAGCGGGCATCGTCGTGTGAGGGAGGTACTGGTAAGCGGGCATCGTCGTGTGAGGGAGGTACTGGTAAGCGGGGCATCGTCGTGTGAGGGAGGTACTGGTAAGCGGGCATCGTCGTGTGAGGGAGGTACTGGTAAGCGGGATCGTCGTGTGAGGGAGGTACTGGTAAGCGGGCATCGTCGTGTGAGGGAGGTACTGGTAAGCGGGCATCGTCGTGTGAGGGAGGTACTGGTAAGCGGGCATCGTCGTGTGAGGGAGGTACTGGTAAGCGGCATCGTCGTGTGAGGGAGGTACTAGGTAAGCGGGGCATCGTCGTGTGAGGGAGGTACTGGTAAGCGGGCATCGTCGTGTGAGGGAGGTATGGTAAGCTGGGATCATCGTGTGAGGGAGGTACTGGTAAGCGGATACGTCGTGTGAGGAGGTACTGGTAAGCTGGGATCATCGTGTGAGGGAGGTACTGGTAAGCGGGCATCGTCGTGTGAGGGAGGTACTGGTAAGCGGGCATCGTCGTGTGTGGGAGGTACTGGTAAGCGGGCATCGTCGTGTGAGGGAGGTACTGGTAAGCGGGCATCGTCGTGTGAGGGAGGTACTGGTAAGCTGGGATCATCGTGTGTGGGAGGTACTGGTAAGCGGGCATCGTCGTGTGAGGGAGGTACTGGTAAGCGGGCATCGTCGTGTGAGGGAGGTACTGGTAAGCGGGCATCGTCGTGTGAGGGAGGTACTGGTAAGCGGGCATCGTCGTGTGAGGGAGGTACTGGTAAGCGGGCATCGTCGTGTGAGGGAGGTACTGGTAAGCGGGCATCGTCGTGTGAGGGAGGTACTGGTAAGCGGGCATCGTCGTGTGAGGAGGTACTGGTAAGCGGGCATCGTCGTGTGAGGGAGGTACTGGTAAGCGGGCATCGTCGTGTGAGGGAGGTACTGGTAAGCGGGCATCGTCGTGTGAGGGAGGTACTAGTAAGCGGGCATCGTCGTGTGAGGGAGGTACTGGTAAGCGGGCATCGTCGTGTGAGGGAGGTACTGGTAAGCTGGGATCATCGTGTGAGGGAGGTACTGGTAAGCGGGCATCGTCGTGTGAGGGAGGTACTGGTAAGCGGGCATCGTCGTGTGAGGGAGGTACTGGTAAGCGGGCATCGTCGTGTGAGGGAGGTACTGGTAAGCGGGCATCGTCGTGTGAGGGAGGTACTGGTAAGCTGGGATCATCGTGTGAGGGAGGTACTGGTAAGCGGGTCATCGTCGTGTGAGGGAGGTACTGGTAAGCTGGGCATCGTCGTGTGAGGGAGGTACTGGTAAGCGGGCATCGTCGTGTGAGGGAGGTACTGGTAAGCGGCATCGTCGTGTGAGGGAGGTACTGGTAAGCGGGCATCGTCGTGTGAGGGAGGTACTGGTAAGCGGGCATCGTCGTGTGAGGGAGGTACTGGTAAGCTGGCATCGTCGTGTGAGGGAGGTACTGGTAAGCGAGCATCGTCGTGTGAGGGAGGTACTGGTAAGCTGGCATCGTCGTGTGAGGGAGGTACTGGTAAGCTGGCATCGTCGTGTGAGGGAGGTACTGGTAAGCGGGCATCGTCGTGTGAGGGAGGTACTGGTAAGCGGCATCGTCGTGTGAGGGAGGTACTGGTAAGCGAGCATCGTCGTGTGAGGGAGGTACTGGTAAGCTGGCATCGTCGTGTGAGGGAGGTACTGGTAAGCGGGCATCGTCGTGTGAGGGAGGTACTGGTAAGCGAGCATCGTCGTGTGAGGGAGGTACTGGTAAGCGGGCATCGTCGTGTGAGGGAGGTACTGGTAAGCGGGCATCGTCGTGTGAGGGAGGTACTGGTAAGCGGGCATCGTCGTGTGAGGGAGGTACTGGTAAGCGAGCATCGTCGTGTGAGGGAGGTACTGGTAAGCGGGCATCGTCGTGTGAGGGAGGTACTGGTAAGCTGGGATCATCGTGTGAGGGAGGTACTGGTAAGCGGGCATCGTCGTGTGAGGGAGGTACTGGTAAGCGGGCATCGTCGTGTGAGGAGGTACTGTAGCGAGCATCGTGTGTAGAGGTACTGTAAGCGATCATCGTGTGTGAAGGAGGTACTGGTAAGCGAGCATCGTCGTGTGAGGGAGGTACTGGAGACTGAACTGGCGTCCTGATATTTACTAAGTTGACATCGTCGTGGACCGGCAGACTCAGACGATCTTCTTTTTGAATTTCATTTATTTGTGATATACCATAAGAATAAATTACGTCCAAACAAGAGTACAATAAACACTGATTAATGGCACAAACGAATCCACATAGAGAAAATAAAGCTGAAAAGTGGAAGAGCACTGTATATTTCGGCTTACTACTCAGTCTACTGAGAAGGACCTCGGTGTATGGACGAAACAATCAAAATTTCTCAGTAATTTTATTTTATCACTTGAAATATTTTTGTGCAAATATAATATGTGTTTTATGAAATAAAATGTTAGTGATAAATTCTGTTCGTTTAATTTTACTAATGCGACTTGAATGGAATAAAATTTGGATCAGTTAGTAAAAATAAAATAATTATTATAGTAAAGCTTCATGAATACACTGCAGAACCTAACTATAAATTGCTTCAGTGACTCATTTAGTAATTGAGTCGAGAAGTCTGGGCAATTTAATTTGGAGAACTTAATTAAGATGGAGCCAACTGGCGCAAAAAGTAGGATCGCTGATCTGCCAGGATTGAGTTTGGTAAAGGCTTAAAACTCATCAGAACGTTGTCGTATTTTAGTCAGTTAAGAAAAACCTTAAGTGAGTCTTCAGTCAAGTTAGAGGAACCATTACACCAGTCTTCCGTAAGGTCGGAGGAACCATTAAGAATCCTTATGCCAGTTTTTCAGTCAGGTCAAAGATGCCATAAAGCCAATATTTCAGTCAATGAGCTATTAAACCAGTCTATAACAAAGTTAAAGAAATCTTTAAACGAGTCAATAGTCACATGATAGAACTCAATAAACCATCTTACAATCGGGCCATTGGAACCATTAGCCTTTCTAAAGTCAAGTCTAACAAACCATCAAACTATTCTGCAATCGTGGCAGAGGAACCATTAGGTCAATCAACAGTCAGTTTAGAGGAACCATTATAGGTCAGTCTGTCATCAGATCAGATGAATGACATAGTGATGAAAGCTCGTGTATTTATCCTTCAAGCAACGATAGACCCCCTTACACTAGAACTCTACACAGGACGAGAGATAACAAATAAACCCTCCTCCATACAGCCATTTCCCCACGCACATCTGTCGTCCTGGTAAAAAGACCTGTGATGCCTTCTCTCCAAAATAACCTGATAGCTTATAATTGCTTCACACTCATATACACTTCCCTCCTCACTCCAATTTTCCTTCATTCTCGCGCACATACAACAACAAACAAAACATTATTTATTTGTCAGCACATTCCTGGGTCCCCGTGTTAAATGACTATGACTAATGTCAGCTTGCCTCCTTAAT
>NC_069419.1:25914429-25944429 GCF_026875155.1 Cherax quadricarinatus
GGTGCACGTAGGACCTTACTTTCCTCTTAGTTATTTGGGTATTTTGTACTCTCAGTTCTGTTTTCATGCGTTATTTCTAGATAGCATGCAGTAAGGACGGAATCTGTGTTGAGGAATTTGGTATCGAAGTAAAATGGGCTTACTTGAGTTGTTATATGACATTACGAAATCTAGTAAATTATTTGAGAATAAAAAGAGAGGACTGAATATACTGCTCGGGGAACCACCAAGCTCACTGAGAATATAGGTATAATACAGGAGCCAAGAGGTTCCCTATTAACAAATGAGTTGGTTCTTGATTTTTCGACTGACCAACGACCATCTTTTGTATCATTGTTTACTAACAATGATACAAGAGATGGTTCTTTTCCACATGTTTGCCCGGCGGCTCGGCTATTGTTTAACTTTAATTGTTTCCTAAGCGACACAAAGAATACTCCAGACATATTTACCTTCACAAACACTTGATAATTGTCTGGCGTGGGACATCAGAAATATTGAACCGTCTATATCTTAATCTTCCCTGAGCCGTCATATTTCTCAGCTTGTTAGTGAACTCATACGGAACTCATACGGCTATTGTTTAACTTTAATTGGTTCCTAAGCGACTACAAAGAATACTCCAGACATATTTACCTTCACAAACACTTGATAATTGTCTGGCGTGGGACATCAAATATGATCCGTCTATATCTAACTTCTGACCGTCATATTTCCAGCTTTTAGTACTCAT
The DNA here is from genome assembly GCF_026875155.1 of Cherax quadricarinatus. NCBI lineage: Eukaryota > Metazoa > Arthropoda > Malacostraca > Decapoda > Parastacidae > Cherax > Cherax quadricarinatus. Next base: position 25,915,163 of record NC_069419.1, read on the forward strand.
CGGACTCATTCACGGCCATTTTAACTTAATTGGTCCTAAGCGACTACAAGAAACCATCCAACCATTACCCTTACAAACACTTATTAATGTCTGCGGGGACATCAAATATTGAACGTCTATGTCTTACTCTTCCAGAGCCTCAATTTCACGCTTGTTATGAATCCTACGAGAATCACATGTTTCAGTATTTCACTGTGCCTCATCTTCCTCTTCTCTTCCTCACAACTAAAAAAAATAAAGCGTTCTGATACCCTAATATCCTTCACACATTGTAAATTGCCCCCTTCTCTTCCCCTTCCCTGCCCTCCTTGCATCCAGAACCAATCAACCATAGCCCATTACAGAAAATCTTATTAAGCTGCAGGATCATCACATGCTCCCCCTCCGCCTCCTTACTCCTTCCTCCTATCCTCCATCTTCCCCATTTACATCCTCGTACTTCCATCCATCTTCCTCCTACATTCCTTCTACTTACCACTGGTTCTTTATTTAATATGATGATCAAATTAAATGTAGAACATGTGGGTAGCCCTGTGGTTATTTTCTATAGCACTATGTGCTTAAATGTCCACATATTGAGGAATATAGAGACAATATAATTACCTATGGCATATACTGCCTCCTTCTCTCCTCTCTGTTATTGTGACATTGTAAGCTCTTCTCTCCTAAGTTCATGTATAATAACCCAGGTGATATGTCAGGGTATCTTATTTATAAAATTAAAATGGAAGACATATTAACAAATATCCTGTATCTGCTTGCAATAGGTAAATTAACTGTAGATATAAATAGGTGTCTCAGTACGTGAAAATAAAATACCAGACATTAAGCAAATATCTTAAATTTGCTTGAAATAGATACATCAACTATACAATAAATATAAATCCAGATTTATTCCAGCTAACCATTTTACAGCTTAGTTCCTGTGTCTTCTGTCGATCCATTACTATCCACACGAAGAATGTGCTGCGCACAGTAAACAAGCAGCTTCGCTGGCAAAAATCTAAATTTAAAAATCTGTACCTACCGTCTACATCACCCTCACCCATCCTACCCTTTATGTACTCTCATACCTCCCCTATCCTTCACGTACTCTCACGCCTTCCTACCTTACCCTTCACGTAGCCCTCACACTCCTCTACTCTTACCACACACACTTACCCTCCACATCACCCTTCACTTACCTCACCACCCTTCACTTACCCTCAACCCACCCTTCACTTACTCTCCCCTGTCCCTTTACCTACCCTTCATTCACCCTTCACTCCCCTTCCATCCACCCTTTACCTATCCTCCACCCACCTATCACTTATCCTCCACCAACCCTTCATTCACCCTCCACCTTTCACCTATCCTCCTCCATACCTTCTCTCATCTTATTCCCACCCATCCTTTGGACTGTATCCTAATTTAACATTTTTATTGAAAAAATGAGATATTAGCTTCCATATGATGACTTGTGAATGCCTCTTCTGATTCACTTCATATCTTTATTGTTAATATTTAACTGCATTACAAGCTCATGCCGCACTCTGCACTATTCCATTCGCGTGCATTGAGGTGAAGGGAGCTGGGGTTATTCAAGACGGGAATACCTTCTTCGGTTATCACAACGACCGAAACACATCTAGTGTATTAACTGCGTATAAAGCAGACCACAATTCTGCAAGTCATCTTTGCCAGCTGTACCGTACCCTGGATGGTGCGGTGACTATTGGCGGGCTGTTGCATTCTCCCTTCAGCATTGCGCAGCTGGTTTGATTTCTTCATCAGGCTAATAATCGCCTCCTCTAACCAGATTATCTTAGGCCGTCAGTTGGTGCACATCATATTTCAGCCTATTAGGCTTCTTGTGATAGTGTATTCAGTTTATTGTTAAGAGAACTCACTATTCTACATTTTCCAGTATTCAATGTTCACTGCTGAAATGACCTTTCGGCATTTGCTGAACATTTTGTTTATAGTGTACAAAGTGTCTGGTAAAGGTTATAGTACAGCCCATACTTTAGACCTGCTAAAGAAGTAGTGGAGTTCGTAAAGATGAATTCTGCTGCTAAGATTTGGAGACAGTGGCCTTGAAATCCGAACAAGTGCTGCCGCTAATATGAATGCCGCTGTGCCAAGTTTATTAGTTCTCCTTGATGTTGCTTGGGCTTATCTCAGCCAATTATTACGAGTCCATAAAAAAAACACGAGGTTAAACTAGTGTTTGAAGTATCCTCTTAATCATGGCATTATACGCTCCTGCTGAGATAAGCGAGACTGAGAGTGCAATCATTCTTGTTAATCTTTAGTCGTCGTTGGATCAATGCTTGCCCCACGATCATCTGCTCTTCTCGATGAAGCCATCTTTTAGTATTGTTCGTAAGATACAGATAACAGAAGACCAAGAATCTTACAGTATATATCGAGGATATCTGTTGATAACAGCTTAATTACTGTACCGTTTCATTTTTAATAAGGTGAACAGAGATTCAACTGGAAATGAGAATGTGAAGTTCAAGTCTTAATACTGATTCTGCCCCTGATACTACTACTTCCGCTATCTCTCCAACTGTTACTAATGCTGCTGCTACCATTGTCATCACCATTACTACTACAGCTATTAATATTTATAATGCTACTACAACAATTTTTACTACTACTACTACCACTACTACAGTTTCTGTTATTACTCATGCCACTGCTACTATCACAAATATTTAGGAAGAATATCTGTCACCTGCTGTAGGACTAACAAATTCTCCTGTTCACATCTTTGGTAGAAAATACACAAACACACACACACACACACACACACACACACACACACACACACACACACACAGTGCATCTAATTTTTATATATATAAAAAAAAAAGTCCTCATGAAGAATACCCTGTACACCGTATACGTTAGGCCCATATTGGAGTATGCGGCACCAGTTTGGAACCCACACCTAGCCAAGCACGTAAAGAAACTAGAGAAAGTGCAAAGGTTTGCAACAAGACTAGTCCCAGAGCTAAGAGGTATGTCCTACGAGGAGAGGTTAAGGGAAATCAACCTGACGACACTGGAGGACAGGAGAGATAGGGGGGACATGATAACGACATACAAAATACTGAGAGGAATTGACAAGGTGGACAAAAACAGGATGTTCCAGAGATTGGACACAGTAACAAGGGGACACAGTTGGAAGCTAAAGACACAGATGAATCACAGGGATGTTAGGAAGTATTTCTTCAGCCACAGAGTAGTCAGTAAGTGGAATAGTTTGGGAAGCGATGTAGTGGAGGCAGGATCCATACATAGCTTTAAGCAGAGGTACGATAAAGCTCACGGCTCAGGGAGAGTGACCTAGTAGCGATCAGTGAAGAGGCGGGGCCAGGAGCTCGGACTCGACCCCCGCAACCTCAACTAGGTGAGTACAACTAGGTGAGTACACACACACACACACACCAAGGGTAATATAACAACGCATGCCAAAATCACCAGTGGTGGGAATCATGGAGCAATCATATACCTTCCACCGTCAATTAGTCACAAGTGGTGGGTATTATGAAGTAGTTACCCACCAGTGGTGGAAATCACGGAAGAATCAGGAACCCACCACTTGCAACTGCAGTCACCAGTGGTGGTCATCATGAAGCAATAAGTTTTCTAGAATCACTGACAACTACAGCCACTAGTGGTTAGCATTACGAGGAAACAAGTTACACACTACTGGCAACTGCAGTCACCAGTGGTTGGCAACATGAAGAAACCAGTGATCCACCACTGGCAACCACTGTTTACAAGAATCGTCTTAAAGACAACTCACGTTCATCGAATTCCCTTTTCACCAATACTGGACAGACTGCTGAAGATATTGACAACGTTCCACAGATGCTTGCTTCAGGCGCAGCCAGGGTCGAGGACCTTCCTTGTATGTGCAAGTTGTTTAGTAAAACATTTTTATAATCAAGATTCCGCTTTATATAACATCTCCCAAATTGAAACATATTTTGTATTTTGAAATTCGTAAATGAAGGGTATTCTTCATGAGGACTTTTTTTTTTATATATATAAAAATTAGATGCACTGATATTTTACAATATTAAAACGAGAAATATTTTTCCCTAATAATCATCAGACTAGATAGTTTTATGCGAGTGCTGTCGCCCGTACATGATACAATGTCCCAGTTGTTATCGATGTGCATCCTGTCAGCAAAGAACACATGCACACATCCTTGTTCAAGGTGTTCTTGACTTTAGTTTTAATTATTAATCTGTTGCTTGTGTTATTTATTCTTACGTTATATTTAATCCTCCATCACTCCTAAATACACGTTTCTTTATTTGCTTTAATTATTCAACTATTTTAGCTGTGTATTTATCCAAGTCTTTAGAAGTGAGAGATTTTCTGGCAGAAAAGTGTGCTTAAGAAATAAACCACTGTAGGCAAATATTTGAAATATTACATATTTTAAATATTTCATCCTCTACATAACTTCGATGACTCGCTATGCTCTCAGAAACATAGAGAATGTAAGAAGTTATTTCTTGTTGTCAGGACATACTTGCACAAGCAATTGTGAAACTCTCGTTTCATGGTCAAGAATAATTGATAAATGATATGCTATTGTACTATGGAATCCTGCGTTGCGTGGAATATCTATAAAAACATGGGCTGCTCATATAGAGATCTTTCCAGGAGATCTAAGCAGGAATAAGCGTGGACTTGCAGTTGTAAGGACGCTGGTTCCTTAATCAATATGATAAGTGGTGAATGCGTTCATGTCAGTGTCATTTGCATCCTGCCATCAGATTCATTAATGCTTGAATTTGATGGCAAGATGTAAATTATTCAGTTTACCCAAGAAATACTCAGTATTTTCTTCTAGCCACATCTAAATATTTTGACATAATTTAATCATGAACGGATATTTGTGGTAATAATTCATTATCAAATTACTGTTTAGACAAATTAGCTAAAATTGTATTGAAAGGATTGGTCTTTGTTATTATACAGTTCTACCCGTAAACAGTATCCTTAATTAAAATGTTGCTATCCATAACAGTCTATTTCAATAAACAAATTACGTGTGATCAAACCATACCACGGGCGGGGGTAGAACCCGCGATCAGAGTCTCAAAACTCCAGGCCGTCGCGTTAGCCACTGGACCAGCGGGTTCTATCCCCGCCCGTGGTATGGGTTTGTTTGCAATCGTGTCATTACGATTTCGTGAGTCAAGTTACGTGTGATCAGTTGTTGTGTGAGCCAAGTACGAGCCTTTATTCATCGTACACAGTGCCAGCAAAGGCATTATCAGGGTCATCTAGTGGTAACATATGAACTTAGATGATCTGGAGACCCGCCACTGCTCTCTGGCCATGTCAGAGGGAAGTTGGTTAGCTGACTTCATTACTCCGTTTGTGGTAACAGCCTCAGCTACTCAGATTCTTTTAAACCACCAGCTAATTCACACCTTTGAGATCTTTGTCCTCTGGTTTTGTTTACTTACTGTAACAAATTTATTGAACATGGAAAGTGAATAATCCATATGAGTTAAGCACCTTTTGGGAACATAATAATACTAATAATACTACTAATAAAAATGTGTCCAAATCCTAAGCAGAAATACTATATTTCGAGAACACCACTATTTCTATGATGCAGGTTTGCAGTACTTGTGACATCATTATCGTTGCTTATAACACAACCTAGTACTACAAACCTGCATCATAGAAATATTGGTGTTCTTGAAACTTTCTAGTATTTCTGATTCATATTTTGATACTCATTTATTATTTTTATTATTAGTAGTATTAGTATTAGTATATTCCAAGAGGTGCTTAACTCGTATGGATTATTCACTTCAATGGTTCAGTAAATTTGTGACTGTTAACAAGCATGCTGGTTTTTTAAAATGTCTGGATAATGTTTATGTGGGAGTCAAAAAAGGAAGACAATTAGATAAAGTTATTATGAATCCAGAAAATACGTTTTACAACCAGATGACACAATGTAGTTGGTCATGTAGGTGACAAAACACATTATTGACTGTTATAATTGCAGACTAGTCTGTAAATTTCATAATTATAAAAAAACTATTTGATTAATATAATTGCATTTCATCGTTCCAAATTCTCATTTTTTCCGAGTAGTCAATTAATTTCAAAATTTATAATTCTTTTCCAAAACGAGAATTTAACAAATAGCGTTCATAACAGCTATGGAGGTCAGGTGGTGGCAGTGTGTTATGATGTTAGTGAGAGAGAGAGAGAGAGAGAGAGAGAGAGAGAGAGAGAGAGAGAGAGAGAGAGAGAGAGAAGAGAAAGAGAGAGAGAGAGAGAGAGAGAGAGAGAGAAGGAGAAGAGAGAAGGGAGAGAGAGAGAGAGAGAGAGAGAGAGAGAGAGAGAGAGAGAGAGAGAGAGGGTTGAGGTAGGGGAAGGAGGTAGTGTGGGAAGAAAGATATTTCAAACTTTGAAACATTTTTTTGGGGGAAGCTGCTGATCGCTTCGTCTCAGCAAGTATCATCCATTCCTTCTTGTCTGCTCCCCAGTTCCTCTATTTTTTGTTTCGTTTCGTACTCTGAGCCTTTATTTTTCTTTCTCTTCCTAATTGAGCACCTGTACTCCCTGACTTGGGAACTTGTACTTCCTAACTTGGCACTTGTAATTCATGACTTGGCAAGTATACTTCCTAACTTGGCACCTGTACTTCATAACTGCTCATGTATACTTCCTAACTTCGCACCTTTAATTTCTTTTTCGACACCTATATTTTCCAACTTGTCACCAGTACTTCCACGAAAGATACAGAAAAAGTTTTCAACGTGAATCATTTATTTTTTTCATTGTGAAAGAGAATTGTCAGTTTTTTCTCTTGTAATTTGTAAGTGTAATGCTAAATTTCTCCTATATGAACCTGAGAGTTATATAATGATGCTTGGACTATCGTTCCCATATTCTGGTCTTAAGTATGGCTTCCCAGTCCACCGCTTCATTATTGATTCTGTCGGTGCTCACTATATTGATGATTTAAGTACTAGGGTGCTTCTTGAAGAAAGTATTTTTAATTTTCCTTATATATGATGGATATTTTTGAAATACTCTTGACATTTTATGCTTAAAGTCTAGTGCACTCATTAAACCCATGCTTTTCGCTGGGGGTATTTTGCACAGTCTAATATACCCTTGAGTATGCAGATTTGGAACCAGTTGCTCCAGCATCTTCCATAAGTAAATTATTTTCAGCGATTTAAATGTATACCTGACTTTATACAAGCAGTGAAATATGTATGTACCTTCTATTCACTTTAGTTTAGCCTGCTTTAAATGGATCTGTCAGTTTGTAGCAGTATTCTAGCTAGTAGAGTACAAATGCCTTTAAGGTTCTCATTAGTGGTTTGGTTTCCCTTGTTCTTAAGGGTTTTTGTTTTCCATTTTCCTCATAGTGTTTATAGTAACAAATGTGTCTTCTTAGATGTAAGATATTCTGAGAATGCTGACACCTGTTCTTTCGTTTTCTTGTAGATGAGGGGTAGGGGTTTTTCTACATTTTCTATAAAAGAGTATCATGAATTTGTCCTCGCTGAATATCACGTATATTTTTGTAACCCGTATTTGTCTCTTTCCCTTTATCGTCCTGTACCTTTTCCTGTTCTTTATATCATCGCTCTGCCTCTATCCATTTAGCTCTAGTCTTTACCTTTCACCCACTGTCCTCTCTTTTTCATCATTCCTTTCTATCCGTCCATTTCTCCCTCTTCTGTCCTTTTGCCCTGTCTTCTCATTGATCGTCCTTGTCTCTCCTACTGCATAGCTTTTCACCTGATCGTCTTTTTGCCTTTCTTCCTCCTATATATTCTTCTCCGTGCCATGCACCGCTGCCATAAAGACGAGAGTGAGACAGAATGATGATGAAGCGAGTCGTCGCTGAGTCCAGTCGACCTCTCCACTTTTTATGAAATTCTTCAGCTAGTCTTTATTTTTTTTCTCCCACTTTCACCTAACGTACTCTCCTGTCTGTGTCTGACTTTCCAGATTCTTATACTTATTAATTCTCTCTCTCTCTCTTTCTCTCTCTCTCTTTCCCTCGTGTTAACGATAAATGCAGGACGAACTAAAAACAGCGAACTGATATAAAGTGAAATATACTGAAATATTAATTAATAATTAGTAACTTGAACACACAATACAGTTATCGAGTATGATAACTCTAAATGAGAGATTAAACTAATAAATACTTTAAAGAAAGACTCAAAATTAATTTTCTTTTTCGTATGAGAATAATTACTGAATAATTACCAAGAAGTAATTACTAGGAAATAATTACTAGGAAATTAATGTGCTCAGATATATGGGAGCGAACTTGTCAGCAGATGGGGTCTGTGAAAGACGAGGTGAACTATGGAAATGATAAGGAGGAAAAAGGTGAGCAGTGCACTGAAGAGTCTGTGAGGACAAAGAACGTTGTCCATGGAAGTAAAGAAGGAAATGTATGAGAGTATAGTGGTACCAGCGTTCTTACATAGGTGTAAAGCGTGGGTTGTGAACGTTGCAGCAAGAGGCTGGAGGCAGTGGAGATGTCGGGTCTGAGGGCAATGTGTGGTGTGAATATAATACAAAGAATTTGTACCTTGGAGAGTAGGAGGCGCAGGATTTCAAAAAGTATTATTCAGAAGGCTGAAGAGAGGTTATTGAGGTAGTACGGACATTTAGAGAAGTTGGACCAAACAGGATTGCTTGGAATGCATAAAAATATGCAGTGGAGGGAAGGCGGGGTAGGGGTCATCTTAGAAAAGGTTGGAATGAGGAGGTAAAGAAGGTTTTATGTCAAGTTGCTTAGAAATACAGCAAGTGTGCTAGCGTGTTAGATGTGAGTGGATGCAAGTGGATTTTATGACGACGTGCTGTTGGAATGTGAGCAAGGTACCATTTATAGTAACTTGTTCACAAGGTACATTGTAAATAGTCCAGGTCGGACCGAAACGTCGTGGTAAGCTCCTCTCTCCTATGTGCGCGTTATTTGTGTATTGTTCCAGTTACAGTATGTGCCTTTTTATCATTTACCATATATGGATTCACGGAAGCCGGGTAGCCGGATTCGAGTCCTGGAGGTGGGAATTACAGTGCCTACTCAATAAAGGAGGTGTGGAGATATATGCAGTTGTGAACGGTTGTACCGGCGCCCCTAAGACAGTTATGGAGTGAGTGATAGTGAAAGTGTTTCATCCTTTCTGGGTCACCCTCCTCGGTGGGAGACGGCCGGTTTATTGAAAAAAATTAAAAATCTGCACTAAAATGCATATAAACCCAAACGAGCTTAATGTCTTCTGTAGTAACCACACAATATTGTGGAAGAACACAAGCTTCGTACATGCATCGCCTCCAGGTTCATCCTCACCCAGATTTGCAGTCGTAAATTATCTTTTTAGGTTGGCGTCGTCCCTCAGGGGTTGGAAATGAGTACGTCTTAAAATGGCAATGTGTTTTGAGTGGAGGCAAGATATTGTAAGGCTTTGTCGTCGTACTACTGGAAGGAAATCATGGTACGATAAAGAGACATTCCTGAAAACCAATTAAACGAATTTGAATCTTACAGGTGGTAAAATAATGCGTGTATTATAAAGGAAATGTGTTGCAGTTCGAAAGATTACTTGAATCGGAATGACTGTTGTTTTCTGGCAACACAGTTGTTAAATAAATGACGGTAAATGTTTTCTTGTTATGGGTGAATATTGCCGGTGTAATGAAAGCTGTGTGTGTGTGTGTGTGTGTGTCTGTGTGTACTCACCTATTTGTACTCACCTATTTGTGGTTGCAGGGGTCGAGTCCTAGCTCCTGGCCCCGCCTCTTCACCGGTTGCTACTAGGCCCTCTCTCTCCCCGCTCCATGAGCTTTATCAAACCTCGTCTTAAAACTGTGTATGGTTCCTGCCTCCACTACGTCATTTTCTAGGCTATTCCACTGCCTTACAACTCTATGACTGAAGAAATACTTCCTACTATCTCTCTGACTCATTTGTGTCTTCAACTTCCAATTGTGGCCTCTTGTTTCTGTGTCCCCTCCCTGGAACATCCTGTCCTTGTCCACCTTGTCTATTCCACGCAGTATTTTATATGTCGTTATCATGTCTCCCCTGACCCTCCTGTCCTCCAGTGTCGTCAGGCCGATTTCCCTTAATCTTTCTTCATAGGACATTCCCCTTAGCTCTGGAACTAACCTTGTTGCAAACCTTTGTACTTTCTCTAGTTTCTTGACGTGGTTTATCAAGTGCGGGTTCCAAACAGGTGCTGCATACTCCAGTATGGGCCTGACATACACGGTGTACAATGTCTTGAATGATTCCTTACTAAGGTATCGGAATGCTGTTCTCAGGTTTGCCAGGCGCCCATATGCTGCAGCAGTTATCTGATTGATGTGTGCTTCCGGAGACATGCTCGGTGTTATACTCACCCCAAGATCTTTCTCCTTGAGTGAGGTTTGCAGTCTTTGGCCATCTAGCCTATACTCTGTCTGTGGTCTTCTGTGCCCTTCCCCTATCTTCATGACTTTGCATTTGGCAGGATTAAATTCGAGAAGCCATTTGCTGGACCAGGTGTCCAGTCTGTCCAGGTCTCTTTGAAGTCCTGCCTGGTCCCTCATCAGATTTAATTCTCCTCATTAACTTCACATCATCTGCAAACAGGGACACTTCTGAGTCTAACCCTTCCGTCATGTCGTTCACATATACCAAAAATAGCACTGGTCCTAGGACCGACCCCTGTGGACCCCGCTCGTCACAGGTGCCCACTGTGATACATCATTACGTACCATGACTCGTTGTTGCCTCCCTGTCAGTGTGTGTGTGTGTGTGTGTGTGTGTGTGTGTGTGTGTGTGTGTGTGTGTGTGTGTGTGTGTGTGTGTGTGTGTGTGTGTGTGTGTGTGTGTGTGTGTGTGTGTGTGTGTGTGTGTGTCTGTGTGTCTGTGTGTGTGTGTGTCTGTGTGTGTGTGTCTGTGTGTGTGTGTCTGTGTGTGTGGTGTGTGTGTGTATGTGTGTCTGTGTGTGTGTGTGTGTGTGTGTGTGTGTGTGTGTGTGTGTGTGTGTGTGTGTGTGTGTGTCTGTGTATGTGTGTGTCTGTGTGTGTCTGTGTGTGTGTGTGTGTGTGTGTGTGTGTGTGTGTGTGTGTGTGTGTGTGTGTGTGTCTGTGTGTGTGTGTCTGTGTGTGTGTGTCTGTGTGTGTGTGTGTGTGTGTGTGTGTGTGTGTGTGTGTGTGTGTGTGTGTGTCTGTGTGTGTGTGTGTCTGTGTGTGTGTCTGTGTGTGTGTCTGTGTGTGTACTGATCTAATTGTGGTTGCAGGGGTCGAGTTAAAGCTCCTGGCCCCTCCTCTTCACTGGCCGTTACTAAATCACTCTTCCTGCTCCATGAGCTTTATCATACCTATTCTTAAAGCTATGTATAGAATCCTGCCTCCACTACATCACTTCCCAAACTATTCCACTTCCTGACAACTCTGTGACTGAAGAAATACTTCCTAACATCCCTGTGATTCATCTTTGTGTGTGTGTGTTAGTACTCACCTAGTTGTACTCACCTAGTTGTGGTTGCGGGGGTCGAGTCACAGCTCTGGGCCCCGCCTCTTCACCTGGCCGCTATCCGGTCACTCATTCCGCACCGTTAGATTTATCATACCTCTTCTTAAAGCTATGTATGGATCCTGCCTCCACTACATCACTACCTAGGCTATTCCACTTCCTGACAACTCTGTGACTGAAGAAATACTTACTAACATCCCTGTGGTTCATCTGAATCTTCAACTTATAACTGTGACCCCTCGTTGCTGTGTCCCATCTCTGGAACATCCTGTCCCTGTCCACCTTGTCTATACCTCTCAGTATTTTATGTCGTTATCATATCCATCTTAACTCTCCTGTCTTCCAGTGTCGTCAGGTCGATTTCCCTTAACCTCTCCTCGTAGGACATGCCCCTTAGCTCCGGGACTAGTTTTGTTGCAAACAGAGGGATCTGGACAGACTGCAGGCCTGGTCCAGAAACTGACTCCTGGACTTCAACCCCACCAAGTGAAAAGTCATGATGATTGGGAAAGGGCAAAGAAGACCACAGACGGAGTACAGTCAAGGGGGCCAGAGCCTACAAACCTCACTCAATGAAAAGGACCTTGGTGTGAGTATAACACCGGAAACATCTCCTGAGGCGCACATCAACCAAATAACTGTGTGTGTGTACTCACCTATTTGTGGTTGCAGGGGTCGAGTCTTAGCTCCTGGCCCCGCCTCTTCACCGGTTGCTACTGTGTGTGTGTGTGTGTGTGTGTGTGTGTGTGTGTGTGTGTGTGTGTGTGTGTGTGTGTGTGTGTGTGTGTGTGTGTGTGTGTGTGTTTGTGTGTGTGTGTGTTTGTGTACCCACTATGGCAGATGTCACATAACTGCTGGCACCCAGTAGGACCTAGGCGTTGTTTCTCACAGATGGTAGCAGCAGGCAGGTGGTAAATTACTTTATCTAAACTCCTGCAGGCAGAGATCCACATACACGTAAGCATGAAGAATCAATGTCTTAGGCACCATTACCACTACAAGTGCCACTACCACTACCAACACTCCAGTCAACACCATCACTATAAATACCACCCCTCGAAGAAGTTGCCTTGACGATGGTGAGGAGCTCTTGATCTAAGGAGAGAGGTTCATCTTCCCTTTGATCAAACCTGAATACTAAACCCGTATGAGAGTAGTATTTCCCTCAAATTCAATTAAAATACACTTACAACACCATCAACATCGTCAACATGCTCAACAACAACAACATTACCACCAGCCACACAAACACCAACAGCAAAACATAAAATAGCAACAAAATCAACAACAGCAACAACTTACAACAAAAATAACAGCTGATATTTCGTGCAGCAGTGATGACGTCAATGCTTCTACGTTTTCTTTATTGACTTCTGTTCCTTTTCTTTCTTCTTTTCTGTCTGCTTCCCCTAACTGATTGCTTGGTGGCGGCCCAACCCTTAATTTGTTGAAGAAAATTAGGTGATAAAAACGAAAGGTTAATGAATACCGGCTGAGTTCTGGCCACTGATTAGCTGAAGCGGATCACGTGATGTCAACAAAAGAATAATGGCAGAGGGTGACGTTCTGGCAGCTGATTGACTCAGTTTGATGGCTGCAGTTGCTGTGGGAGATCGTTGAAAAGGTTTACAACTCTCCAAGACTTCTGGAGTGACAGTCTCCACCAGGTGGACATCGTCCTTGGAACATCGAGGAGGTTATATTTGGTGTACTAAGGCAGGTGGTGATGACTAGGACGGAAGCACACACACACACACACACACACACACACACACACACACACACACACACACACACACACACACACACACACACACATGATGTGAAACTGATGAGAAGAATACAAGTGGGAGAGGATCAATTAAGATTACAAGGGGATCTGGACAAACTACAAGTATGGTCCGACAAATGGCTTCTGGAGTTTAACCCCAGTAAGTGTAAGGTCATGAAGACTGGGGAAAGACACAGAAGACCGCAGACGGAGTACAGGTTAGGAAAAAAACAGCTGCAAACATCAATTAAAGAAAAGGATCTTGGGGTAAGCATCATAACGAACATGTCCCCTGAGGCACACATCAATCAAATAACTGTTGTAGCATATGGGAGATTGGCAAACCTGAGATTGGCGTTTAGACATCTGAGTAAGGAGTCATTCACGACATTGTACACAGTGTACGTAAGGCCTATACTGGAATATGCAGCGCCAGTATGGAACCCTCACTTAGTCAAACACGTCAAGAAATTGGAGAAAGTGCAAAAATTTGCAACACGATTAGTCCCAGAACTGAGGGGTATATCTTATGAGGAGAGGTTAAGGGAACTCAACCTGATGACACTAGAGGATAGGAGGGATAGAGGGGACATGATAACAACGTATAAAATACTAAAAGGCATTGACAACGTAGACAAGGATCGAATGTTTCAGAGATGGCATACAGAAACAAGGGACACAATTGGAAACTAAAAAACCCATTTTAAAGCCCATAAGGATGTTGGGAAGTTTTTCCTTTGGGTCTAAGAGTTGTCGGGAACTGGAAAAAATTTGGAGATTAATTATGGAAGAAACTTCCATAAATAGTTTTTAAGAAGAGGATGACAAATATCAGGGGCCCGGGAGAGAGTAAATTTATATCGACCAGTGAAGAGGGGGGGGGCAAGGAGCAAAAACTCAAAACCCCTTTGCAACCACATTAGGTAGTACAAAAAAGGTGAGCGCACACACACACACACATACACCCCACACAACACCCACACAAAACAGACCACACACAAAACACACAACACACACACACAACACACACACACACACACCACACACAGCACACCCCACACACCCCCACACACACTACCCCACACACTACACACACAAAAACACACACTACACATACACTACACACACACACCACAAACACACACTACACAACACACACACACACAACACACACACAAAACATACACACAAACACAACACACACAAAACACAAAAAACCCCTAAAACACACACACTACACCCCACCCACTACACACACACACACTAAAACACACTCCCCAAAACCACACTCACCACACACACCCACTACACACACAACACTACACACACACAAACACCACACACTACACACACCCTACACACACATTTCCACCCCACAACTACACACACAAAACACTAACACACACACTACACACACACCACTACACACACAAAAACAAACACAAAACACACTACACACACCCCTCACACACAACACACACTAAACACACACACACACACCTAAAACCACACACTACACAAAACACAACACAACACAAAACACACACACTACCCCACACACACACACCACACACTACACACACACTACACAAAACACACTGAAAACACCCCCTACAACACTAAAACAAAACACTACACAAAACACCCCAAAACACACTACACACAAAACTACACACACCCAAACACAATAACTAAAACAAAACACGCTAAAACACACACACACACACAACACACACACACACTACACACACACAAAAACACACACACACACACACACACACACACACACACACCACACACCCCAACACACAAAACACACACACAACACTACACACACACACAAAAATACACTACACACACACACTAAAACACACACTTAAAACCACACACACTACAACAAAAACCACTAAAAACCACACACACCACACACACTACACACACACTAAAACACACACTACACACACACTACACACACTCACTACACACACTCACTACAACACACACACTAACAAAAATAAAAAAAATTAACCCCCCTTAAAAATAAAAAAATAAAAAAATAAAAAAAAAATTAAAAAAAAATTAAAAAATAAATAAAAAATAAAAAAAACAAAAATAAAAACCCTAAAAAAAAATAAAAACACACCCAAACAAAAAAAACACACAAAAAAAAAAACAAAAACACAACAAAAAAAAAACACAAAAACAAAAAAAACAAAAAAAAAATATATATAAAAATATTAAACAACAAAACAAAATCAAACACACCCTAGTGCCCAAATGAATGTGCCTAGGAAAAAATGGTAACTAACAAAACACAAACAAACAACAACACACAACACACACACTCACAAAAACACAAAAACAAAACACACCCCACACACACAGGGGGCCAAAGGACCCGGGAACTCGACCCCCGAAACCCAAACTATTTAGAAAATTTAAAACAAGGGCAATCATTAAAGAGGGGGGGCCAGAAAAAAGTCTCAAACCCCCTGAAACCACAATTGGGTAGTAAAATTTAAGGGGGATACACCCCAAAACCCCTCATACACAAACTTATACACACACACACAAAACCCACACACTACCAGATTTAGAGGGGGGGAAATGAACCAGCAAGATTGGCCCTTTGTGTTCACCCTGGGGAAAGCTCAGACATTGAGGAAAACAAGTATAAAGATCCCCTGGGACCCTAGCGACCCACTTTGGGTTCTGTGCTTTGAATACTATTAGAGCTGCAAGGAAAAAACGGGATTAAAATTTGGGAAAAACCCCGACTAAAAAGGGGGGACTACAAAAGGGTTTGAAAAACTTCCTGCGGGGGGTTTCCAGTGGGACAAGAACTGGCGGGGAAAGCCATAAATAAAAAATGATGGAATTTGTAGCAACAAAAAAAAGGGGAGGATTGGAAAAGGTTAAATTCCCAAAAGGGCAACAAAACAAGGGAAAAGACCAGAAAAAAGCCCTGGTTCACCCAAACGGTGAAAAGGAGGCAAAAACAAAGTGAAATTTAGAGAATGGAAAAAGTCCCAGAAGGCAGAGAAAACCCAAAAAAAGGAGACAAGAAAGGGGCCCAGGAATGAGAAACGCCTGGGTAAGGAGGGGGGGCCCAGCGACAGTATAAAAAATAAAACATAAAACCGAAATTTCAAGACGACCCAAAAACTGTTTTATAGCCACATCAGGGGGGAAAAACAACAGCCCAAAGACCGGGTGATCGATTAAGGACAGAATTGGAAAAACTCAAAAGGGAAAATTAATCGGGAGGTAGTGAGGAGCTGAACAGGAGATTTAAGGAAGTTTTTTAACGTAAAACGGGAAGGGTTTGGGGGAAAGACAGAACAAAAGGGAAAAACAAGGGGGAAATACCAACAATTTTTGGGGATAAAACATACAACAACTGAGGGGAGGTGAAGAAGCTTTTAAAGTGACCTTGACACCTCAAAGGCAAATGGGACCGGACAAAAAATCTCCCCAGGGGCCCCTTAGAGAAGGAGCAGAGATGCGTTTGCCTCTAACCACAATCTTCAACCATCCCTTGAAACTGGGCAACTACCTGAGAAAGGGAAGACAGCTAATGTATTTCCCCCATATTTGGGAAAGAAACAGAAACGGGGGCACAAAAAACTACAGACCTGTGTCTCTAAACATGTATCGTGGGGAAAAAGTCAGGGAGAAGATTATCAGGGGGAGAGTGGTCAAAACACCGGGAAAAAGGAAAAAATTTAATAATGAAAAACCAGCAGGGGGTTCAGGGAAAGGGCAAATCTTGTATCACAAACCTCCTGGTTTTTTTAAATTACAAGGTAACAGAATAAGACACAGAAGAGGGTTTGGGGAAATTTTGCGTTTTCCTAATTTGCAGGAAGGTTTTGACACATTTTTCCCCCAAAAGAGTTTAGTGCAAACTTGAGGATCAGGCCCACCGGGGGAAAAGGGAAAGGGAAATTTCAATGGAAAAGGGAATCCTGACGGGGGAGGCAGCAACGAGTCATGGTACGTAAAGAGGTATCACATTTGGGCCCCTTGACAAACGGGGTCCCACAGGGGAATTTTCGGGAACCAGTGCTTTTTTTTGATATTGTAACGAAAATGATGGAATGAAAGACCCCTGAAGTGCCCCCTGTTCGCAGATGAGGGAATTTGTTTAAAGAATTAAATCGGGACAGGAGAGGCAACTCCCAAAAGGACCGGGAGAGGTTTGGAAAAGGGTCCAGAAAACGGGCCCTTTCGAATTCAATCCGGGCCAAACTGAAAAGCATGAAAAAATTTTGGGGAGGGCAAAGAAACCGCAGACAGAGAAAGGGGCCTAGGGGGACAAAGAAAAAACAGCCCCACCTAAGGGGAAAGACCTTGGGGGGAACCATAAAAAAACCGAGCACATCCCCCCGGAGGCACACCAAAAAAACCAAAAAAAACCGTTTGCAGCAAAACGGGCCCCCTGGAAAACCCTGAGAAAAGCTTTCCCCAAAAACCTTAAAAAGGAATCGTTCAAGACACTGTCCACTTTTGAAATGTTGGGCCATACTGGAGTATCAGCACCTTTCCTTGGAACCCCCCCCCTTTGGTAAAGCACGTCAAGAAATTTTGGGAAAAATTACAAAGGGTTTTTGCAACAAGGATAGCCCGAGCTAAAGGGGAAATTTCCCTAACGGGGAAAAGGGTTTAAAAGGGAAATCGGACTGACGACAAATGGAGGGCAAAGGGTCCCCGGAGAAAATGATAACGACCCAACCCAAAAATACTGCGGGGAATAGACAAGGTTGGGCAGAGATAGGGTGTTACCAAAGAGGGGGCCCCAGGGACAAAAAGGGGGCACAACTGGAAGCGAAGACTCAGACGAGCACAGGGGCGTTAGGGAAATTTTTTCTTCCCGTCATAGAGGGTTTTCACAAATTTGGGAAAACCAGCAATTTAATAAAAGGGGGGCAGGAACCTTTCATTTTTTTAAGAAAAAGGTATACAAAGCTCAGGAACAGAGAGAGAGAGATCCATACCCATCATGAAAAGGCCCGGGGCCCGGAGCTGAGTCTCGACCCCTGCAACCCCCAAAATTTGGTGAGTACAATTTGGTGAGTACAAAACACACCTCATACACAAAAATTTAAACACAAATTCATACACAAAAATCATAAACGCACACAAAACACACACAACACCCCACACACACACACACACACACACACACAAACCCCACCACAACACACACCATACACAAACTCAACCAAACACAAAACAAACACAAAACACACACACTCAAACACACCACATACACACACAAAACACAACAACACACACCACAACAACCCCCACACACCCACAAACACCCACACACACACACTCATACACAAACCATACACAAACCCCACACACACAAAACAAAACACACTCCTACACACACAAAAACACCCCACAGGCACACCACCCCACAAACACACACCCCACACACAAAACAAACACACACACACACACACACACCTTTTTGGGCGGGGGTAATAAAAAAAAAAAAAAAAAAAAAAAAAAAAAAAAAAAAAAAAAAAAAAAAAAAAAAAAAAAAAAAAAAAATATGGGGGGCCTTAGGAAAGGAAAACCAGAGGTCTGGTAGACGAAAACCCGGGGGGAAAAACTGGGGGTTAGAAGGCCCCCAAAAAAGGGGGGAAGGGGGGGGAAGGGAAAAAGTAGAGCTTGGGAAGAAAAAGGAGGAGCGAATAGCTTAAAAGTGCAGGAATGGGAATTAAAAAGGCTTTGCACAGAAACTAGGGTACATGCTTAGAAGAGAAACTGCAAAGCCTGAAAAAAGATTAGAAGGGCCCAAAAACAATTTTAGATGTAAAAATCAGGAAAAATTTCCCAAAATCAGGCCAGACAAGGGGATGGTAACAACAACGGGGACATGCCCTACACAAGGCCCCATCAGACCCACGTGGGGCCAGGGAAAAGACGATTTGGCAACACTGAGATCAAACCCACAGGTCTGAAAGGGTCAAAAGAAGGGAAAATTTAAAAATCAGGCGCAGAAAAGGGATGGAAGCAACAACGGGGACTTTCTGTACACAAGGCCCTATCAGACCCACGTGGGGCCCGGGGAAAAGACGATGAGCACCTAAGACAACGGGAGTTTTCCCAAACAAAGAAAGGTTTTTTATATGCAAATTCTAACAGCCAACTGCAGCAGCAAGGGACAAACTTTCCGGAAAGGGCAGTTTTTCCCGAGAATAAATTTCCCGATAAGACAGGGGGAAAAAAGAAGGCAAGAAAATGCAATGGAAGGAAATCAAACGCCTCAAGGAAGCAGGGGGAGACTCATGGGGGAGGGGGAAAGGGCGAGGTCATTTTTGGGGTACGAGCTCCAAGAAGCCCAAAAAGGGGCCCCCCTTTTTTTTTTAAAAAATAAAACAAGGGGAAAAAAATGAAATTTAAGGCAAACAAAAAAAAAAAAAAGGGGAGGGCAATAAAAACCCCGGTGACAAAATTTTCAGAGAAAATTGGGGGGTTTGCGAGTGGAAAAATAAAGGGCCCGTCAGAGGGAACTTTCAAGGGAAAAACAGTTTTGAAAACCCGGATTCTGCAAGAGAAAAACAAGACTGAGGGACAAAAAAGGGGGGACCAAAAGAGTATAACCCCGAAACCCCGACAGAAAACAAGAAGAAAGGACCCACAAAATGAAAGAGGGGAAAAGAGAAAGCAAGGAGGGAACGAGAAGCAATGAACATTTACAAAACCCCGCCCCAGGAAAGGGGAAACACACCCCACAAATCCCCCACCAAAAGACTCCACCCCGCGGGCATTCCCCCAAGCAACTGAGCCAAAACCCAAATACAAACCCACTACTGTTCCCCCTGCCACCAACCCCCATATCACAAACCTCAAACCCCAAAAGCTGCCCCTTATGGGGCCCTTCCCGACCCCACCCCCCCCTCAACACAAACCCCACCTAAAAACCCCAGCCCCCAAAAATACGCCCCCCACCAAGGGGTCTCACCCCTTCC
This sequence comes from Cherax quadricarinatus, assembly GCF_026875155.1. NCBI lineage: Eukaryota > Metazoa > Arthropoda > Malacostraca > Decapoda > Parastacidae > Cherax > Cherax quadricarinatus. Next base: position 25,935,468 of record NC_069419.1, read on the forward strand.
CCCAACCCACAATGAATGAAAAGAAAATAAAAAGGGTTTTGGGCCCCAAACGCGGATGGAATAACGAAAAAAACATGAGGGTGGAATTTTTTTAAAATCAGTGAAAAAAACCCCCAAAATCAAGCAGTCACAGAAACAAAAACCCTGAGACAATAACAAAACACAATCTTCCCAACAGGGTATCAGATCCTGAGGAAAGTAGGAAAGGGGTAGAGGGGGAGGGGGGGGATGCCCTGCTCCAAAAAAACACCCCTGGGGATTTTAGGAAATGGAAGGGATGGGCAAGACGGAAAAGAGACTAATTGAAAGGGACAATTCCCGTCCGAGAACAAAACTATCCCTTTGGGGTGATGTTAATAAAACCCCCCACAGAACTGCAGGAGGGCCCAAGGGGAAAATTTCGAAGAAAACAACCCGGGTGATAGTGGACACACTGGCTGAGGGGGGCAAGAAGAGCTCACTCAGCAGGAACAAAATTTTTGGGGAATGGGCATTTCAACCACAGGGAAAAATCGACTGGGTAAAACCCGGAGCCACATGGGGGGCCCCGAAACTGGAGAGCCCCAAAATTTAAAGGATGTGGTAAATTGAAAACCTCATGCATCAAAATTTTAGGGGGCCCCCAACCCAAAGAGAGAGGGGAGGAAAGAGCCAAACAAGACCCGGATTTTTGTTTCACCCTGAGCAGTTAAAACATCGAGGACATCACTTTAACCAGAAAGGCCCCCCCTTTGGGGCCCAGCGAACATGGGGTTTTTTGATTTTTTAAAATATATAGAAATAAATTACAAGTGGAAAAAGGAACAGGAACGAAGGGGACAGGGCCCAAAATATAAAAGGGTGGGACACACAGGTATGAGAAACTTTCCCGCAGGGGGTTCATGGGGGAAAAAATGGTATTGGGAAAAACAGTAAAAAGAGAATAAGGGGAAAATTTGGCAACAAAAATGCAAGGAGGCAGAAAGGGAAAATTTTGTTCCCAAGGGGAAACAGAAATAATGGGAAAACCAAAAAAGGGCCCTTTGGGTTTTCCCCAAAGGTGTAGGGGGGCAAAAAAACTAATTTCAACAGAGAATGGAAAAAAAGGGACCCGGAGGCATAGGGGAAACCCGGAAAAAAAAGGAGATTAAATAAAGCCCCGAAACGAGTATGCCGATAAGGAAAGGAAAGGGGGACGACAGAAAAGAAAACGAAAAGCCCCGAAAGTCAAATCTGACCCGAAACCGGGTGTAAAAGGCCACATAAGGAGGAAAACAACAGACAAAGGGCCAGGGGGATTAAGGCTGAGGAAAAAAAAGGTTGGGGAAAATCACAAGAAACATCAAGAGGTAGTGAGGAGCTCAAACACCAGATTTAAAAAATTAAATTTACAGTAGAACAAAGGGAAAGGGCTCTGGGGGGACAGAAACCCAAAAGGGGGCAACCAAAAGGAATCACCAAAAAGGTTGGACGACATACATACGAGAGGAAGGGGGTGAAGGAAAAATGCTAAAAAGGAAAATCGATACCTCAAAGGCAATGGGGGGCCCCGGGGGAAAAACTCTCCCATTTGGGCCTTAGAGAGGGATCAATATGGTTTTTTTGCATTTCCACTTACCACAAATTTTTAACCACATTTCCCTTTAAAAATGGGCAACTACCTGAAAGGGATGGAAGGGCCCGGGGAAATGTAGTTCCCCAAATTTCCAAAAAAAGGGGGCAAAAAGAGGGACTAAACTATAGACCTTTTGCCCTTGGGCGTGTTTTATTTAAAAATTATGGAAAATTATCATAGGAGAGTGGGTTTGGGGCACCTGGAACGGAAAAAGGAGTTTTAAATCCAACCAGCAAAGGATTTTAAAGGGAAAGGGAAATCCTGGTCACAAACCTTCAGGTTTTATTATAAAATAACAGAAGTAAGACAAGAGAGAAAAGGGGGGGGGTTTATTGCATCTTCTTGGGCTGGGAAAAAGGCCTTTCACAAAAAAATTTTTTTCCCAAAGAGTTTTGTGCAGAAAACTAGAGCATCAGGGCGCCAAAATAACAGGAAAGGGCACTGCAATGGATCAAGAATACCTTCCCGAGGCAACAACGAGTCATGGTAACCCTAATGATGTATCACAGTGGGCACCTTTTACGAGCGGGGGCCCACAGGGGGGCGGGCCTAAAGGGCCCGTGCCCATTTTTGGTAAAATGTGAACGACATTCGGAAAGGGGTTAAGCCCCCAAAGTGTTTCCCCGTTTGCAGATGATGTGGGAAATTAATGAGGGGAATTTAAAATTTTTTTTAGGACCAGCAACCTTTAAAAGACCTGGGCAGACTGTACACCGGGCCCCCGCAAAAAGGCTTCTCGGGAAATTTTAAACCTTTCCAAAAAGCAAAGCATGAAAATGGGGGGAAAGGGCACAGAAGACCACAGACAAGTATAGGCTAGGGCCAAAGACTGCAAACCTCACTCAAGGAAAAAATCTTGGGGTGAGTATAACACCGAGCATGTTCCTTTCCCGGAAAACACACAAACAAACAGGGTAACTGCTGCGGTTTTAAAGGGGCGCCTGGCAAAAAACCCAGAACAGCATTTTCCCCGAAAAAACCCCTTAGAAAAGGAAACAAATTTAAGACACTGTACCAAAAAGTGTATGTTTAGGGGCCCCTAACTGGGGTATGAGCACCTGTTTTTTTAACCCGCACTTGATAAAGCACCTTCAAGAAACAAGAAAAGATCCCAAAAGGGTTTTTAACAAAATTAGTTCCAGAGCTAAGGGGAATGTCCAAAGAAGAAAGATTTAAAAGGGGAAAACGGCCTGACGACACTGGAGGACAGGAGGGTCCAAAGGGGGGACATGAATTTAAAGAAATATAAAAATACCGCGTTTGGGAAAAACAAGGTGGAAAAAGGACAGGGGTTCCCGGGAGGGGGGCACAGAAACAAGAGGGCCCCAATTGGAAGTTGAAGACACAGATGAGTCCCGAGAAAATAGTAGGAAGTATTTCTTCAGTCATAGAGTTGTAAGGCATGGGAAAACCTAGAAAAGACGTAAATGGAGGCAGGAACCCAACACAGTTTTTTAAGACGAGGTTTTTATAAAGCCTTTATGGGGGCGGGGGGAGAAAAGGGTCTAATTTGCAACCGGTGAAGAGGCGGGGCCAGGGGCAAAGGGCTCGACCCCTTCAACCACAAAAAGGGGAGTACAAAAAGGTGATAAAACCCCCCCCCACACACAAACCCCACAAAAACACACCCACACAAACATGCACACACAAAAGGGCCCAGTTTTAATCACATGTGCCTGGAACCGGGGAGTTAAGGGGTCCAGTAAATCATGAAACGGGGCCAGGAAACTGATCCCCACCCCTGCAACCACAATTAGGGGAGACAATTAGGGAGTAAAAACACACACCACACTCCCTGTACAAAAGGCCCCAGTGTCTAATCCCACAAGTTCCCCAGGACAAAAAGGTAAAAAAACATACTCCCAAAATCACACAACACACACACACACACCCACACACACTCATTTTCATACCCCAAACTCAAACCACACGCAAACCCCACGCACAAACACGCACACACACACACACCACAAAACACACACAAAACACACCCCAAACACACACACACACACACGCACACACACACACACAAAATTTTATTTTTTCAAAACACACACACACTCATGTACAACTGGGCCCAGTTTCTAATCGACATGTGCCCAGGGGCAAAATGGTAACTAACTACTCAAACTCACACACACACACACCACACCCCCACAACCACACAAACACACACACACACCCTCATCTCATACACAAAACTCATACACACACGCACACACACCAACACACCACACACACACACACCCCACACACACACAAAACACACACACACACACCCACACACACACAACAACCCCACACACACACAACACACACAATATGAAAAAGACATAGCAGCGAAAGCCAAATCTGACCCCGAAACTGTTTTACAAGGGGCCCCATCAAAGGGGGAAAAACAACAGTCAAAAGGACCAGGTTTAAACAGGCTTTAAAGGGAAGGGGAAAGGGGGGAGAGACAACAAGAAATAAACCGGGGAAGTATTTGAAGAAATTTAAAATATCAAAGAATTTTCACAGAGGGGACAGAAGGGAAACCCCGAAAGACGGGAGGTGGGGGCCCCCACCAAGTGCTAGACACAGTGCACCCCCAACCGAGGAAGAAGTGAAAGGGTTTTGATGACTAAAAACCCCCCAAAAAGGGAATGGGGCCTATAAAAAAAACTCCCCCGGTATTGGAAAAGAGGGAGCAAGGCCTTAAAGTGTACCCCAAACAACAATATTCAATACCCTCTAAAAGAAACAGGGAGATTGCCTGAAAGCATGGAAGAACCCAAAAACCCAAAAGTACCCAATCTTTAAAAAAAGGGGAAAAGACATTAAGGCCCAAAAACTACAGAAAAGTGTCACTACATGTATAAATATGCAAAAACATGGGGAAATTAAACAGGAGAAGAGTGGTAGAACCCTAAAAAGGAAATACTCATCAACAGCAGAAAACAGGTTTCAGGGACGGGGAAATCCTGTGTCCAACCCTACGGGATTCATAAACATGGTGACAGCAGTAAACAAGAGAGGAAGGGGTGGGTGGATTGCATTTTTTGGGGACGCAAGAAGGCGTTTGACACAGTTCCCACAAGAGTTTGGGGCAAAAAGGGGAGGACCAAGCGGGGATAACAGGGAAGGCACACAAGGGATCGGGGAATACTTGCAGGAAGACAGCAGGGGTCAGGGTACGGGCGAGGTGTCAGAGTGGGCACCTGTGACCAGCGGGGTCCCGCGGGGGTCAGCCCTAGGACCAGTGCTTTTCTGGTATTGTGAACGACATGACGGAAGGAAAAACTCTGAGGTGTCCCTTTTGCAGAGACGTGAAGTTGATGAAAGAATTCACTCGATCGAAGACCAGGCAGAACTACAAAGGGATCGGGACAGGCTGCAGACCTGGTCCCGCAATTGGCTCCTGGAGTTCAAACCCACCAAGGCAAAGTCATGAAAATTGGGGAGGGCAAAGAAAAAGGGCCGCAGCGGAGTACGTCTAGGGGGGGCAGAACTACAAAATCCTCAAGGAAAAAGTCTTGGGGGTGAGTATAACACCGGCACTCTCCTGAAGCGCACACAACCAAATACTCTGCAGCAATGGCGCCTCAAACCCCAAACACATTCCGACATTTAATAAGGGAAACATTCGGCCCCGTACACCGTGATGTTTGGCCCTATTGGAGTTGCGGGACCCTTTGGAACCCACACCTTTCCCAAGCCGTGAAAAAAACAGAGAAAGTGCAAAAGGTTTGCAAAAGACTAGCCCAGAGCTAAAGGTATGTCCTACGAGGGGAGGTTAAGGGAAATCAACCCGACGACATGGGGGAAGAAGATGGGGGGGGAAAGATAACGAATCAAAAAACTGAGAGGAAAAGACAAGGTGGACAAAGAAGATGTTTTTCCCAAAATTGGGCCGTAAAAAAGGGGACAAATTTGGAACTGGGAAAAAAATTAAAAATTTTTAAGGAAAATTTCCGAAAAAAGCCCTTAAGGGGGGAAATTTTGGGGGAAGGGATGAAAAGGGAAAGGCAGGGTTTACTTTGGGCAAGGGAAAAAGGCCCCACGGTCAGGGAATAAACCCGGGGGTTCACGTGAAAGCGGGCCAGGGTTCGGTCGACCCCGGCAAAAACGGGGGTTTCCAACGGGTAGAAAACCAAACACCACCAACAACGAAGCAGGGGGACTGCCCCAAAGGGGCAAGACATGGGGCAAAAACCACAAGAGGGGAATTTCCCAGGAAAAATTTACTTCAAAAGGAAAAGGGGTTCCCGAAAAAAAAATTAACGTCCCGGGCAAAATTGGGTTTGAAAAAAGGAAAAAAGGGGTTAAGAAAAGGAAAAAGACGGGGTTACTGTCAGCCCAAAGGGAAGACAGGGGGTTACTGTAGAAAAGGGAAGAAAGGGGTCTACGCAGACAAGGGAAGACAGGGTCTCTGTCGAAAAGGGAAGACATGGGTCTACTGCCCAAGAAAAACCGGAAGACATTGGGCTACTTTCAGAAAAAAGGGAAGGACGGGGTTACTTTAGACCCCGGAAAAACAGGGGGTTTTACTGTCAACAAGGGCAACGGGGGTTTAAATGTCAGAAAGGAAGCATGGGTTACTGTCAGAAAACCCGGAAGAAAGGGTCTACGGGTCAGACAACGGAAGACATGGGTCAAACGTCAGAAAAGGGAAGACATGGGGCTACTGTCAGACAAGGGAAGACATGGGTCTTACTGTCGAAAGGGAAAGACAGGGGTCAAACTGCCGCCCAACGGAAACAGGGGTTACTGTCGGGGAAAACCCGGAAAGACATGGGTTCTACTGTCGGGACAACAAAGGGACTGGGCTACTGCCAACAACGGAAAAGGGGGTTCTACTGTCAGACAAGGGAAGAAAAGGGTTTACGTCAGCAAACGGAAGACATGGGTTACTGTCAGCAAGGGAAGACAGGGGTCTACTGTCAGACAACGAAAGGGGACATGGGTCAACTGGTCAGACAAGGGAAAAGACGGGTTACTGCCAACAACCAAGACATGGCCTACTGCCAGAAAAACGAAAAGCAGGTTCTACGGGCCAAAACGCAAAAATGGGCTCTACGAGAAAACCCGCAAGCAGGGCTCTACTCCGGGACAAGGGCAAGACTGGCTCAAAAACTCCCAAGACAACGAAAAGACATGGAAACTTCTTATCGCCCAAAGACAACGAAAAAAGAAACATGGTTTTCTATTGCCAGAAACGGTATAAAAATTTATAATAATAAAGGGAAAAACGGCAAAACAGAAAACTTTAAAACTACAAAATTAAGATACCTGACTTTCCCTTCCACCCCAACGAGGGCTAAATAAAAATAGACTAGTGGATCCCCTTCCCAAGAACAATTCATCAAAGACCCCCGTGGGTCCATAAAAGGGGAAATTTTTTACAGATATGCCGAAAGCTTCAATACCCAGGGAAAAATTTGGGCCCAATGATTACGGGAGTCTTAACAAAGCCAATTGTGGTGAATTGTTTGTCCAAAGGGGGAAGACTCCCCCCTCCCCAAAGGTCTTTATCCCCAAGTGTAAATTCTTCCTCAAAATCCCCTAGGGAAAATAAATGGACGTCAGACAAAAAAATTGTCGCCCTTTTACTGATTTTTTTTAGAAAAATTGAACAAACCTGAAGTATACTGAACCCTTTTCTAAATTATAGTATAACATAGAGGGAAAAAAACCTATTTTTTACCGTCTAGAAAAGGGGGAAGAAAACCAAAAAATTTTTATTTCCCGATCCCCAATTTTTCGATGGATTTCCGGCCTTTCCTATTTTTTTTTTATTTTTAAAATTATAATGACTGTGTTAAAATATTATTGGGGAAAAAACTTATTTTCACAAAAGGTTTTCTAAATTTAAAACCGGGAAAAGGGTTAAAATTTTAAATAAATTAATTTCTTGAGATGTTAATGATTTTTTTAAAAAAATTATTTCTTGGCCCGTTTTTAGTTACTGGTTTTCAAAGCCTTGTCGATAGTGTTTTATGTTTTTGTGTGAATTTCCCATCCCCCCCTTCCCTTTTACTACAGATTTTTAAAGCCCCAAATCATTCGTTTTGTTGAATCCCCTCTAAATGTCCCAAAAAAAACCCGAGCAACCCTTTCTTCCCTTGGGTAACTTTTTTAGAAAAACCCCCCACCTCCTTCTAAAATTTTCCCAAACTACGGATTCTCTGCATTAAAAAATTAAGTAAGTTTATTCAGGTATACACAAATACAGTTTTCCGGTTTCATACATACAGCAAATGTGTACAAAAACCGGGATAAACCCAAAAAAAATTTAGACCCAAAAAGATTTTTTCCATTTGGGGCTTTTTAAGCTTATTTTTTTTTACAAATTTAAAAGGAGATAATATCTTAGTATTATACTATAAAGGAAATATACTTGGAATAAAGTAAAATTATTTATTTATATTTACATGTGTTAGCTAAAAAAATTAAAAACCATTCTCCTCCCTTTCTGTCGCTGCATTCATTAGGAATCTTTTGGGTCTCTTCTTGAACTGGTTCATGCTGTGACTGGCTTTGACATGTGCAGGCATTAACATCACCTGCATCGTTAGCAACAGATAAAACAAAATCAAGATTCTTCGCTAAATAATATAAAATATTAAAAGAGGTCAATAATGACTCATAGCATCAAATTTTTGTAATACATCTGCATCGAACATGAGAGGTAATTAGCTACACTCATCAGCTAATGAATGCATTACCTGAATTAGGTGCCAGACGAATCAATTCCCTCTAACCATTCTCAGTTTCTACAATACTATTATATTATGTACATTAAGAATGAACTTAACCAAGCACATTATTGTACATTATGCAATTATTTGTATATTATTTTAAAAGTTGAGCATAATATATATGTAATAAATTTATAAAACTAGATGAATGTATGTTAAAAGAAAATTCAATAATTAGTTTTCATCTTACTTTCAGTTATATAATCCATATGAACTCCATTTCTATAAACCTATATATTTTTTGAGGGAGGGGGGGGGGTGTAAAGCCTACCAGCATGTCTCTAAAATGGGAGCTAAAGTAAATTATATTAGAATATGTATACATGTAGCTAGTATCTCATTGGTAGTATCTTTGGCTCACAGACGGGTCCTGGGCGAGTGAAGACTAGCTTAGTGTTCTTACACCAGTTGAGGGGAGGGTGGGCCAGAATCGAACTCGATTTTACACTAGCTGCAGAGTGGCACGACCCTGCATGTAAGTCTGTATTAAGCTACACGCAGGTAATGAGATATCTAAACGTGATCTAGACTAGTGGTCTTGGGATGTTGCAAAATGTTGTCTGGCTGAGACTAAGTTAGGAAGCATCTTTCTCAACCTGTCTTACCAGAAGGGTTGAATCATTATGAT
>NC_069419.1:25956929-25964449 GCF_026875155.1 Cherax quadricarinatus
TTGTCCCAAGAACGGTTCGAGAGAGGTTTTTCAAAGTAAGAACATGAGCATCCCCCCAAGCTTTAGTGAAATATAAGATAGAGGGGGGAAGATAATGGTTTTATGGCTTGGATTGCTATTGGGCGTGATAAAAGGGAACATTTATAAAGGGAAAACAGTTAGCCCAACTTAAAATTATGGTGGTGGGGGAAAAAACAGTGTTGGGCCCCTAAAGAAAGGGGGGGAGGGGGGTTCTGAGGTTTAAATTTTTTGTGATGTTTCGAACTTCTGGCAAAGACAGTATTGAATGATGATCTGAATTTGTATTCATTTTTTTTTTAGGCCCCACATTTTTAAGCTGGGAAAAAAATCAAAAATGTACAAACGGTATCCTTAACATGAAAAACTAAAAATTCCCAAACTCACCGCAATTTGGTAGCAATAGTAACACCAGATACGTGTGGCTACTGGCCCTTTTTACTCAGTAACCCACCCCCGGCCCCTTGAACCCCGGCTCTGTATCTTCTTGACCCTGGTCTCTATTTTAGGGGCCCCGTTCACACGGGCTTATAAAAAAAACTCTTTTTCTCTTCCAAAAAGTACAAATCAGAGGAAGTGGTGTGGTTGCAAAAAGGTCTCGCCAAAACCCTTTCCCTCCTTGGGCGTGTCTTCAGCCATTCTTAATTAGCTGTCTCGGGAAGGAATGTTTTTGTTTTCACCCCCAATACTTCTTCAAGTGGAGAGGTAAAACCTTTTATAAAAACACATGAGAGAAGACTGGTTTAAGCCTCTCTGAACCAGTATTAAACAGCTGGCCCATGTCCATAACCCTTGAAGATAATATTAGACAAGTATTTTTAACATGATATTAAGTCTCACTTCCACGATTCCATACACTCCCACTCTACACACTACTACCACCACCAACACTCCACCACCACTACTCTCCACCACCACTCCACACTCCACACACACCCACACACTCACCAATCTCACCACCACCATCTCAACCACCACACACTCCACCCACCACCACCCTCCACCACCAACACTCCACCACCACACACTCCACCACCACCACTCTCCACCACCATCCCACCACTACCTCCACCACCAACCACTCTCACCACCACCACCACATCTCCACCACCAACCACTCTCCACACAATCACCACACCACTCTCCACCACCAACATCTCCACCACCACCACATCTCCACCACCAACACTCTACCACCACCACCACTCTCCACCACCAACACTCTCCACCACCACCACTCTCCCACCAACCACCACCACTACCTCCACCCACCCACTCTCCACACACACCACACACATCCACCACCACCACTCTCCACCCCACCACTCTCCACCACCACCACTCTCCACCACCACCACTCTCCACCACCAACACTCCACCACCACACTCTCCACCACCACCACTCTCCCCACCACCACCCACCACTCTCCACCACCACCACTCTCACCACCACCAACCACCTCCACCACCCACCCTACTCACCACCACCACCACTCCCACCACCACCACTTCCACCACCACCACCCTCCACCACCACACTCCACCACCACCACTCTCCACCACCACCACTCTCCACCCCACCCACACTCCACCAACCACTATCCACCACCCCACCACACACTCTCCACCACCACCACTCTCCACACCACACCCCACACATCCACCACCACCACTCTCCACCACCAGCCACCTCCACCACCACTCTCCACCCTACCACCACTCTCCACCACCACACACTCTCCACCACCACCACTCTCCACCACCACCACTCTCCACCACATCACTACTCCACACCACCACCACTCTCCACCACCGCCATTCTCCACCACTACTACCACTCTCCACCACCACCACTCTCCACCGCCACTACCCCTCTATCGATAACGCTTCTACTACCACTACCACCACACCCACCACCATTTCCATCGCCCCCACCACCACTTCCACCAGCACCACCACCACTCTCCACCGCCACTACCACCCCTACCACAGCCCCACCACCATCACCACTACCACACCACCACCCACACACCACCGACCGTTACCACCACCACCTCCACTACCACTCACCACCACCAACACTATCACCCACAACCACCCACCACCACCACCACCTCCACTAACAGGCACCACCCACCACCACCAACTTCACCACCAACACCACGACGACCACCAACTTCTCCTCCTTTTCCTCTTCCTCCTTCCTCTAACACCACCACCACCTTTCTCCACCACATTTTATCAATACCTTCCACATCTCTCCGCCAATTCCCACAGCTACCATCACTATTACTATCCCCCACCACCCACTACCACCACACTCCTCCATCACCACCCTTCCCCTCCAACAAAACTTTCCACCACCACATCCCATCACCACCACTCATCACCACCCTGTATCACCACCTTTCACATGTACTCTCCACCATCTCTTTCCATCATCACCACCACCACTCATTACCACCACCTCCTTTCACATCTACTCTTCACCACTTCTTTCCGCCACCTTCCTTCACCACTGTTTCTCGTACCCATCACCACCATTCTTCTTCACTCTGCATCACATTCTCCACCACCACTCCCCACTACCACCGCTCACTATCTACTCTCCACCACCAGCCTTCACCACCTCCCTCTATCAGTCTCCACCACCACTAGCACCGATGACGTGTTGCTCTACAGCACCTTCCTGCCCATCTGCAAGAGAATTTGAATGAGTAAGCGTAACTCTGTCTCCCGTCATAAACTGAGCTAACCAAGCCACAGTCTAAATGATTCAGTGTCACACATCATCAGCTATTCAGAAATTACTGAGTTGAGTTTAGATTATATTTTACATAGAAATGCTGTTCACAGGGCTGGCAGTTGAGTTACAAAACTGTTTTATCTTTTAAGGTTATAATCCTGATTGATTTCTACTTCAACTTGCTGCTAGGTTTTAAATAATATTATGTTACAATGACCTCGCTAGAAATAAGCCACTTTGTCTAACTTTTTTTTTTTTGGGGGGGGGGGTTTATCCTAGGTAATTTACACATATAATACTATGTATGATAATTGTACTTATGTGGACCTGTTCATAAATAAACTTGAAGCTAGAGAAAAAAAAGTTTCTCGAGACACTGTCATGGGTAGAAGTGACACTTGGCAACTTCGACGTAGTAAACAGAGAAGTAAAGACCGTTTTCATAAATGAATTAACGCAGCTTGTAAGGGCAGTGGTGATTGGCTGACAGAATAATTGCCAGTTTATTCTATGAATCTATGTAGCAGCAGATTTATGTTCTTACATATATTAGGTGGTTTAGATAATGATGAGTTTATTGCAACATGAGTTTATTTTCCTGGTTTTGATTAATCTTTTCTGTTTACAAACTTTACACAAATAATTCCCACACAGAAGAATGAAACTTGTCAACAGTGCAGTTTCAAAGGCATAGAACTGTGTAACGTGTGTAAATCAGATTTTCAGTTGAATTTTCAATCCAGCTTTTGAACAATCATTCACTACCGAATTCAGTTATTATTGTTTTTTATAACATTTATTAGCAAAACGTCATTTTACCTCCATCATGTCTACATATTCTGCGACGTAAAACAATTAGGAATAACATGTGCTTGCCTACTGCCATGGAGTGTAAATGTTAAACACATTGGAAAATAGATTCAAATAGGAATATTTGTAGGAGTGATGTCAGACCAAGGAAGTGACCTGACTAATAATACAGAATGTTGCAGACAACACCTGCCAAGGTTATATTATGGATATTAGGCAAGCCAAAATTGTCCAGCGTGGGTGTATCTGGAAGACGAAGAGGAGGCTCTCTCCTGTAGATATATATCATTCGCCAACTAGGCATATCAGGGGATACGTGTATACATGGTGACATAACTCATAAATCACTGCTGCAAGGTGACATAATGCATACATCTCGGCTGCAAAACGACATAGACTGTGTGAAGGTCAATTATTGTAATTATAATTAGGTTACAGGTGGATTTGGGGGGGATGCCCTAATTATTGGTGTGATACTCTTTCCATCATCCCACTCCAGTAATTACTGTACCTACATAAACAACTCTTAACCACCGTAAACCATTAATTACTATCACACTGTACCACTCTCCATCACCATCTCCCTCCACCTCTGCCATTCCCTCCCTTCACCTCTAGCGCTTCTTTCTTTTCATCTTCACCACTTCCCTCCTTCCAGCACCACCTCCCGCAATCTCTTTGATTCAGGGACTGAAGAGCATCTCTGTCATCAGTTGGCATAATTACCTCTCACTTCAACTCTGTTATTGCCTTCTCTCACAAGGATCAACTTTTCTTGACGACACAAAAGTCAGTCATCTAGCCAATATGTTGCTGGCAACAACACCTCAGATGTTTCAGCTTCCAAACCAAATATTTTGCGTTTGCAATTACAGTGTTTTCAGAATGATAACTTTTATATATATATATTTGAAGAATCTCTTAATTGCTTTTTCAGTCGGCATAGCGATGCCGACATAACAGACCGTAATCATAATAAAATGAATTTATTATTTTTTTATGAAAAGTCTTTGTTCGAACGTTTTCTTTTTATCTAGACACGATGACACATTTCACGGAAGTCACAGTGCGCTACGAAGCACTTGGGACAATAGATAACAATTTTTTTTCCGATATTACGTAGAATCTGAAGCGTTACCGTTAGTCAACATGTCACAATAAGTCAGTTTTTTTGAGTCTGTGAACAAATGAATTTTTTTTCATGGCAGATCAAAAGAGACTTTTATTTTAGGTAACACTTTACACAGCAAGATATTCATGTTGAGTTTCCGTGTAACTGCTTGTATAATTGCATCTTCTGTCTGTAACTGGTCAGTTGAATATTATATTGGGATATGTTAAATGATATACCTACTAAATTTAAAGCTTATGGAGTTCATTAATATCGGTCATTAAGTCTGTTTTCCACCAGTACGCCAACGGTCAAGGATGCTTTGATTCCTAAAGTAGAGAATAAATTAAGTTTTGTACTCATGGTGTCCACCAAGTACTTTTCCAATTTAAAACTTTTGATTAAAAAAATGGCAACAGATATTATAAATCACATACCTGCATTTGACGGCTTCACTCTTATCTAAAATATTAAATCACAGCAAGGGCAACTCTAGTGGTTCCTAACAGCGAGTCAATACTTATTTTTTTTTAATTTGTTGTGATTTTCTTTTTATCCATATAATCACGGAGCTTTTTAATGTCAGCTACTGGTATCAGGTGAACAAAATCCTCTACAAACTCCCACAAGAAAAAAAAAAAACATACCACGGGCGGGATTTGAACCCGCGGTCTGGTTTGTTTGCAATCGTGTCATTACGATTTCGTGAGTCCCACAAGAAGTCTACCAAGGGAACTTCGGGAGATTTGACTTTACCGTGAAGTCCTAATCACGACGGAGGGAGGATCCCTCTGTTCTCATAGTTTTTGATTCTTAATTAACGTGTAAACAACGAACAAATTTTTATTATTGCAGCAATCATATGCAGAGAAACAACATATTCATGTCTTTTACCATATTGTTGTCATAGAACGCCTGGGGATTTGGGTTCACACTAGATCCCAGGCAGGTATATATTGGAGACAATGGGCTAAAAGCCGAAAAGTGATGAAAAAATCACAGTATTATAGAAAGGAGCTTTCCTCAGACGTATCGCTTGAAGAGAGGCTTCTTCAGTCTACTTGAAGACGTCTGACTAGTTAATAGGTTGGTAGACAGCAACCTACCAGGAAGGTACTACCGTCCTGTGATAGTAGGTTGGTAGACAGCAACCGCCCAGGGAGGTACTACCGTCCTGTGATAGTAGGTTGGTAGACAGCAACCGCCCAGGAAGGTACTACCGTCCTGTGATAGTAGGTTGGTAGACAGCAACACCCAGGGAAAGGGACTACCGTCCTGTGATAGTAGGATGGTAAAAAGCAAACCCCCCAAAAAGGTACTCCGTCCTGTGATAGTAGGTTTGGTAAAACACAACCTCCCAGGAAGGTACTACCGGGCCATGTGGGGTTTGTAGGTTGGTATACAGCAACCTTACAGGAAGGTACTACCGTCCTGTGATAGTAGGTTGGTAGACAACAACCTCCCAGGAAGGTACTACCGTCCTGTGATAGTAGGTTGGTAGACAGCAACCTCCAGGAAGGTACACGTCGGGTGTATAGTAGGTTGGAGACAGCAACCCTCAGGAAGGTACTACCGTCCTGTGATATTTGGTTGGTAGAGAGCAACCGCCCAGGGAAGGTACTACATTTCTTGATATTTAGGTTGGTAACAGCAACCCCAGGAAGGTATTTACCGTCCCTGTGATAGTAGGTTGGGGTAGACAGCACCTTACAGGAAGGACAACCGTCTGTGATGTAGGTTGGTAGACAGCAACCGCCCCAGGGAGGTACTACCGTCCTGTGGATTTTAGGTTGGTAGAAGCAAACCCCCGGGGAAGGTACTACCGGTCCTGTTTTAGGTTTGAAGACACAAACGCCCAGGGGTTACTACGACCTGGATAGAAAGGTTTGGGTTTGAACAGCTACCCCCCAGGAAGGAACTACCGTCTTGTGATAGTAGGTTGTAGACAGCAACCTCCCGGGGAAGGTACTCCGTCCGTGATAGTAGG
Source organism: Cherax quadricarinatus (assembly GCF_026875155.1). Lineage (NCBI taxonomy): Eukaryota > Metazoa > Arthropoda > Malacostraca > Decapoda > Parastacidae > Cherax > Cherax quadricarinatus. The sequence continues at coordinate 25,963,602 of NC_069419.1, forward strand.
TTGGAGACAGCACCGCCCAGGAAGGTACTACGGTCCTGTGATAGTAGGTTGGTAGACAGCAACCTCCCAGGGAGGTACTACCGTCCTGTGATAGTAGGTTGGTAGACAGCAACCTTACAGGAAGGTACTACCGTCCTGTGATAGTAGGTTGGTAGACAGCATCCTCCCAGGAAGGTACTTCCGTCCTGTGATAGTAGGTTGGTAGACAGCAACCGTCCAGGGAGGTACTACCGTCCTATGATAGTAGGTTAGTAGACAGCAACCGCCCAGGGAGGTACTACCGTCCTGTGATAGTAGGTTGGTAGACAGCAACCTCCCAGGAAGGAACTACAGTCCTGTGATAGTAGGTTGGTACACAGCAACCTCCCAGGGAGGTACTACCGTCCTGTGATAGTAGGATGGTAGACAGCAACCTCCCAGGAAGGGACTACGGTCCTGTCATTGTAGGTTGGTAGACAACAACCGCCCAGGAAGGTACTACCGTCCTGTGATAGTAGGTTGGTAGACAGCTACCGCCCAGGAAGGTACTAAGGTCCTTTCATAGTAGGTTGGTAGACAGCAACCTCCCAGGAAGGTACTACCGTCCTGTGATAGTAGGTTGGTAGACAGCAACCTCCCAGGAAGGTACTACCGTCCTGTGATAGTAGGTTGGTAGACAGCAACCTCCCAGGAAGGTCCTACCGTCCTGTGATAGTAGGTTGGTAGACAGCAACCGTCCAGGGAGGTACTACCGTCCTGTGATAGTAGGTTAGTAGAGAGCAACCGCCCAGGGAGGTACTACCATCCTGTGATAGTAGGTTGGTAGACAGCAACCTCCGAGGAAGGTATACCGTTCGTGATTTGGTAGG
>NC_069419.1:25964949-25982449 GCF_026875155.1 Cherax quadricarinatus
GAATTAACGCAGCTTGTAAGGGCAGGGTAAATGGCGCAAATTTAAATTGCCATTTTTTTTTCTAGAATCATGTAGCAGCAGATTTATGTTTTTACTAAGGGTGAGTTTATTGCAACATGAGTTTTTTCCTGTTTTTGATTAATCTTTCTGTTACAAACTTTACACAAATAATTCCCATACAGAAGAATGAAACTTGTCAACAGAGCAGTTTCAAAGGCATAGAACTGTGTAACGTGTAAATCAGATTTTCAGTTGAATTTTCAATCCAGCTTTTGAACAATCATTCACTACCGAATTCAGTTATATTGTTTTTTATAACATTTATTAGCAAAACGTCATTTTACCTCCATCATGTCTACATATTCTGCGACGTAAAACAATTAGGAATAACATGTGCTTGCCTACTGCCATGGAGTGTAAAATGTTTTTAAACACTTGGAAAATAGATTCAAATAGGAATATTTGTAGGAGTGATGTCAGACCAAGGAAGTGACCTGACTAATAATACAGAATGTTCAGACAACACCTGCCAAGGTTATATTATGGATATTAGGCAAGCCAAAATTGTCCAGCGTGGGTGTATCTGGAAGACGAAGAGGAGGCTCTCTCTCTGTAGATATATATCACTCGCCAACTAGCATATCAGGGGATACGTGATACATGGTGACATAACTCATAAATCACTGCTGCAAGGTGACATAATGCATACATCTCGGCTGCAAAACGACATAGACTGTGTGAAGATCAATTATTGTAATTATAATTAGGTTACAGGTGGATTTGGGGGGGATGCCCTAATTATTGGTGTGATACTCTTTCCATCATCCCACTCCAGTAATTACTGTACCTACATAAACAACTCTTAACCACCGTAACCATTAATTACTATCACACTGTACCACTCTCCATCACCATCTCCCTCCACCTCTGCCATTCCCTCCCTTCACCTCTAGCGCTTCTTTCTTTTCATCTTCACCACTTCCCTCCTTCCAGCACAACCTCCCGCAATCTCTTTGATTCAGGGACTGAAGAGCATCTCTGTCATCAGTTGGCATAATTACCTCTCACTTCAACTCTGTTATTGCCTTCTCTCACAAGATCAACTTTTCTTGACGACACAAAAGTCAGTCATCTAGCCAATATGTTGCTGGCAACAACACCTCAGATGTTTCAGCTTCCAAACCAAATATTTTGGCGTTTGCAATTACAGTGTTTTCAGAATGATAACTTTTATATATATATATTTGAAGAATCTCTTAATTGCTTTTTCAGTCGGCATAGCGATGCCGACATAACAGACCGTAATCATAATAAAATGAATTTATTATTTTTTTATGAAAAGTCTTTGTTCGAACGTTTTCTTTTTATCTAGACACGATGACACATTTCACGGAAGTCACAGTGCGCTACGAAGCACTTGGGACAATAGATAACAATTTTTTTTCCGATATTACGTAGAATCTGAAGCGTTACCGTTAGTCAACATGTCACAATAAGTCAGTTTTTTTGAGTCTGTGAACAAATGAATTTTTTTTCATGGCAGATCAAAAGAGACTTTTATTTTAGGTAACACTTTACACAGCAAGATATTCATGTTGAGTTTCCGTGTAACTGCTTGTATAATTGCATCTTCTGTCTGTAAAATGGTCATTGAATTTTTATATTGGGATATGTTAAAAGAAATAACCCCCAAAAAATTTAAACTTTGGAGTTCTTAATATCGGTTTATTAAGTCTGTTTTTTCCCCCCAGTACGCCAACGGTCAAGGGGTTTGATTCCTAAAGTAGAGAAAAAAATTAAGTTTTGTCTCATGGTGTCCCCCCAAGTACTTTTAATTTTTAAAATTTTTATTAAAAAAAAGGGAACAATATTTTAAATCACATACCTGCATTTTTTACGGGTTCACGGGTTTTCTAAAATATTAAATCACAGCAAGGGCAACTCCCAGTGGTTTCCCCAAAAGCCCAGTCAATACATTTTTTTTTTTAAAATTTTTTTGTGATTTTCTTTTTTTAACCAAAATAATCCCCGGAGCTTTTTAAAAGTCAGCTACTTTGGGATCAGGTGAACAAAAAACCTCTAAAAACCCCACAAGAAAAAAAAAAAAAATACCACGGGGGGATTTGGGAAACCCCGGGGTGGTTTTTGCCAAACGTGCATTTACATTTTGTAGTCCCCCAAAAAAAGTCCCACCAAAGGGGAAATTCGGGAGATTTGAATTTAAAACCCTGAAATCCTAATCACGACGGGGGAGGATCCCTCTGTTTTTCATAGTTTTTTATTCTTAATTAACGTGTAAACAAAAAGAACAAATTTTATTTTGCAGAAACATATCCAAAAGAAACAACATATTCATTCTTTTTAAACCCTATTGTTTTTCATAGAACGCCTGGGGAAATTTGGGGTTTAAAACTAGATCCCAGGCGGAAAAAATTGGGGAAAAATGGGCTAAAAGCCCAAAATGATGAAAAAAAAACACAGTATTATAGAAAGGAGCTTTTCCCCAGAGTATCGCTTGAAGAAGGCCTTCTTCAGCTACTTTAAGACTCCGACTATTTTAGGTTTGGGAGACAGCCAAACCCCCCAGGAAGGGACTACCCTCCTGTGATAGTAGGTTGGTAAAACAGCAAAAACCCCCCAGGGAGGGTAAAACCCCCCCTTTGATAGTGGTTTGGGAGACAGCAAACCACCCCGGAAGGGACTACCGTCCGTGATATTTGGTTGGGAAAACAGCAACAGCCCAGGAAGGTACTACCGTCCCCGTGAAAGTAGATGGTAAAACAGCAACCGCCCCGGAAGGGACTACCGTCCTGTTTAGTAGGTTTGGGAGACAGCAACGCCCAGGAAGGTACTACCGCCTGGATAGTAGGTTTTGGGAACCCAACCTCCCAGGAAGGTACTACCGTCCCTGTGATAGGAGGGTTTGGGAGAAGCAACCTCCCAGGAAAGGGAAATACCCTCCCCTGTGATAGTAGGTTTTGGAAAACAGCAAACCCTTCAGGGAAAGGGACCCACGTCCTTTGATAGTAGGGTTTTTAGACAGCAACCCCCCAGGAAGGTACTACCCTCCCCGTGATAGTAGGTTTTTGGGAAAACACAACCGTCCAGGGGTTTCTTTCCGTCCTATATAGTAGGGAAAAGAACCCGCAACCCCCCAGGGGGGGTACAAACCCTTTCCCGTGAAAGTAGGTTGGTAGAAAAGCAACCTCCCCCGGGAAAGGGAAATACCGTCCCCGGATATAGGGTTTTGGGAGACGCAACCTCCCCGGGGGGTACTAAACCCCCTGTGATAGAGGTTTTTGGGAACAAACAACCTCCCAGGAAGGGAAAATACGGTCCCCGTCATTGTAGGTTGGTTTAACCCAAAAACCTCCCAGGAAGGTCTACTCCGGGCCCCGTGATTTGTAGGTTTGGGAGACAGCTACCGCCCGGAAAGGGACTACCGTCCCCTTTTATAGTAGGGTTTATAGACAAACAACCTCCCAGGGAAAGGGACTACCGTCCGTGAATAGGGGGGGGAGACAGCAAAACCCCCAGGAAGGGTTTCTACCGTCCTGTGATATTTGGTTGGGAGACAGCAACCCCCAGGAAGGTACTACCGTCCTGTGATAGTAAAAGGTTTTGGGAACAGCAACCTTACAGGGAAAGTACTACCGTCCTGTGATAGTAGCTTGGTAAACAGCAACCTCCCAGGAAGGTTCAAACCGGGCCCGGGAAAAAGTAAATTTTTGGGAGACAGCAAAACCCTCCAGGGAGGTACTACCGTCCCGTGAAGTAGGTTAGTAACACAACCGCCCAGGGGGGGAAAAACCCTCCTGTGATAAATAAAGTTGGAAAAAAAGAAAACCCCCCAGGAAAAGGAAACTACCGCCTGTGGGTAAATAGGTTGGTAGACAGCAAAACCCCCCAGGGAGGTATTGCCCTCCCATGAAAATAGGTTGGGAGACCGCAACCGCCCAGGGGGGGACTAATGGGCCGTGATAGTAAATTTGGTAGACCGCAAAACCCTCCAGGGGGGTACTACCGTCCCCGTGAGAGTAGGTTAGTAGACAGCAAACCGGGGCCCCGGGAGGGACTACCCCCTGGGGGAAAAATACTTGGGGAAAAAGCAACCTCCCGGAAAGGGAAATAAAACCCTCCTGTGATAGTAGGTTGGTAAAACAGCAACCCCCAGGGAGGTCTGCCGTCCTATTTATAGTAGGGTTTGGGAGACCCAACCGCCCAGGGGGGGTACACTGACCTGGGGATAGTAGGGGTTTGGGAAAACCCGCAACCGCCCAGGGAGGGTTTTCCGTCCCCGTGAAAAGTAAAGGTTTTGGGAGACAGCAAAACCCCCCAGGAAGGAAATAAACCCTCCCCAAGATATAGGTTGGTAACAGCAACCCCCTCCAGGGAGGTTAAAAAACCGTCCTGTGATAGAAACTTGGTAAAACAGCAACCTCCCAGGGGGTACTAAACCCTCCGTATAGTAGGGTTTGGGAGACAGCAACCGCCAAGGGAGGTACTACTGACCTTGATAGTAGGTTGGTTTAAAAACAACCTCCCAGGAAGGTACTACCGTCATGTGATAGTAGGTTTGGAGACAGCAACCCCCAGGAAGGGACTAACCCCCTTTGATAGTAAAGGGTTTGGGATACACAACCTACAGGAAGGTTTCAAACCCCCTGTGATGTAGGTTGGTAGGGCAGCAACCTCCCCGGGAAGGGAAATACAGTCCCTGGAAATAGGTTGGTAGACAGCAACCGTCCAGGGAGGTTTCTACCTCCTATGATAGTAGGTTTTAGACAGCAACCCCCAGGGGGGTAAATTAAACCCCCGTGAAAAGTAGGGTTTGGGAATCCCGCAAAACCCCCCAAAAGGAACACCGTCCTTGAAAGTAGGGTTGGGGAGACAGCAACCTCCCAGGAGGGTTTCTACCGCCTTGATAGTATTTGGGAGACAGCAACCCCCAAAGGGAAAGGGGCACGGTCCGTCCCGTAAGTTTGGGAGAAAAACAAACCCCCCAGGAAAGGGACTAAACCCTCCTGGATAGTTTTGGTTTTGGGAAAACCTACCGCCCCGGAAGGGACCACAGGGTCCTTTCATAGTAAGGGTTTGGGGAAAAAGCAAAACCCCCCAGGAAGGTACTACCGTCCTTTTGATAGTAGGGTTTGGGGAAAAAAGCAACCTCCCCGGAAGGTACTTTCCGTCCGTATAGTAGGGTTGGGAAAGGGAAAACCCTCCCCCGGAGGTTTCAAACCCTCCTGGAGAGTAGGTTTGTAAACACAACCCCCCAGGGAGGTAATACCCGTCCCGTGATAGTACGTTTTGGGAGACAGGGAACCTCCAGGGAAGGGGAAATACCGTCCGGGATAGTAGGGGTAGAACCCCAACCCCCAGGGAGGTACTGCCGTCCTATATAGTGGTGGGAAACAGCAACCGCCCAGGGAGGGGGAAATGACCTGTGATAAATTGGTTTTGGAAAACAGCAACCGCCCCCGGGGGGTTTTTACCGTCCGTGATAGTAGGTTGGTAGACCGCAACCTCCCAGGAAGGTACTATCCGTCCCCCGTGATGTAGGTGGTAAAAAGCAAAACCCTCCAGGGGGGTACTACCGTCCTGTATAGTAGGGGGGTAGACAGCAAACCCCCCGGGAGGCAAATACCCCCTGTGATAAATAGGTTGGTAGACAGCAACCGCCAAGGGAGGTACTTAAAAGACCTGTGATAGTAGGTTGGGAGACAACAACCGCCCAGGAAGGGACTACCCCTGGGATAGTAGGGGGAAAACAGCAACCTTAAAAGGAAAAGGGCTACCGTCCTGTGGATGGGGGGGAGGTTTGGGGAGAAGCAAAAACCCCCCCAGGGAGGTTTCTACCGTCCTGTGTAGAAGGGTTTGGGAAAACAAACAACCGCCCAGGGGGGAACTACTGACCTGTGATTTGGGAGTTGGTAGACAGCAACCTCCCCGGGAAAGGGACTACCGTCCTGTGATAGTAGGTTGGTAACGCCAAACCCTTAAAAGGGAAGGGGACTACCGTCCTGTTATAGTAGTTGGTAGACGCAACAGTCCGGGAGTACCCACCCCTTTTTGTGATAGAAGGGTTGGTAGACCCGCAAAACCTTACAGGGAAGGAAATACCGTCCTGTGATAGTAGGGTTTGTAGACAGCAACCTCCCAGGAAGGTTTCTACCGTCCCGTTATAGTAGGTTGGGAACAGCAACCTCCCAGTAAGGGAACTTCCGTCCTTTGATAATGGTTTGGGGAACACCCGCCCAGGGAGGGAAATACCGTCCTGTGATAGTAGGTTTTGGGAACCCGCAACCTCCCAGGAGGGAAATAAACCCTCCGTGATAGAGGTTTTGGGAGACAGCAACCTTTCAGGGAAGGGAAATACCCTCCCCTTTAAAGTAGGTTGGTTTTGAGAGCCAAACCCCCCAGGGGGGTACACCGCCTGTATATTTGGTTGGTAGACACAACCCCCCCAGGAGGGACTACTGACCCGTGGTAGTAAAGGGTGGTAGACAGAAAAAACCCCCCAGGGAGGTACTATGTCCTGTGATAGTAAGGGTTTGGGAACAGCAACCTCCCAGGGAAAGGGGGACCGTCCGGATAGTAGGTTGGTAGAAAAGCAACGCCCCCGGAAGGTATTAACCCCTCTGATAGTAGGTTGGTAACAGCAACCCCCCCAGGAAAGTTCCCACCGTCCCCGTGAAGAAAGGTTTTGGGGAAAAACAACCGTCCCGGGAGGGACTACCGCCTTTGAAAGTAGGTTAGTAGAGAGCAACCGCCCCCTGGAGGATTAAACCCCCGTGATAAAAAAGGTTTTTAGAAAGCAAAACCCCCGGAAGGTACTACCGTCCCCGTGATAGTAAATTTTGGGAGACAGCAACCGTCCAGGGGGGTACTACCCTCCTGGATAGTTTGGTTAGTAAAGAGCAACCGCCCATGGAGGTACACCGTCCGTGATTTTAGGGTTTGGAGACAGCAACCCTCCCCGGGAAAGGGACTACCGTCCTTTTGATAGTTGGTTAAATAGAGACAAAACCCCCAGGGGGTTTTCTACCGTCCTGTTATATTTGGTTTGGGAGACAGCAACCTCCCAAAGGGACTAACCCTCCCCGTATAAATTGGTTGGTAGACAGCAAAACCCTCCAGGAGGTACTACCGTCCTTTATAGGGTTGGTTAAAACAGCCAAAATCCCAGGAGGACAAACCCTCCCCGTGATAGTAGGTTGGTAGAAAAGCAACCGTCCAGGGGGGTATTAAAAGTCCCCTTTATAGTAGGTTTGGGAACAGCAACCGTCCCCGGGGAAATACTACCGTCCTGTGATTTGTATGTTTTGGGAAACAGCAACCGTCCAGGGGAATACTACCCCCTGTGATAGTAGGTTGGTAAAAGCAACCGCCCAGGGGGGTTTCTACCGTCCTGTGTATAGGTTTTTTAAGACAAACAACCCCCAGGGAGGTACTTTCGGGCCTGTGAAGTAAGGGTTTCTAGAAAAGCAACCCCCCAGGGGGGTACTTCCCTCCCCGTGATAGTAGGGTTTGGGGAAAAGCAACCGTCCTGGGAAATACTCCGCCTGTGAAATAGGTTTTGGAGACAACAACCCCCAGGGGGATACTACCCCTCAAGTATGTAGGGTTTTTAGACAGCAAACCCCCCAGGAGGTACTACCTTCCTGTGATAGTAAGGGTTTGGGAAAAACAACCCGCCCAGGGAAGTACTACCGCCTGTGATAGTAAGGGTTTGGGAGAGAGCAACCTCCCAGGGGGGGTTTCTACCCTCCCCGTGATAGTGGGGGGTAGACAGCAACCTCCCAGGGGGTTTCTACCCTCCCCGTGGGTTGTAGGGTTTGGGAACAGCAACCTCCCAGTGGGGGTACTACCGTCCTGTGATAGAAAGGGTTTGTAGACAGCAACCGTCCAGGGAATAAATACCGTTTCCCGTATAGTAGGGTTTGGGAACAGCAACCGTCCCCGGGGGGAAAAAACCGCCGTGATAATTTGGTTTTGGGAAAACAAGCAACCGTTCAGAAAATGGACTACCCTCCTGTGGGTAGTTTGGTTGGTAGACAGCAACCTCCCCGGAGATACTACCGCCTGTTTACATAGGGTTTGGGAAAACCCCCAACCGCCCAGGAGGTAAATTTTCCCCCTCCCCCCGTGATAGTAAAAGGGGGTTTGCAGCAACCGTCCCCGGAGGGACAAACCCTCCTGGAAAGTACTTGGTAGACAAACAAACCCTCCCGGAAGGTACTAACCGACCTGTGATAGTAGGTTGGGAGACAGGAACCCCCCAGGGAGGTTAAATACCGTCCTTTGATAAAGGTTTTTAACAGCAACCTCCAAGGGGGGTAAATACCGTCCTGTGATATAAGGGGTGGAAGAAAAGCAACCCCCCCAGGGATACTAAACCCTTTCCCGTGATAGTTGGTTGGTAACAGCAAAACCCCCCAGGGAGGGGATTTTTGTCCTTGATATAGGTTTGGGAAACACAACCGCAGAGGGGGTACCCACCGCCCGTGATAGTAGGGTTTGGGGACAGCTAAACGCCGAGGAAAAGGTTTCATCGTCCCCGTGTAGTAGGTTTTGGGGGACAGCCCAAACCCTCCCCCGGGTTACTACCATCCTGTGATAGTTGGTTGGTAAAAAGCAACCTCTCAGGGAGGTAAATAAACCCTCCCGTGATAGAAAGGTTGGTTTTACAGCAACCGTCCAGGGAGGTTTAAATAAACCCTCCTGTGGGAAAATAGGGTGGAGACACAACCCCCAGGGAACTAAATACCCTCCTGTCATAGTAGGTTTGGGAGACAGCAACCTCCCCGGGGGGTACACCCTCCCTTTATAGTGGTTGGTAACAGAAAACCCTCCCGGAGGTACTACTGTCCTGGGTTTTGGGGAAATAGGGTTGGGAACAGCAACCTCCCCGGGGGGTAATACCGTCCCCCGTGATAGTGGTGGGAACAGCAACCCCCCAGGGAGGTACTACCTCCTGTGGGTGTTAAAAAAAGGTTTTTTTTTGGGAAAACAGCAACCGTCCAGGGAGGTAAATACGTCCTGTGATAGTAGGTTGGTAGACAGCCAACCCTCCCAGGGGGGAAATACTGTCCTGTGAAAAGTAAATTGGGAGACAGCAAAAAAAAACCCCCCAGGGAGGTACACAGTTTCCCGTTACAGTAGGTTGGTAGAGAGCAACCGTCCCCAGGGAAAGGGACTACCCTCCTGTGAAAATAGGTTGGGAGACATCAACCGCCCCCCGGGGGGTACAAAAAGGGCCTGTGATAGTAAAGGGTTTGGGAGAGAGCCAAACCCCCCCGGGGGTACTACCGTCCTGTATAGTAGGTTGGTACAAAAGCAACCGCCCAGGGAAAGGGACTACCCCTCCTTGGGTAGTAGTTGGTAGACAAACAACCGCCCCCGGGGGGTACTACCGTCCTGGGAAAAGTAGGGTTTGGGGACCAAAACCCCCAGGGGGGGCACTACCGACCTGTATAGTAGGTTGGGAACAACAACCTCCCCGGGAGATTCTACCGTCCAATGATTTGTAGGTTGGGAACACCCAAACCCCCCAGGGAGTACACCGTCCGTTTATAGGTTGGGAGACAGCAACTGCCCCGGGGGGTACTAACCCTCCGTGACATTTGGTTGGTAACGCAACCGTTTCCCGGGAGGTACAAACCTCCCGTGATAAAATAGGGGGTAGACAGCAACCTCTTTAGGAGGTACTACCGTTTTCCCGTGATAGTAAGGGTTTGGGAACACAACCGGGGGGAAGGGGGGGGGGGTACTTTCCCCTTTTTTCCCGTGATTTAGGCTGGGAGACAGCAACCTCCAGGGAGGGACTTTCCCCCTGTGATAGTAGGTTTGGGAGACAGCAACCTCCCAGGGGGGGTACTACCGTCCCCGTGATATAAAGGTTTGGGAGACAGCAAAACCCTCCAGGGGGGTAAATAAGGGCCTGGATAGTAGGGTTTGGGAAAAAACACCGTCCAGGAGGTACTACCGTCCCCGTGAAGTAGGTTGGGAACAGCAAAACCCCCCAGGGGGGGAAAATAAACCCCCCTTGGGTAGTAGGGGGGTAACAGCAACCGTCCAGGGAGGGACTATTTGGGGGGCCTGTGATATAGGTTTGGGAGACAGCAACCGTCCAGGAGGAAAATACTGTCCCCTTTTTTTGTAAATTGGTTTTAAAAGCAAACCCCCCAGGGGGGTTACCAGTCCCCGGAAGTAGGGTTTGGGAGAAGGGAACCCTCCAGGGAAGGGACTAAACCCTCCTGTAAAGTAGGGTTTGGGAGACATCAACCGCCCCGGGGGGAAATAAAAGTCCCCGTATGTAGGTTTGGAGACAGCAACCGCCCAGGGGGGTACTACCGTCCTGGGATAGTATTGGGAGACAGCAACCGCCCAGGAGGTACTACCGTCCTGTATATTTTGGTTTGGGAGACAGCAACCGTCCGGAGGTACTACCGTCCTGTTATGTAGGTTGGAGACAGCAACCGCCAGGGAGGTTTCTACCGTCTTGTGATAGTTTGGGAGGGAACGCAACCGCCCAGGGAAAGGGACCCACCCCCTGTGATAGTAGGGGGGTTAAAAAGCAACCGCCCCGGGAGGTACTACCGGCCCTTTTATAGTAGGGTGGAAAACAAACAACCGTCCCCCGGGAATTTCTAACCCTCCTTGTAGTAGGGTTTTTTTGACAGCAACCCCCAGGAAGGTTCTACCGTCCTGGATATAAAGGGTTGGGAACCGCAACCGCCCAGGGGGGTTTCTCCGTCCTGTGATTGTAAGGTTGGGAGACAAACAAAACCCCCCAGGGAGATACTACCCTCCTTTGATAGTAGGATGGTAAAACCCCAAACCCTCCAGGGAATTTCACCGGGCCTGGATAGAAGGGGGGTAGACCCGCAACCGTCCAGGGGGGTACAACCCCCTCCTTGATAGTAATTGGTTTGACAGCAAAACCCCCCAGGGAGGTTTTCTAAACCCACCTTTGGGAAAATTTGGTTTGGGAGACAGCAAAACCCCCCCGGGGGTACTACCCTCCGTATAGTAGGTTTTGGGAACAGCAACCTCCCCGGGAGGTACTACCGGGCTTGTGAAAGTAGGGTTTGGGACCCGCCCAAACCCCCAGAAGTATAACCGTCCTGGAAAAGTAGGTTGGTAGACAACCCCTCCCCCGGGAGATCCAAACCCCCAAAAATATTTTTTTGGGGGTTTAAAAAACGGGAACCGCCCGGGGGGTACTACCGTCCTGTGGGTAGTAGGTTTTGGTTTGAAACACCCCCCAGGGAAATAAAATACTGTCCCCGTGATAGTAGGGGTTGGGAGAGACAACCTCCCCAAAGGGGGGTAAATACCGGGGGGGGGGGGGTTGGGTAGGGAGGTTGGTAACAGCAACCTCCCAGGGGGGTAATACCGTCCTGTGTAGTAGGTTTTGGGAGGAACCAAACAACCGCCCAGGAGTACCCCGTCCCCGGATAGTAGGTTTGGAAAACAGCAACCCCCCAGGGGGGACTATCGTCCCCGGATAGTAGGGTTTGGGAGACAGCAACCTCCCAGGGAGGTACTTTCCGTCCCCGTGATATTTGGGTTTTTTTGACAGCAACCGTCCAGGGGGGTACTAAACCCTCCTGTGATAAGGCTGGTTTGACAGCAACCTCCCAGGGAGTACTACCGTCCTTTGATTTGTAGGTTTGGGAAACGCAAACCCTCCAGGGAGGTACTACTGCCTGTGATAGTATTTGGGAGACACAACCCCTCCAGGGGTACTACCGTTCTGTGATAGTAGGTTGGGGAGACAGCCCCGGGGCCCCCGGGGGGTTTAAAAAATAACCCTCCTTTGATAGGAGGAAACGTAGACAGCAAACCCTCCAGGGAAGTACTACCGTCCTGTATAGTAGGTTTGGGAGACAGCAACCGTCCAGGGGAAATACTACCGTCCTGTGAAAAATAGGTTGGTAGACAGCAACCGTTTCCCGGGGGGTACTAAACCCCCTTGAAAAAGTTGGGAGACAGCCCAAACCCCCCAGGGGGGTACTAAACCCTCCTTTGGGTAGTAAAGGGTTTGGGGAAAACAGCAACCCCCAAGGAAGTTTCTACCGCCTGTGATAGTAGGGTTTGGGAACAACAACCGCCCGGGAGGTACCAAACCCTCCTTTTTAAAAGTAAAAGGGTCGTAGAAAAGCAACCGCCCCGGGGAAAAACTACCGTCCTGTGATATAGGTTGGTAGAAAAGCAAAACCCCCAGGGAGGTAAATACCGTCCTGTGATAGTAGGTTGGTAGACAGCAACCGCCCAGGGGGGTTTCTACCTCCCTTTTGAAGTAGGGAAGGGAGACGCAACCGTCCAGGGAGGGAAAGTTTGTGTTTTGGGGGGGGGGGGGGGTTGGGGGGGGGGGGGGGGGGGGGGATTTTTGGGGGGGGGGGTTGGGGGGGGGGGGGTTTTTTTTTACCGTCCGTGATAGTAAAGGGTTTGGGAGACAGCAACCGCCAGGGAGGTACTTTCCCTTCCCCGTGATAGTAGGTTGGTAACAGCAACCGCCCCCGGGAAAGGGCTACCGTCCTTTTGATAGTAGGGTTTGGGAGACAGCAACCCCCGGGGGTTTCTACCGTCCTTGGGTAGTATTTTGGGAGAAAAGCAACCGCCAAAGGGGGGTTTTCTACCGTCCTTTTAAAAGTAGGTTTTGGAGACAGCAAACCTCCCCGGGAGGGACTACCCTTTCCCGAAGTAGGGTTTGGGAGACAGCAACCTCCCCGGGAGGTACTTCCGTCCTGTGATATAGGTTGGTGACACCCCCGTTCCCGGGAGGGCCCACCCTCCGTGATAGAAGGGTTTGGGAAACAGCAAAAATCCCCGGGGGGTATACCGCCCTTTATAGTAGGTTTTTTAGACAGCAAACCGCCCCGGGGGGGTACTACCGTCCGTATAGTAAGGGGGGGGGGGGGGGGACAGCAACCCCCAGGGGGGTAAAAACCGCCTTGAAAAATAGGTTGGTTTGAAAACAACCCCCAGGGGAAAATACTACCGTCCGTGATAGTAGGTTGGTAGACAACAACCCCCAGGGGGGTACTACCGTCCCGTGATAGTAAGGTTTGGGAACACAACCGCCAAAGGGGGGGGGCACCCCTGTATAGAAGGGTTTTGGGAACAACAACCCCCCCGGGGGATACCCACCGGCCGTGATAGTAGGTTGGTAAAGCAACCCCCAGGGAGGTACTACCGCCCCGGATATTTTGGGTTGGGAACCAACCCCCAGGGAAGGGACAAAACCCTCCTGTTTTTAGTAGGTTGGTAGAAAGCAACCCCCAAAGGGGGGTAAATACCGTCCCCGTTTTAATAGGTTGGTAAACAGCCACCCCAGGGAGTACTTAACCCTCCTGTGATAAATAAAGGTTTGGGAGACAGCAACCCCCAGAGGGAGGTTAAAATACCGTCCTTTAATAGGTTGGGAACAGCAACCCCCCAGGGGGTACTACCCTCCTGTATAGTAGTTTGGGAGACCCGCAACCGCCAGGGAGTACACCGGCCTGTGATAAAAGGTTTTGGAGACAGCAACCCTCCCAGGAGGTACTACCCTTTCCCGTATAGTAAGGTTTTGGAAAACAGCAAACCTCCCCGGGAGGTACACCGTCCTTATAGTAGGTTTGGGAGAAAAGCAACCCCTCCAGGAGGTACTACCCTTTCCCGTATAGTAGGTTGGTTTGACAGCAACCTCCCCGGGGGGTACTTTTTTTGTCCCGTGATAGAAAAGGGTTGGGGAGACAGCAACCTCCCCGGGGGTAAAAACCGTCCGTTAAAGAAAGGTTTGGGAACAGCAACCGTTCCCCGGGGGGTACTACCGTCCTTGATAGTAGGTGGTTTGACAGCCAAACCCTTCCCCGGGAGGGACAAAGTCCTGTGATAGTAAATTTTTAACCGCAACCGCCCCCGGGGGGTACAAAAGTCCCCGTGATAGTAGGTTGGTAGACACAACCGCCCCGGGGGTTTCTAAAGTCCTGTAAAAGTAAGGGTTTGGGGGGAAAAGCAACCGCCCAGGGGGGTACTACCGGGCCTGTGATAGTAGGTTTTGGGAGACACAACCGCCCCCCGAGGTACTACCGTCCTGTAAAAGTAGGTTGTAGACAGCAACCCCCCCAGGAAAGGGACTAAAAGTCCCCGTGATAGTAGGGTTTGGAAAACAGCAACCGCCCAGGGGGGTACTACCGTCCTTTTATATAAGGGTTTGGGAACAGCAAAAACCCCCAGGGAAAGGGAAAATACCGCCCGTGATAGTAGGTTGGGAGAACCCGCAACCGCCCCGGGAATTTCTACCTTTCCCCCGATGAAAAGGGTTTTTTTAAAAGCCAAACCTCCCCGGGGGGTACCCAACCCCCTTTTGATAGTAGGGTTTTTTGGGCAGCAACCCCGCCCCGGGGGGGAAATACCTTTCCCGTGATAGAGGGTTGGGAACAACAACCCCCAGGAGGTACTAAATCCGTCCAAAAAAAGGTTGGGGACAGCAACCGCCCCGGGAAAATAAAAACCGTTCCCCCTTTTAAAGTAGGGTTGGGAAAAACAAAAAAACCCCCCCAGGGAATACTTTAAAAGTCCTTTAAGTAGGGTTTGGGAAAGCAACCCCCCCAGGGGGGTACTACCCTCCTGTGATAGTAGGGTTTGGGAGACAGCAACCCCCCAGGGGGGGTCTACCGTTCCCGGAATAGGTTTTGGTTTAAAAGGGAACCGTCCAGGGGGGTACTACCGTCCTGTGATAGTAGGTTTTAGACAGCAACCTCCAGGGGGGAAAGTATCCGTGAAAAGTAGGGTTGGGAGAACAAACAACCTCCCCGGGAGGGACTACCGTCCTGTTATAGTATTTTTAGACAGCAACCGCCAGAGGGCTACCCTTTCCCGTGATAGTAGGTTTTTGGGAGAAAAAAACCTCCCCGGGGGTACTAACCCTCCTGTGAAATTTTGGTTGGGAACAAACAACCCTCCCCGGGGGGTCCCACCCCCTGTGATAGTAGGATTTTTAGACAAAAACCGTCCAGGGGTCCAACGTCCCCGTGATAGTGGTTGGGAGACAGCAAACCTCCCCGGGGGGGAACTACCGTCCCTTTATAGTAAATTTTAGACGCAAAACCCCCCAGGGAGGTACAAAAGTCCTGGATAGTAGTTGGTAACAGCAACCGTCCAGGGAAAGGAAATACCGTCCTGTGATAGTAAGGGTTGGTAGACTCAACCGGGCCCCGGAGGTAAATACAGTCCTGTGATAGTAGGGGTTTTTAACCGCAACCGCCCCGGAGGGACTACCGGCCTGGATAGTTTGGGTTTGGGAACACAACCCCCCCCGGGAGGACTAAAGTCCTTTGATAGTAGGTTGGGAGACAGCAACCGCCCCGGGAGGTACTACCGTCCCCGTGATAGTAGGTTTGGGAGACAGCAACCGCCCCGGGAGGTTTCTAACCCTCCTTTTGATAGTAGGGTTTTTTTGACAAACAACCGCCCAGGGAAAGGGACACCGTCCCGGGGATAGTTTGGTTGGTAAAAGCAACCCCCAGGGAGGTACTACCGTCCTTTTTATAGTAGGTTTGGAAAAACACAACCGCCCGGAAGGGACAACCCACCTTTGATAGTAGGTTTTGGGAGAAGCAAACCCCCCCCCAGGGAGGAACTACCGTCCTTTGATAGTAGGATGGGAGACCGCAAAACCCCCCAGGGAAGTACTACCGCCCCGTGATAGTAGGGGGTAGACAGCAACCGTCCCAGGGGGGGGTACTACCCCCCTGTGAAGTAGGGTTGGAAAACAGCAACCCCCCCAGGGGGGTCCCCCCTCCCGTGATAGTAGGGGGTAAACCCGCAACCGCCCCGAAAGGGCAACCCTCCCCGTATATAGTTGGTAACAGCAAAAAGCCCCGGGAGGGACTAAACCCCCCCCGTGGTTGTAGGTTTTTGGGAGAAAACAACCGCCCAGGGAAAGGTTTTACTAAACCCTCCTTTTAAAAGAGGTTGGGGAGAAAAAGCAACCGCCCGGGAGGGACACCGCCCGGGGTTGTAGGGTTTGGAAACAGCAAAAACCCCCCAGGGGGGTACTACCGTCCTTTGATAGTTTTTTGGGAGAAAAAGGGAAAACCCTCCCCCGGAGGGACTAACCCCCTTGATAGTTTGGTTTGGAAAACACAAAACCCCCCAGGGAGGTTTTTACCGTCCCCGTGATAGTAATTTTTGGGAGACAGAAACCCCCAGGGGGGTACTAACCCCCTTTTGGGGTAGGGAGGTTGGTGGAAAAGCAACCGCCCCGAAAATTTCTACCGTCCTGTGATAGTAGGTTGGTAGACACAACCCTTTCCCCGGGAAAATACTAACCCTCCTTGGGTATAGGTTGGGGACAGCAACCGCCCCGGGGTACACCGCCTTTTTATAGTAGGTTTGGGAGACAACAACCCCCAGGAATACTACCGTCCCTTTAAGTAGGTTGGGTAGAGAGCAACCCCCAGGGAGGTTACCCACCGTCCTGTGATTTGTAGGGGTTGGGAGACAGCAACCCCCCAGGGAAGGGAAATAAGGGCCTTGATTAAATGGGTTTGGGAGAAGCAAAACCCCCAGGGGGGTACACCGTCCTGGAAAAGTAGGTTTTGGGAACCCGCAAAACCCCCAGGGAGGTACTAATCCCTTGATAGTAGGGTTGGGGAGGGCAGCAACCCCCAGGGAGGTACACCGTCCTGGGGTTTGTTTGGTTTTTGGGAAAACCAAACAACCGCCCCGGGGGGTACTAATGCCGTGATAGTAGGTTGGTAGACAAAACCCCCAGGGAGGGCTACCGCCCTTTTGATATAGGTTTTTTAGAAAAGCAAAACCCCCCAAAGGGGGTACCACGTCCTGTATAGTAGGGTTTGGAAAACAAAACCCCCCCAGGGAGGGACTACCCCCTTATAGTAGGTTTTAGACAGCAACCTCCCCGGGGGGACTACCGTCCCCGTGATAGTAGGTTGGAAAACAGCAACCCCCAGGGGGGTACTAACCCTCCTTTATAGTAGGTTTTTTTAGACAGCAACCGTCCAAAGGGGGGTATTTCCGTCCCGTATAGTAGGGGGTAAACAACCCTCCCAGGGAGGTATACCCTCCTGTGAAAGTAGGTTTGGAGACAGCAAACCTCCCAGGAGGTATTTCCGTCCCCCGGGTAGGGAGGTTGGTAAAAAAGCAACCGTCCAGGGAGGACTACCGTCCCTGGGAGTAGGGTTTGGGAAACACAACCTTTAGGTACTACCGTCCTTGAAGTAGGTTTTGGGAGACAGCAACCTCCCCGGGGGGTACTACCGTCCTTTGGGTAGTAGGTTGGTAACAGCAAAACCCCCCAAGGGGGGTAATACGTCCCCGTGATAGTAGGTTGGTAGACAGCAACCCCCAGGGAGGGACTTTCCCCGTGATTTGTAAGGGTTGGAAAACAGCAACCGGGCCCCCGGGAGTATTTCCGCCTGTGATAGTAGGTTGGGAGACAGCAACCGCCCCGGGAGGGACTACCGTCCCCCGTGATAGAGGGTTT
>NC_069419.1:25984949-25996144 GCF_026875155.1 Cherax quadricarinatus
CCCCCCGGGGGGGGCCCCCCCCCCAAAACTTCCCCCAAAGGGGAAAACCCCCCCGGAAAATTTTCCCCCAAAGGGGGGGGGCCCCCTTTAAAAAGGTTTAACCCCCCCGGGGGGGGAAAAAGGGGGGGGGAAAAAAGCCCCCCTTTTTTTCCCCCCAATTTTGGGGGGGGAAAACCCCCGGGAAAAAAAGGGCCCAAAAGGGGGAAAAGCCCCCCAAAGGGGGTTTTCCCCCAAGGGGGAAAAAAACCTTAAGGGGGTTTTTCCCCAAAGGGGGGGCCCCCCTTTTTTTAAAATTTGGGGGCCCCCCCGGGGGGGTAAAAAAAAACCCCTTAAAAAAACCCCCCCCGGGGGGGAAAACCCCCCCCAAAAAAACCCCCCGGGGGGGGAAAAACCCCGGGGGGGGGCCCCCCCGGGGGGGGGGGGGGTTAAAAAAAAAAGGGGGGGAAAAGGGGAAAAAGGGGGGAAAAGGGGGGAAAAAGGGGGGGCCCCCCCAAAAGGGGGCCAAAAAGGGGGGGGGGAAAAACCCCCTTTTAAAAAAAGGGGGGGCCAAACCTCCCGGGGGAAGGGGGGGCCCCCCCTTTTGGGGAAAACCCCCCCCGGGGGTAAAACCCCCAAAAGGGGGGGTTTTTTTTTGGGGGGTTTAAAAAAAAAGGGGGAAAAAAACCCCCAAAATTTTTTCCCCCCCCCAAAATTTCCCCCCAAAATTTTCCCCCGGGAATTTTTTTTAAAAAAGGAAACCCCCCGGGGGTTTTTTTGGGGGGAAAAAAAAAAACCCCCCGGGGGTTTTAAAAAAAGGGGGAAAAACCCCCTTAAAAGGGTTTTGGGCCCCCCGGGGGGAAAAAACCCCCCAAAAAGGGGGCCCCCCAAAAAAAAAGGGGAAGGGGGGGGCTTTGGGGGGAAAAACCCCCCGGGGGGCCAACCCCCGGGGAAGGGGGAAAAAAAACCCCAAAAGGGGGTAAAACCCCCCCGGGGGGTTTTCCCCCTTTGGGGGAAACCCCCTTTAAGGGGTTTTCCCCCCCGGGGGGGGAAAGAATTTAAAAACCCCCCGGGGGGGGGAAGAACCCCCAAAAAACCCCCGGGGTTTCCCCTTTTTTAAAAAAACCCCCCCGGGGGGTTTTTTTTTTTGGGGGGGGGGGGGGGGGGGGGGGGCCCCCCCCCCAAAAAAAAGGTTGGGGGGGTTTTTGGGGGGGGGAAAAAAAACCCCCCCGGGGGGTTTTCCCCCCGGGGGAAAACCCCCCCCAAAAAGGGGGGAAATTTGGGGAAAGAAACCCCCAAAAGGGGGGGTTTTTGGGGGCCCCCCCCGGGGAAATTTTAAAAATTTGGGAACCCCCCGGGGGGGGGTTTTTTAAAAATTTTGGAAAAACCCCCCGGAAAACCCCAAAAATTTTTGGGGGGCCCCCCCCAAAATAAGGGGGGAAAAAAAAAACCCCCCCCGGGGGGAAAGGGGGGGAAAAATTTTTTTTAAAAAAAACCCCCGGGGGGGGTAAAAATTTTTAAAAGGAAAACCCCCCGGGGGGTAAAGGGGGGGGGGGGAAAACCCCCCTGGGGGGGAAAAGGGGGAAAAAAAACCCCCAAATTTTAAAAAAAAAACCCCCCCCAAAAAATTTTTTGGGGGGGGGCCCCCCCAAAACCCCCGGGAAAAAAATTTTTAAAAAAAAGGGGAAAAAAAATTTTTTTTGGGGGGGGAAAAAAAAGGGGAAAAAACCCCCCCCCCCCTTTTTTTTAAAAATTTCCCCCCCAAAAAGGGGCCCCCCTTTTTTTAAAAAAAACCCCCGGGGCCCCCGGGGGGAAAAAAAATTTTGGGAAGGAACCCCCCCCAAAGGGGGGGAATTTGGGGGGGGAAAAAAAATTTTGTTTAAAAAAGGGGGGGGCCCCCCCCCTTTTTTGGAAAAAGGGGGGGGAAACCCCCGGGGTTTTTTTTTGGGGGGGGAAAAAATTTCCCCCCCCGGGGGGGGGGGGGGGAAAAAAAAAAAAAAGGGGAAAAAAATTTTAAAAAAAACCCCCCCCCCCCTTTTTTTTGGAAAAATTTTAAAGGGGGGGGGTTTTTTTTTTTAAAAAAGGGGGGAGGAAAAGGGGGGGGTAAGGGGGGGAAAGGGGGAAAAACCTCCCGGGGGGGTATTTGTTTAAAAAAGGGGAAAAAACCCCGGGGGTATTTTTTAAAAAAAGGGGGTTTTTAAAATTTTTTAAAAAAAGGGGGGGGCCCCCCCCCGGGGGTTCTAAACCCCCCGGGGGGGGCCCCCCGGGGGGGGTTTCCCCCGGGGGAAGGTTTCCCCCCAAAAAAGGGGGAAAAAAACCCCCGGGGTTCCCGGGGAAAAGGGGGGCCCCCCCCAAGGGAAAGGGGGGAAAAAGGAAACCCCCCGGGAATTTTTTAAAAAAGGGGGGGGGGGGGCCCCCAAGGGGGGGGGGGGGGCCCCTTTGGGGGGGCCCCCCCGGGGGTTTAAAAATTTTTAAAAAAAATTTTTTTTTGGGGGGAAAAAAAAGGGGGGTTTTTGGGGTTTAATTTTTAAAAAACCCCGGGGGGCCCCCCCCCAAAAAAAAGGGGGGAAAAAAAAAAAAAGGGAAACCCCCGGGGGTTTTGGGGGGAAACCCCCCAAAAAAAATTTTAAAAGTTTGGGAAAAAAACCCCCCCAAAAAAAAAAGGGGGGGGGGGGGGGGAAAACCCCCCCCAAAAACCCCGGGAAAAAGGGGGAAAAACCCCCCAAAGGGGTTTTTGGGGTTTTTGGGGGGCCCCGGGGGGGGGTTTTAAAATTTAAAAAAGGGGGGGGGGGGGAAAATTTTGGGGGGGGAAAAAAAAAAAAAAACCCCCCCCCCCCCAAAAAAATTTTTTTTTTTTGGGCCAAAAAACCCCCCCCGGGGAAAAATTTTTAAATTTTTTTTCCCCCGGGGGGGCCCCCCCTTTTAAAGGGGGAAAAAACCCCCCCCTTTTTTTTTTTGGGTTTTTTAAAAACCCCGGGGGGGGGGGGTTTTTTTTTTTTTTTAAAAAAAAGGGGGAAAACCTCCAGGGGGGGGAAAAGGGGGGCCAAACCCCCGGGGAAATAAGGGGGTTTTGGGGGGGCCCCCCCCAAAAAATTTTTTAAAAAAGGGGGGCCCCGTCCGGGGGGTTTGGGAAAAGGGGGGGAAAACCCCCGGGGGGGGGGGGTTTAAAAAAACCCCGGAGGAAAAAAATTTTTTTTTTGGGGGGTTTTTCCGGGAGGGGTTTTTTGGAAAAGGGGGGGAAAAAAATTTTTAAATTTTTTTTAAAAAAAGGGGGGGGGGGGGAAAAATTTTTAAGGAAAAGTAAAAAACCCCCGGGGGAAAAAAAAAAGGGAGGAAACCCCCCGGGGTTTTTTTAAAAAAAGGGGCCCCCCCCGGGAAATTTTGGCCCCCGGGGGGGGGGGGGCCCCCCCCTTTTTTTCCCCCCGGGGGGGAAAACCCCCCAAAATTTTGGGGGGGGGGGAAAAAAAAAGGGAAAAAGGTAAACCCCCCCGGGGGGGGAAAACCCCGGGGGGGCAAACCCCCCCAAAATTTTTTAAAAATTAAGGGGGGGGCCCCCCCTTTTTCCCCCCCGGGGGGGGCCCCCCCAAAATTTTCCCCCAAAGGGGGGAAAAACCCCCCCCCCCCTTTGGGGAAAAAAAAAGGGGGAAAAACCCCCCCGGGGGGGTTTTAAACCCCCGGGGGGGGCCCCCCAAAAAAATTTTAAACCCCTTTAAAGGGGGGGGCCCCCCGGGGGTAAAACCCCCCGGGGGGGTTTTCCCCCAAAAAGGGGGGAAAAGGCCCCCCCCAATTTTGGGGGAAAAAAAAAAAAACCCCCCCCCCCTTTTTTTAAAAAAAAAAAAAGGGGGGGGTTTTTTTCCCCCCCGGGGAAAAAAACCCCCCGGGAAAAAAAAACCCCCCCAAACAAACCCCCAGGGGTTTTTTTGGGGGGGGGAAAAAAAAAAAACCCCCCCCCCGGGAAAAATTTTTGGGAAAAGGGGCCCCCCGGAGGGCCCCCCGGATAGTAGGGGGGTAGAAGGGAACCTCCCGGGGGAAAAATTTCCGGGGGGGGGGGGGGAAAAAAAAAAACCCCCCGGGGGGGGGGGGGGACCCCCCCAAATTTTCCCCCCCAAAAAGGGGAAACCCCCGGGGTTTTTCCCCCAAGGGGGGTTTTTTAAAACCCCCCCTTTTTTCCCCCCAAGGGGGTTTCCCCTTTGGGGGTTTTTTTAAAAAAAAAACCCAAAAAAAACCCCCCCAAAATTTGGCCCCCAAAAAGGGGGAAAAGCCTTTTGGGGGGAAACAAACCGGGGAAAAAGGGGGGAAAAAGGGGGAAAAGTTTGGGGGGGTTTTTTTCCCCCCGGGGGGTTTTTAAAAAAAAACCCCCAAATTTTAAATTTGGGAAAAAAAGGGGGGGGCCCCCCCCTTTTTAAATTTTAAAAAGGGGAAAACCCCCCCGGGGGGAAAAGGGGGGGTAGGGGGCCCCCCCCTTGGGGTAAAATTTTGAAGAAAAAAGAAACCCCCGGGGGGGAAAAAGGGGTTTAAAAAAAAAGGAAAACCCCCCAATAAGGGGGGAAAAAGGGGGGAAAAAAAATTTTTTTTGGGGGGGGGCCCCCCCCCAAAACCCCCCCTTTTTTTTAAAAAAAAGGGGGGAAAACCCCCCCCCAAAAAAAAAGGGGCCCCCCCCCCCGGGGGGTTTTTGGGGGGAAAAATTTTGGGGAAAAGGGGGGGGGGGGGGGGGGTTTTTTTGGGGGGGGGGGGGGGGGGGGTTTTTGGGGGGGGGGGGGGGGGGGGGGGTTTTTTTTCCCCGGGGTTTTTTTTGGGAAAAAACCCCCCGGGGGGCCCCCCCCCGGGGGGGTTGGAAAACCCCCCCAAAGGAATTTCCCCCCTTTAATTGGTTGGAAAAAAACCCCCCCCGGGGGTTTTCCCCTTGGAAAAATTTTTTTAAAAAACCCCCGGGGGGGGGAAAACCCCCCTTTTTTGGGGGGGGGAAAAAAAAAAAGGGGGTTTCCCCTCCGGGTTGGTTTAAAAACCCCGGGGGGTTTTTTGTTTTTGGGGCCCCCCAAGGGGGTTTTTTTTTGGGGGGGGGCCCCCCGGGGGGGGGAAAGTTTTGTTTGGGGGGGCCCCCCCCCCGGGGGAAAAAAGTTTGGGGGGGGGGGGGGGAACCGGGGAAAACCCCCCGGGGGGTTGGTTGGGAAAAAAACCCCCGGGGGGGCCCCCGGGTTTGGGGGAAAAAAAGGGGGGTTTTTTTTGGGGGGTTGGGGAAAAAAAACCCCAAAAAAAACCCCCTTTTTAAAAAATTTTGGGAGACAAAACCCCCCCGGGGGGCCCCCTTTTTTTTGGGGGGGGGCCCCCCCCAAAGGGAAAACCCCCTTTTTTGGGGAAAAAACCCCCAAAGGGGTTTTCCCCCAAAAGGTTGGGAAAAACAACCCCCCGGGGTTTTTTTTTGGGGGAAACCCCCCGGGGGGGGGGGTTTTTTTAAAAAAAAAAGGGGGGGGGGGGTTTTTTGGGGGGCCGCCCCCCGGGGGGGGTTTTCCCCCTTTTTTTGGGGAAAAAACCAAACCCCAAAAATTTTTGTTTTGGGGGGGGGCCCCAAAAAACCCCGGGGGGGCCCCCCGGGGGGTTTTTTAAAAAAAGGGGGGGGTACCCCCCGGGGGGTTTTTTTAAAAACCCCCCCCCCCCTCCGGGCCTTAAATTGGGGGAAAAACCCCCCCCCTTTTTTTTTTCCCCTTTTAAAAAGGGGGGGAAAAAAACCCCCCGGGGGAAAAACCCCTTAAAAAGGGGGGAAAAACCCCCCGGGGGGGGGGCCCCCCCGGGGAAGGGGGAAAAAAAAAGGGGGGGGTTCCGGGGTTAAAAGGGGGGGGGGGGGTCCCTTTTGGGGGGGTAGGGGCCCCCCCCGGGGGGACCCTTTTTGGTTGGGAAAAACCCCCCCCAAAAAAAATCCCCCTTTTGGGGGGGGGTTTAAAAACCCCCCCCAAGGAAATTCCGTTTTTTCCCCCCCGGGGGGCCCCCCCCCTTTAAAAAAACCGCCCGGGAGGGTTTCCCCCCAAAAAGTAGGTTGGGGAAAAAAAAAGGGGGTTTTTGGAAATTTTTTAAAAACCCCCCCGGGGGGCCCCCCCCAAAAAACCCCCCCGGGGGGAAACCCCCCTTTTAGGTTTTAAAAACCCCCCCCAGTACTAATTCCAAAAGGGGGGAAAACAACCCCCCAGGGGGGGGGGGTTTGGGGCCCCCCCCAAAATTTTTTCCCCCCCTTTTAAAGGGGGGGAAAAAACCCCCCAAAAAAAGGGGGTGGGGAAAAAACCCCCCCCCTCCCAAAATTGGGGAAAAAACCCCCAAGGGGGCCCCTTTTTTGGGGGGGGAAAAAAAAAAATTCCGGGGGGTTTTTTTTTAAAAAACCCCAAACCCCCCGGGGGCTTGGGGTTGGTTTAGGGGAAAAAAGGGGGGGCCCCCCGGGGTTTAAGTTTTTAAAAAAAGGGGGGGGGGGTTTTTTTTGGGGGGGGGGGGCCCCCCCCCCCCGGGGGGGGGGGGGGAAAAAAACCCCCCCCCCCAAAAAACCCGGGGGGGTTTTAAAAACCCCCCCCGGAACCCCGGGGGGGGGCCCCCCCCCGGGGGGTTTTTGTTTGGGTTTTTGGGAAAAACCCCCCAGGGGGTTTTTGGATAGTAGGGGGAAAAAAACCCCCCCAAGGAAATAAAAGTCCAAAAATTTGGAAAACGCAACCGGCCCGGGGGGTTTTTTTTGGTTTTTTAAAAAAACCCCGGGGGGTACTACCGGAAATTTTAAAAAAACCCCAACCGCCCAGGGGGCCCTTTCCCTTTTATAGTAAAGGGTTTTAAAAACCCCCCAAGGGGTTTTTCCCCCCTTTTTAGTTTTGGGGGGGGCCCCCCAAGGAAAAAACCCCCCCTTTTTTTTTGGAAAAAACCCCCAGGGGGAAAAAAACCCCCGGGAAAATTGGTTGGGAAAAAACCCCCCCCCCCCCCTTTTAAAAAAGGGGGAAAAAACCCCCCAAAGGAAAACCCCCCCTTTTGGGGGGAAACCCCCGGGGGAAAACCCCGGGTTTTTGGGAAAACCCCCCCGGGGGTTTTAAAATTTTTTAAAAACCCCCCCCCAAAAACCCCCGGGGGGGGGGGGGGGCCCCCCCTTTTGGGGGGTAGGAAAAAACCCCCCCCCCTTTTTTTTTTTTAAAAAAACCCCCCAAAAAAGGGGTTTTTTTTGGGGAAAAACCCCGGGCCCCCCCCGGGGGGTTTTTAATTTAAAAAAAAACCCCCCCGGGGTATAAATTTTGGGGGGGGCCCCCCCCCCCAAAAGGGGGGGGGGCCCCCCCGGGGGTTTTAACCCCGGGGGGGGGCCCCCCAAAAAAGGGGGGCCCCCCCCCGGAATTTTGGGGGGGGGGGGAAAAACAAACCCCAAGGGGTTTTTTTGGGGGGGGGTTTTAAACCCCCCCCAAATTTTAAACCCCCCGGGGGGGGGGGGGGGGCCCCCCCAAAAAAGGGGGGGGTTTGG
Source organism: Cherax quadricarinatus (assembly GCF_026875155.1). Taxonomy (NCBI): domain Eukaryota; kingdom Metazoa; phylum Arthropoda; class Malacostraca; order Decapoda; family Parastacidae; genus Cherax; species Cherax quadricarinatus. The sequence continues at coordinate 25,992,400 of NC_069419.1, forward strand.
GGGAAAAACCCCCGGGGTTTTTTAAAAAAAAGGGGGGGGGGGGGGTAAACCCCCCCCGGGGTTTTTTTTGGGGGGGGGGGGGGCCCCCCGGGGTTTTATTTTTTTAAAAAAAAAAACCGTCCAAATAAAGGGGAAAAAGGGGGAAAAAACCCCCCCCAAAAGGGGGGAAAAAGGGGGAAAACCCCCGGGAAATTAAGGGGGAAAGGGGGGAAAAACCCGGGGAAAGGGGGGGAAAAAAGGGGGCCCCCGGGGGGGGTTTTTTTTTTTAAAAAAAAAAAAAATTTTTGGGTTTTTTTTTTTTGGGGGGGGGGGGGGGGGGGGGGCCCCCCGGGGGGGGGGGTTTTTTTTTAAAAAAACCCCCCCGGGGGCCCCAAGAAAGGGGGGGGGGGGGGGGTTCCCGGGGGAAGGGGGGAAAAAGGAAAAAAAAGGGGGGGGGGGTTTTTTTTGGGGGGGAAACCCCAAAATTTTTAAAGGGGGGTAAAAGGGGGGGGGCCCCCCCCTTTTGGGTTTTTCCCCCAAAAAATCCCCTTTTGGGGGAAAAACCCCCCAAATTCCCCCCGGGGTTTTTTTTCCAAAAAAAAACCCCCCCGGGGGGGGGGGGAAAGAATTTCCCCCCCCCCCCCAAAAAAAAAAAAAGGGGGTTTTCCCCGGGGGTTTTTTTAAAAAAAGGGGGGGGCCCCCCCCGGGGGGGGAAAAGGCCCCGGGGGGGGAAAAAAAAAACCCCCCCTTGGGGGGGGGGGGGGGGGGGGGGATAGTGGGTTTGGGTTTAGACAGCAACCTCCAGGAAGGTACAAACCGTCCGTGAAAGTAGGTTGGTAGAACAGCAACCACCCAGAAGGTACTACGTCCTGTGAAGTAGGTTGGTAGACAGCAACCTCCCAGGAGGAAATAACCGCCTGCCAAGGAGTGGAAAGGGAAGCTTTAAATTGTTTTGCATGATGGTAGGATTGCTGGTGTCTTTTTCTGTTTCATAAACATGCAAAATTTCAGGTACGTCCTTGCTACTTCTACTTACACTTAGGTCACACTGCACATGCAGGAACAAGCGCGCACACAACACCACACACACACCACACACAACCACACAAACACACACACACACACACACCCCAACACACACACACCACACCAGAAGGGGGGACATGATGATAAGACATACAAAATACTGAGAGGAATTGACAAGGTGGACAAAGACAGGATGTTCCAGAGATTGGACACAGTAACAAGGGGACACAGTTGGAAGCTGAAGACACAGATGAATCACAGGGATGTTAGGAAGTATTTCTTACCCACAGAGTAGTCGGGAAAGTGGAATAGTTTGGGAAGCGTTTGTAGTGGGGCAGGATCCATACATAGCTTTTAAGCAGAGGTATGATAAAGTTCACAGTTCAGGGAGAGTCACCTAGTAGCAAATCAGTAAAAGGGGGGGGGCCAGGAGCTCGGACTTGACCCCTTCAACCTCAACTAGGTGAGTACAACTAGGTTGAGTACACACACACACACTACCACACACCCCACCACACACACTACCACACACACTACCACACGCACACACACACCACACCACCACACACCACACACACACACACACACACACACACCACAACACACACACACACACACACACACACACACACACACACACAAAGTCATGAAGATTGGGGGAAGGCAAAGAAGACCGCAGAGGGAGTACGTCTAGGGGGTCAGAGGCTACAAACCTCACTCAAGGAAAAAGATCTTGGGGTGAGTATAACACCAGGCACATCTCCTGAAGTGCACATCAACCAAATAACTGCTGCAGCATATGGGCACCTGGCAAACCTCAGAACAGCATTCCGACATCTTAATAAGGAATCGTTCAAACCCTGTACATCGTGTACGTTAGGCCCATTGGAGTATGCGGCACCAGTTTGGAACCCACACCTAGCCAAGCACGTAAAGAAACTAGAGAAAGTGCAAAGGTTTGCAACAAGACTAGTCCCAGACTAAGAGTTTTGTCCTACGAGGAGAGGTTAAAGGAAAAACAACCTGACGACATTGGAGGACAGGAGAGATAGGAGACATGATATCGAAATACAAAATGCTGAGAGGAATTGACAAGGTGGACAAAGACAGGATGTTCCAAGACTGGGCACAGTAACAAGGGGACACATTTGAAGTTTTTAAGACACAGATAATCATAGGGATGTTAGGAAGTATTTCTTCATCCACAGAGTAGTCAGCAAGCGAAAAAGTTTGGGGAAGCGATGTAGGGGAGCAGGACCCAAATACATACTTTAAGCAGAGGACGATAAAGCTCATGTCGGGGAGAGTGACCTATAGCGACCATGAGAGCGGGGCCAGGAGTTTGGACCGACCCCGCAACCTCAACTAGGGAGTACAACTAGGTGAGTAACACACACACACACGTACCATATACAACAGGCCTAGTTGGCTAATCGCATGTGCCTGGGGACAAAATGGTAACTAACTAACACACCCCACACAAAATACACACACACACGCACACACACTTTACACACAGACAACACACAACACACACAACAACACACACACACACACACACACACCCACACACACACAAAACACACACACCACCCCACACACACACAGAATATAATAAATATATATATATATATATATATATTTTTTATATATATATATATATATATAATAATTAGAAAATATATATATATACATAATATGTATAATATATTACATATATAATATATATAATTATAAAATAATATAAAATATATATATATATGTGTAAGATACAAAACACCACACACACTGGACAACATCTCCCCATGGGCCCTTAGAGAGGGAGCAGAAATGCTGTGTGTGCCACTAACCACAATCTTAAATACATCCCTTGAAACTGGGCTACTACCTGAAGTATGGAAAAACGGAAAATGTAGTTCCCATTTTGAAAAAGGAGACAAAAGAGGCACTAAACTATAGACCAGAGTCACTGACGTGTATAGTATGCAAAGTCATCGGAAGATTGTCAAGATTTATGGAAGGCAAATCCTGTGTCACAAACCTTCTAGAGTTTTATGATAAATTAACAGAAGTAAGAAACGAGAGAAAGGTGGGTTGATTGCATCTTTTGGACGTAAGAAGGCCTTTGACACAGTTCCTCACAAGAGATTTGTGCAGAAGCTAGAGGATCAGGCGTGTAAAAACAGGAAGGGCACTGCAATGGATCAAGAATACCTGACAGGGAGGCAACAACGAATCATGGTTACTGAAAGAGGTTCACAGTGAGCACCCCGTAACGAACGGGGTCACACAGGTGTCGGCCCCAGGACCAGTGCTATTTTTGATATATGTGAATGACATGGTGGAAGGGTTAGACTCAGAAGTGTCCCTGTTCGCAGAATGATGTGAAGTTAATGAGGAGAATTATATCAGATGAGGATCAGGCAGGACTTCAAAGAGACCTGGACAGGCTGGGCACCTGGTCCAGCAACTGGCTTCTTGAATTTAACCTCGCCAAATGCAAAGTCATGAGATCGGGAAGGGCAAAGAAGACCGAAGACGGGTATAGGTTAGGTGGCCAAAGACTGCAAACCTCGCTCAAGGAGAAAGATCTTGGGTGGAGTATAACACCGAGCACGTCTCCGGAAACACACATCAACCAGATAACTGCTGCAGCATATGGCGCCTGGCAAACCTGAGAACAGCGTTCCGATACCTTAGTAAGGAATCGTTTAAGATACTGTACACCGTGACGTCAGGG
>NC_069419.1:25996644-26045016 GCF_026875155.1 Cherax quadricarinatus
TTAGGACGTATTCTTCAGTCATAGAGTAGTCAGGAGGTGGAATAGCCTAGCAAAGTGAGGTAGTGGGGCAGGATGAGGTACGATAAAGTCATTGGAGCAGGGGGTGGAGAGGACCTTAGTAGTACTCAGTATAGAGGCGGGGCAGGCGCTGAATTCGACCCGTGCAACCACCAATTAGTGGAGTACACCCCCCCGGATTTTCTTTACTTTCCTTACTTTAGTTCTTGTTTTGTTTATTGGCCTCTTATCTCTGTGGGGATGTGACAGAATTTCAATTCCTCCGTAAAGCCATGCGTGTCATAAGAGGCGACTCCTAACAAAAAAATGCTTGGAGCAAGGGGTAGAACCCCTTCTCTTGCATATACATTATTAAATTTTAAGAAGAAATTTCGTTGTTCATTTTGGGCCCCTGCCTTGGTGGGAATACAGCGGGTTTGTTGTAAGAAGAAATGTATATTTATAATTTAAAATTGTGGTCCTCACTTTATAAACGTTTAGTGCTGAACGGCACGGTGTCGAGAAGTTGGATCACCGTAAATATATACAATGAAAGCCTCACACTGCGGGTGATCCCAGTATGTAACTCTCACATAATAAATTGTGGTTATATAAACAATGTAGCTGTTCCACCATATTGCTATTATGAAATAGTGGAGCCGTATATTTCGCAGATGTTCACACCATTTAACTATACTTGCGAGGCTGGATCATGAACCTGGTCATGGACGGGGCCGCGGGGGCGTTGTTCTCCCGGAGAGGGAATAATAACCTCCAGGTAACCTCAGGTAACCTGGCCGCGGGGCTAGGGCTGTATAGTAAACCAGTTTAGACATATAGTCAAGCTTTTCCACATTAAACGATTATTGAGAAAATTGTGATACGCCACACACTTCCAGGCTTGCTATTGGTGGTTAAATACAATAAACGATAGTGTGTTTAGCTCAGTGTATTGTTGTAAACTGTAATACACGCAGAGAAAGTGGTGAGGTGCGAGGTGAAGCAAGGGAGGATGGAGGGGGTTGGAAGTGGCTATGCGGTTTGTGATGGAGGGGACGGGAGGAAGGGAGGGAGAGGGACGAGGCAAGGCCTTGGGGGAGGTGGGAGGGAGGAAGAGGCACGGGCCTGTGTGATGGATGGGAGTGAAGGTGCAGTAGCCGGAGGGTGATGGAGAAGAGGTGATGTGAGGCTTTAGAGTAACATTGTCAGTAGTACACCATGTTCCGGCTCATGGTCATGTGCTCCGGGTTGCTCTAGGATGGTAACGATGGGGAAACAAGTTATTACGAGTTGTGATGACGTAATGTAGTGATTACTATAATCTGGTGAAAAAAAAACCCCCCCCGTGCTGATACAAGCTGTTAAAAGTAGTCTAGCAACTAGGAAAAAAGTGTTTGAAGTAGCCTGGTGATGTGTGAAAATGTTCTCAACTCATCTAATAAGTGAAAAAATTTAACTTAAGTGATCTATTTGCGTATTATTTCATTTTCGTGGTTGCTGAGAAGCGCGTTAAATTTTATTTCGGTCTTGAATACATGGAATGTTTTTTTACATTGGAAAATACTAGCACCTTTAAAGTAGTTTTTATCTTGATTACTTTAAAAATCATAAAAGTGTTATTTCTGAAAGATAATATCTATTATGATGATTCTTGTAGAACAGAACTATGAAAATGTTGCCCTTCTCACGTTCCCAGCTTATTCTATACTAAAGCGGCTAATGTGTCTGTGGGTAATATGTGGAAAGAAATGCTGAAGGCTCGATCCTCTTTCCATTAACACGAGACCAAAAACTCTACTCTTTAATATGACTTATTAAGCTTCCTAAATATATATAATTTTTTTTGGGTATAGACAAACAGTTGTTGGGCGTTGAGATAATCAGTCTGTTAATCTTGACGAACAGAGGAACTCAAAGAAGAGGTAGAGAAATAATTATACGAGCTCTCCTCTTGTCTCGCAGGTTCGTTCATTACTTGCCTACTGCTCGCTCGTGGTCAGGGAACACACGCCCTTGCAGCTGGAATCTGGTTTTGGCGTGCCTCAGAGCAGCTGCCTCCGGCCCTCATTCACATGCATGAGGATAACCGGTTTTACTCCATAAATATTGTGATACTTCTTACCCAAGGTGAGACCGGCTGTGCCCCAGACGTGACCTTGAAGCAAGTCGGGCGTACATTTTGTGTTGTGGTTGTGTTTTGTGTGTGATGTGTGTGTGTGTGTGTGTGTGTGTGTGTGTTGTTGTGTGTGAGTTATGTGTGTGTACTCACCTAGTTGTACTCACCTAGTTGAGGTTGCAGGGGTCAGGTTCCTAAGCTCCTGGCCCCGCCTCTTCACTGGTCGCCACTAGGTCACTTCTCCCTGAACCATGAGTTTATCGTACCTATGCTTTAAAGCTATGTATGGATCTGCCTTCCACTTACATCTCTTCACCAATATATTCCACTCCTGACTACGCTTGTGGCTGAATGATACTAATTCTAACATCACTGTGATTCACGTTGTTGGCTTCAGCTTCCAACTGTGTCCCCTTGTTGCTGTGTCCAGTCTCTGGAAACATCCTGTCCTTTGTCCACCTTGTCAATTCCTCTCAGTATTTTGTATGTCGTTATCATTGTCCCCCCTATTCTCCTGTCCTCCAGTGTCGCAGGTTGATTTCCTTAACCTCTCCTGTAGGAATACCTCTTAGCTCTGGGATAGTCTTGTGGCAAAACCTTTGCACTTTCTTTAGTTTCTTTACCTGCTTGGCTAGGTGTGGGTTCCAAACTGGTGCCGCATAATCCAATATGGGCCTAACGTACACGGTGTACAGTTCCTGACGACTCTTTTATTACGATGTCGGAATGCTGTTCTGATGGTTTGCCAGGCGCCCATATGCTGCAGCAAAGTTATTGCAGTGGTTGCAAACTTTTCAGGCTTGTTACCAATTAACTTGCCACATAATGCAGGTTACCCCTTTCGAAAAATATTGTTATGGAAAATTTTATAGGGTGATTACCTGTATGTACCTCAGCCATTTATATACATTAACAAGTAATCGCTATTGGGATCTGACATACCATTTGTTTTACCGTAGTCACTCCCGTGTAGACATGTGAGAAAAAATCTTAACCACCCCTGGTCAGGAAGTGGTTCCTTCGACCTCAGAGAATCATTTTCCATATCTAGCCGAAGACCGCAGGATGGATTGGATAGCACCCTCAAAGTACGGTGCTACTAATTAATTGTGGTCCTGTATACATTTATATTAGTTTAACTGAATGAAGAGGGGTTGGGCGGTAGGTTAACATGGATATATTCACATGGAAAAACCACGGTACATATCTCACAATTACAGATATGCTCTGGTCACTTGATGCAGCTCGGATCACTCATAACCTATCCAATTTACAAATACTAACTGGCTGTATCAGTCTGCTATAACTAGAGAAGGGGTACTTAACTGTGGGTGATTGTTATCTTATTTCCTCCATTTCACCATTCATTTCGATGTCCTCTACACCGACCACGGTTCTTATCCAGCAGGTGACGAGCGTATCCGTCGTTGGTCCCCGGGTTAGAAGTCGTGATTCCATAAAGCTTCACTATCCTCGGTTCGATGAATTACGCGTTCACTCAGAGTAGGGCGAATCTATTTCACATCGCATTCTCTTTACTCATTGTTTTATCACTGATTTACATTACCATTCACAAGGACGATTTAACGTCTCATAATTATTTATACACATTTGAGGGTCACTCCATTAAGATCTGAGGCGTTGAGCGAGGGTTTAACACACGGTATTTCCCCGTGGACACCCCATGGCCGTTGCACAGTCTCACCCTCGGGCGAACTCCATTTATTCACTAATTTTACCACCTTTTTACGGTGGTCCCGTAAAATCACGTTCCCTCACTCTTCACCAGCAACAGTTACGACACTTGCCTATAATGAAATGAGGCCTATATTAATCCTTAGGCCGCCCGTGATTGCCAATTTCCTGGTTCATGCTTTCCCGCTCCTCACCACATTAAAAACATCACCCCCCCCCATGGCCGAGTCGGACCTTTATACCCCCGAACTTCCGCGCATGCGCAAAAGGGAACTCTTGGTTTATCTATTGTCAAATACATTGTTTTGTTCATATTCGGACACATTAAACACCTATTGGGCGCTAAAGCTTCGGAAAAATCAAAAATGTTTCCACACTGCCGGCCGGGCGGAGGTCGTTGCTAGACGACTTACATAATGTGGAGTACAATTTTCCCATCTTCACTGGCCACTGGCTTGGGAACTCCAAACATTGGTATTTACATAATCAGCCCATTAATCGTTCCAGCCTGTTAACTCCTCAGGTTGGGCTCCATCCAAAGCAACACTCAAGCCTCTGCTTTATGGTATTAACAATTTCCCTATTTTTGTAAGGTGTGACACTAAGTCTATGCCTCTCGGGGATAATTTGTTGAGGCATACTGGAATTTTGAGATTTACAAGAAAGAGTCTCTCTCCGGTATCCCAAGTCAGAACCCAGGCACATTACTGCTCTAGGCACCAAACTCCATGGCCATCCTATTTATTGAAACCCTCAAACCAAATGGGACTATTAGTGTTCCATTCTATCAGGGGCATAATGCCCCTGTTGCACGGGACGTAAAACGATGCCTGGAAAAAATTCAAACAATGTTCACTACATCCTTGATAATATTGCACTGTTAAGAGGTTAGGATTAAACGAGATGAACTGAAACCTGGATGACTACTGAGATAGTAGATAATATGAAATTCAGAGACCAGCGGCTTAAAAAGATTTAAGCAAACAGACAGGATATTGCTGCACTTAAATGAATTCCCTAAAGGGTGAGAACCACTCGCATGCGCCCTACAGAGACTTATAAAAGCCGAGCATTGGCAAAGCATCCTACTGCTCAAAAATTGAAGAGTATAAGCATAACCCATACTCCCAGACTCTGGAAAAAACCTCAAAACCAGTTGGGGTAATAGCATAAGCCAGTAGATAGGTCTAACATAGTACATCATATCGTTAATGAGGTATGCACGAAACATCTAAGGTGGCTAAATTGCTTTTATTCTTACTACACATCTGTTGCATCCACATCTAGTAAGTAAAAAACTATCAGCTGCTTCAAATCCTTTAAAACAGAATTGTTAAGTTTCAAATCATACTATACCAATAACAGGGGTAACCCCCAAACTGTGTCAACTAGTACGAGTATCTCATGACTTTTTCAAAAAGACTAATCAGGTTTAAACCCACTAAGGTGGCACAGGCCCTGATAAACATCCGTCTAAGTTCCTAAAAGTGGTGCTTCTGAACTGTCATCCTATTGCTCACATAATAAAATCTATCATTCACCACTATTTACGTACCGGAATGGGTCAAGGAGGCAGAGTTACTCCTTTCTTCACGAAAAATAGTAGTCTGATGTAAGAACTATTGGGCCTGTTAGTATATCAGTTATAATATCTCAAAATTCTAGAGAGGGCGGTGATTTCTCATGTAGTTAAGACCTTAATGACAACAACATTCTCCATAGCTACAATCAGGGCTTTAAGAAGATCCACTCCAACCCGTGACACTCCTTATTAATCTGATAGGATTACTGTAGAAATGAAATGTCAAAGGGGAACCTCATAGGGTTGGTAACCTTAGTACCTGCGAAAGCCTTCGATACTGTGTCACCACAATATATTTTATGTAATAAACTTCAAGCTATCGGTATTGGTTCTGTAGGACTGGTTTAAAGTCTACCTTAGCAACAGGAGACAAATAGTCAAAATCAACAAAACAGAATCAGAACCCCTGCCGATAACTTGTGGGGAGTTCCCCCAAGGTAGTATTTGGTGTCCCTTAGTATTCATTTTGGTATGTCATTGATATGCCTATCAGTGTCAAGTGCAAACTCTCCTACTGTATGCAGATGACAGTGCTCTGTTAGTGTGCATGTAAAGACCCACATGATATTGGCTAATGTTTTAACACTGGAACTGAGTCTGCAGCAAAGGGTAAGTAGACAACTAACTATCCATTACACACTGGAAAACTGAAGCATTCTCTTTGGCACGAAACATAAACTGAGAAGGGTAAATAATTTTAATGTTCATGTAATGGGGGGAGCCCTTCCTTTGGTTTCATCAGTAAAAGATTTGGAATCCCCTTTGACCCATGCCTTGTCAGGAGAATTGATAGGAACAGTGTAGTAAGGTAAGCGAATGCCAGACTGAAGTTCCTGGATACGACAAGCACAGGTTCTACCTACTGTGGCTCGCAGGACCCTATGTCTTAGCCCTTATACAATGCACATTTGGATACGCTGCTCTTCTTGGTACTCTGCCTTGACAAAAAACTGAAAGATTAGGACTGCCTAATTTCACCCTGAACATAATCCGTATGTTTCAACCTGGGGCTGGGACAAGAGAACATGTAGGCCAGGATGAATTACTGCAGTTGGATATGCTGATTGTTGAAGATAGAGTAAACCAAAACTGAGCTAAATCATGTTTATAAAATTGCTCACAAACAATGTCCAGAATATCTTGCTGTCAATTTTTGTCAGTTGGGAACCAATGCACTCTTAGTACATGGGGAGAGATAGCAAAACTTTGTTGTACCCACAGTCACCTGGCAGGCTTCAAACACCTTTTTTTGTACGGCAATAAAGGAATGGACGACTGCCCACACACGTCAAAGCCAGTCTAGCATGAACCAGTTCAAGAAGACTGCCAAAAGGTGTCTGATGAATGTAGCTACAGAAGGAGGGAATGATTTTCTATTTTTTAGCTAACATACGTGTAAATTTTACTTATTCTAGTAATGCCCTCGTATGGTGGATAGTCTTAATGACCCTCGTGTTGTAGATAGTCTTTTTAGTATTAATAATTAAGATGTTATCTTCATTGTAGAATAATAAGAAATATTTATTAACCTTTATATTATAATATAGGTAAGACCCCAATGGAATTAAGTCACTCTGTCGGAGTTTTTGGGTTATCCTAGGTTCTCTACACATATGTGCTATGTTGATAATTCTATGTCAACTGTATTTGTGTATACCTGAATATACTTACTTACTTACTGACTTACTTACTTGCTTGCTCCCTGGGTTAATTAATTGGGCATACTGGAATTATGAGACTTTAATCAATAACAAGTCTCAGTATCTCCCCAAAGTCTGCCCCAGCACCATTACTGCATATAGGCACCAACTCCATGGCCATTCCATATTTAATGATCCCTCAAAATGGGACTAATTAGTGTTCCAAGTCTACTCAGGGGCCTAAGGCCTATGCTCCCTGGATTAATTTATTGGGCATACTGGAATGATGAGACTTTAACAATTAACAAGTCTCTCTCAGTATCCAAGTCAGCCCAGCACATTAACTCCATTAGTTCCAGTCATGGTTAGAGAATTATTAATCACTGATTAGACAACTTAAGTAGGCGCCTTATAAGAGTAATTCTTTGCATCACTTTATCTTTTATAAATCTAGTCCACACATGTGCTAGCAATTAATTGGGCTAATTATCATCATCACACGATCGGATTAACTTGTGCACCCTACACCCACTTCCTTCAATCAGTCACTTAATTATTAGTTAATTGTTTCCGCATCCTAATTTTTTCATGATGGCATCGGTTCGGAAGGACCAACGGGCAGATATGGAAAATTTTATTAGGGGTATTACAGTTATGTACCTCAGCATATTTAATCAAGTAAACTCATTGGTAGAGACAAACCATATTGTTTACCGTAGTTCCCCCGTGTAGACATGTGAGGAAAACTTAACCACCCCTGGCACGGCAAGTGGTTTCCTTCGACCTCACAATCTTATCCATATCTATCCGAGACCCAGTATTGATTGGATAGCATCCAACAAGTACGGTGTACTAATTAATTGTGGCTATAGATTATATTAGTTAACCTGAATGAAGAGTGGGTGGGGGTTTAGGTTAACACATGGATATATTTCATCATGGGAAAACCTGTGTACATTAATTCACCACTGACACTGATTATTCTCTGGGGTCCACTTGATGTAGCTGGATCACTCATGAGCCTTAGAATCTCAATTACAAACTTACCTAACTGGCTAGTATCAGTCGCTATTAACTAGAAGGTAATTAACTGTGGGTGATGTATACTCCTTATTTCCTCCATTCACCATTCATTCGATGTCCTGCTACACCGACACGGTTCCTATTCCAGACAGGACCGAGTATCCGTCGGTTGTTCCGGGTTTAGAAGTCGTGATTACCATAAAGCGTTCATATCCTCGGTACGAGAATCATGCGTTCACTCGGAGCAGGGGCCGATCTATTTCTATCCCGCATTTCCTCGTAACTCAATGTTTTTATCACTGATTACATTTACCATGCACAAGACAATTTAAACGTCTCATAATTATTATACACATTAGAGAGTCACTCCATTAAGATCTGAGGCCGATGAGCGAGGATTTCAAACACGGATACTTCCCTGGCACACCACCATGGCCGTTGCACCAGTCACACCCGGTCGAACCATTATTCACTAATTTTAACACCTTTTTACTGTGTGGTCCCGTAATCACGTTCCCCCTCACTCTTCACAGGAACAGTTCGATCACTTCTTTTATGAACTGAGGCCTTAATTATCTTAGGCGCCAGTGATGACCGCACTTTTCCCTGGTTCCTTGCTTTCCAGCCTCCTCACCACTCATTCTCAAAAACATCCACCCCCTCCCCATGGCCGAGTCGACCTATACCCCCCGCACATCTGCGCATGCGCAAAGGGAACTCATTGGTTCTATTCCTATTGTCAAATACATTTTAGACATCATAATCGACACATTTAAACGCACCTATTAGGCGCTATAGGCTTCGGAAAATCTATAATTTTCCACAGTGTTATTATTGTTTTATATGGCTAAATTAAAAAACACTTGAGATATTTTCTTTATTTATATTGTATTTGAACATTGTGCATCTCTAATGGCTTTACCAAAGATAGCAAGAACATCCAGTGGGAGGATGGAGTTGCATACTTGAAGCTTGTTTAGGAATTTTGGTTCATACCAGCTTATGTCTACCTGGCTGATGCTCACAGATAATCTGACAGTGTGAAAAATAGAGGCAGCCTCAGGAAGTGGTGAGCGTTCTGGACAGAGTCGATCTGGGGTACTGAGTGACTTTTGTCCTGAAGCATTTCTTGTCAAAAACTTTTGGGTTTCCACACACTTAGCTATATATTTCTTCTTTCTAATTATGTATATTAGTTTTTGATGTTTAGTGTTATTTGTTTAACTTATTACTTACCTTATAATAGGTTTACTTTACAACTTTATTATTACTAAGACAAAGTTAACAATAATCCTCATATCCGGTACGCATTTGTTTTCGTGATTTTGTCTGAATTCTAACTTTTTTTCTGTCACCCCTCCATTACTCCCCAAAAAATGGTTTACATTACCCCCTGGGGGGTAATTTACCCCCTCAGTTTGGGAACCACTGAGTTTTTGGGTTGATATGCGCTTCGAGGAGATGTGCTGGTGCTATACTCTCCTCCATGATTTTTTCCTTGAGTGAGGTTTGTAGTCTCTGGCCCCCTAGACTATAGACTCCTTTCTTGCGGTCTTCTTTGTCTTCCCCCCCCATCCTTCAGACTTTGCTCACTTGGTGGGATTGAAACTCCAGGAGCTATTTGCTGGAACAGGTCTGCAGCCTGTCTGATCCCTTTGTAGTTCTGCCTGGTCTTTGCTCTGAATGAATTCTTTCATCAACTTCACGTCTTCGTGCAAGACAGTGACACCTCGAGTTTATACCTTCTGTCTTGCGTTCACAAATACCAGAAAACAGGCACTGTCCTAGGACGACCCCTGTGGGTACCCCGTGGTCACAGGTGTCCTCTCTGATTCCTGCCACGTACCATTACTCGCTGCTGTCTTCCTGTACATAAGATTCCTGTTCCTTGGTAGTGCCTTCCCTGGGTTCCCTGCTTGGTCCTCAGTTTTTTGCACTAATCTCTTGTGTGGGTACTGTTGTCAAACGCCTTCTTGCAGTCCAAGAAATGCAATCCACCCACCCCTGTCTCTCTTGTCTTACTGCTGTCAACCTTGTCATAGAACTCAGTAGTTTGTGACATAGGATTTCCCGTCCTGAAACCATTTGTTGGGTGCTGTTGATGAGATCATATCCTTTCTAGGTGTTCCACCACTCTTCTCTGACAATCTTCTCCCATCGACCTTTGCATACTATACATGTCAGTGACACTGGATCTGTAGTTTAGTGTTCTCATGTCTTGTCCTCTTTTCAAAATTGGACTACATTTGCTGTCTTCCAGTGCCTCAGGCACATGTTCTCCCTGTTTCGATAGATGTATTGATATGTTGTTAGGGGCAACACATAGCGCCTCTGTCCCTCTCTCAGGGGACAGACCATGGAGAGATGTTATCTGGCGCCCATTGCGCTTTGAGGTATCTAGCTCACTCAGAAGGGCCTCTTCACTTCATTCCTCGGTTGGTGGTTACCGTGTCCATCACCTAGGTGTTGTGCCACAACCTCTCCGTCCCTATGGAGCCCTTCTGTCTTCTATGGTGACACACTTATTGTATCTCTTGTTGAGTTCCCACATACTTCACGGTCCCATTTTTGTTGTCTCTCCTCCTTCATTCCTTAGCTGATACTGGTCTTGTACTGTTGTTTTCCGCCTGATGTGGCTGTATAGCAGTTCGGGTCAGATTGGGCTTTCGTGCTGTGTCGTGTTCATATCGTTATCTGTGCATATTCGTTTTCTGGTTTAAGTATGCTCTCATTCTCCTGGGTCTTTGCCTTCTATATTTCTTACATTCCCTAGCACACTTGGTTTTTGCCTCCTTGCACCTTTGGGTGAAACCCATGGGCTCATCTGGCTTTTTTGCATTATTCTGTTTCCTTGGGTACAAACCTCTCTTCAGGCCTCCTTGCACATGTTGCTACATATTCCAATCATCTCTTTACTGGCTTCCTGCCTTTTCTCTCTGTCTATGTGTGTGTGGTGTGTGTGTGCGTGTGTGTGTGTGTGTGGTGTGTGTGTGTGTCTTGTTGTAGTAGTGTTGTGTGTGTGTGTGTGTGTGTGTGTTCTGTGTGTGAATATCTGCAATAAACACACCCTAGTCAGCAGATAGTGGAGCAACAGGACGGGAGAAATAACTTGACCCTTTATTTTCACAATAATGAGGACCTGTAAGAAAAATAACAAATAAAAAAACTAATTCTGATCACAATTCTGTGTGTGTGTGTGTGTGTGTGTGAGTAAGAGAGAACGTGTTTATGTGCTTATTATCAGTGTTCAAGGGGTGTGAAGTTCAGAGTTTTGACTCAGGGATGTACGACTTAGTGATGTGCATGGACTACATGTCAGGAAGTGTTAAATAACATGTCGCTCATAGTCTATACCAATTAACTGGCTGACGAGCAAATATGAGAAAGCAATTTAAACTGACAGCTATATTACAGTAAAGGTAGTTATCTGTTACTAACACATTAAGAATCAATTCAGCAAGAAACTGTGGCCTTGGATATGCTGTAGTTATCTTTGCTGCCCAGTGAACACCATCATTTACATGTATTTTCTCAAACTATGGGCTGCTTAATACAGCTTTCTCGCGTGTTTTGAAATCTTTGGGGGTGGATTAAAAATCGCTCACATGAATAAACAGAGCATTAAATCTTGTCCAGTTCTGTTTGCTATATTTATGTTTATTGTATATTAGTTCAAGCTTTTTCCGGTTTGATCGGAATAAACTTTACTGCATTTTTTTGAGAATCTTATGGACAAACCATCATACTTTTTAGAATATTTTCTCTATTTTTTTTAATTGCAACAAGATTTTTAAATACAAGTTAGATTTTAAACTGTTAAGTAGAGGAAACTGAATAGTTAATTTCCGTGTTATTAACTCCAGATCTGCTGCTCGAAAACCTTTAAAGCACCTTAATGATGGAACCCTTAGACTGGAACGCTTTGATGATATTTTCAATGGACCTACTGAGTTTCCCAGCTTATGCTGAGTGAGATTTTCCTCACCTAGCACGAATCCTCATCCTGTGTGAATCGAATTTAACAGGGAAACATAATTAGCTTTTGTTTTCCGCTGTGTTAATCATAACATAAAATAGAGTAGCAGTACACTGCACATGTATACAGGTTTTGGTTAATAAAAGAAATTACAAGGCTTGAGCACAGCAAGGGTAGAGTGTGTGGCTACCCCAGTACAAACACCCTCCCTCACCACCCGGCCTCCGAATACAGGCAGGCCTCCCTCACCACCCGGCCTCCGTGTACTGGCTGCCTCCCTCCAAACCCGGGCCTCGAATACTGGCAGCCTCATCCTCCACCCGGGCTCGTTGAACTGGCAGCCCCCTCACCAACGGGCCTCCGTGTATAGGCACCTCCTTCACCCCTGGCCTTCGTGGACAGGCAGCTCCACTCGCCACTCGGGCTCCGTTTGTACAGGCTAGCACTCCTTTCACCCCGTGCCTCCGTGTACAGGCCAGGCTCCCTCGTCCACTCGGCTCTGTACAGGCAGCCTCCTCACCACCCGGCCTCCGTGTTCGCTGTTATAAATTCATAACATAAAAAATTGAGTAGCAGTAACACTGGCTCATGTATACAGTGTTGGTTAATAAAAGAATTACACAGATTGAGCACCAGCATTGGATGACGTGTGTGGCTACCCCTGGTATCAAACACCCGCCCTCACCACCCGGCCTCGAAATACAGGCAGCCTCCCCTCCATCACCGGGCCTCCGTGTACAGGCGCCTCCCTCACCTCCCGGCCTCCGAATACAGGCAGCCTCACTCACCTACCCAGGGCTCGTGAACTAGGCAGCCACCTCTCAGTGCCACCCCGGCCTCCGGTATAGCAGCCTCTTCAACCCCTGGGCTTCGGTACAGGCAGGATCCATCGCCATCCGGCCTCCGTGTACAGGCGCCTCCTTCACCCCCGGCCTCCAGTGTTCAGGCGCAGCTCCCTACGCCACTCGGCCTCTGTACAGGCAGCTCCCTTCTCTCACCCGGCCTCCGTGTACAGGCAGCCTCGCTCAGAGCACTCTTGTGGCTCTACAGGACGAGATGTAGTGCTCCTTTATTGTTATGATTGCGTAGGTGGGTTCTTGGTTATGTCGTGTTATTGTGTCACGTCTCGCTTGCAGTTCTCTGGCACTTCCATGCTGCTAGACTTTTCTCTTTTGACGTGCTGCAAGCGCCAATACCTCAATTCTCTCACATCCGATCCTCCTGTCCAATCCCCATTCGCTCTCCGTTCCCATCGCCTCATTTCTATTCCTCTTAAACATTGTCTCCATATTTACTCCCATATCTATTTGCACCCTGCACCATCACTCTCACTGTTCTTATTCTCTCCCTTTCTATGTTCTTCCAATATCCTATAATCTTGCACTCTACCTCACCCCATCCCCGCCCGCATCATCTCCCTAATTGGCAGATCACAAGGCGGATCATCCCCATGTCTTCCGATCGGGTGTAAATTATATTATTAATTAATGGGACCACTAATTAAGTGGTGGCTTCGTTCCGGGTTTATCAGGGCCCCAGCTGCCACAGTACCCATGCATGCGTTCACAGTAGCATCACAGCGATTCTCAGTTGGCAGCAGTGTTACTGTGTACTGGCGCTGGATACGTTGATAATCCAGTCCTTTATAGAGAGTTCCCTGGGTAGCTTGACGTACGAGTCCACTCTCTGAACCGCCTGCTACAGCCCTCTGTACAGTTGCCCGTTAGACCTAGACTGGGGC
This sequence comes from Cherax quadricarinatus, assembly GCF_026875155.1. NCBI lineage: Eukaryota > Metazoa > Arthropoda > Malacostraca > Decapoda > Parastacidae > Cherax > Cherax quadricarinatus. Next base: position 26,010,415 of record NC_069419.1, read on the forward strand.
GTAGGCAAGGCCTATCGCTATTACTAACCCTTCAGTTCTCACATCTATCGATGTACACAAACCACAGGCTTTTCAAGTAATTCAACCACATTTCCCCAGCTATCACATGACCCAACTACTGCGTTGAGAGCCTGTCTCCCATGGGGAAGTAGGCCTGCATGACTGGGTGTACTAATCTAATCTTTACAAAGCACCAACTGCCAAGTCCGGACAATGAGTCGCTGGCTGTGTGGGAGCCCTACGCGACAAGCTCAATAACCCTGACTAGGGCAGATGATGATAGTTCTTCTTAGTTATCATTAAGTGGATTCCCTGCGCTGTGGCTCAAAAACCCACTTTCCTCAACCCCCACCCAAAGTGGTTAGGCCGCTTAAACTTTTTCATTGCTGAATTTCAACCCTTATTATTTCCATTCCATTTCTTTTTCATCCCTCTTGTTAACCTTCCAGTCAAAATATTACGTGGGTTGCTCGTTGGATGAGCGTGTTGTGTGTCACGTCCTCGCGTCCCGCCTGTCCACTTTCTATGATGCTTAACCTTTTCTTTTGATGGGCTACAGCCCAAGATCCATACTTCTCTCATCTTATCATTTCCCATTCCTCATTTCTACCCCCTATCTTCTAATTCCCTCCTTATATATCCACAAACATGCCACCCTCATCCCACATCTCTCCATCACCATAATTTTTTTTCATTGTGAGACCTTCCATGTGCTAGTGTACACAGAATTAAAAAGATCGGATTACTCTCACAGACTTCAGCTAATGTGTCCTGTGGAGTGAAGTACTGGACTCTAGTCACCATGGCACACCCGTCTCATTTTGGACCTTTGGAGTGGCAGTGGTGGGGTTTGACACATGCGCCGTCTTCGTGTATTCTCCTGACTAAAATATAGTTGTGACTCTCATTGAACATTGTTACTCTCATTGTAGTCTTGAAAAAAGTTTCATGTGCTGCGATAATTTAGCCTGAAATAAAGTTGCGTTCTTCTGCTTTTGTGTCTATTGTTTACAACGTGTGTCAACATAAAGCGTAAAGATTTATATTTCTTGAAGCAAAGTCCTGCACGCCACGCACGCACGCACGCGTTTGCACACACCACACACACAGGGCACACACAGCAACACACACACACAACACTCACATCACACCAACACACACAGAACACCACACACACACCACACACACACACACACACACAATTAGTATAGGGGGGGACAATGATAACGACATACAAAATACTGAGAGGAATTGACAAGGTGGACAATAGGACAGGATGTTCCAGAGACTGGACACAGCACACACGGGGAACAGTTGGAAGTTGAAGCACGATGAATCAAAGGGATGTTAGAAAAGTATTTCTTCAGCACAGAGTTGTCAGGAAGTGAAATAGTTGGGAAGTCGCGATGTAGTGGAGGCAGGATCATACATAGCTTTAAGCAGGGTACGATAAGCTCATGGTTCAGTGGCGCGTGGACCTAGTAGACGACCAGTGAAGAGGCGGGGGCCAGAGCTTGGACTCGACCCCTGGCAACTCAGCTAGGTGGGTACAACTAGGTGAGTACAACCACACACAACGCAATGTTGCTCCTTGTAGTTGCATGTCCACACGTTTACTGCTTGGTCACACATGTTGCTGGATATCCACGACACGTTGATGCATGTCCACCAAATGTTACTGCATGGCCACCACATGTTGCTGCATATCACGTTACGTGTTGCTGATAGGTCTACGGATGTTCTGCATGTTAGCTTGATGACCACCCTTATAACTGATGCACGTTGCTTGGATGGCCCATCACATTGTATGAGTTTTGTTGGAGTGGAAAAATAGTGTGGAAATGCTGAGCTTGTTCATGTTGTTGTTCTAGTTTATTGAGAGGTGGAAGAAGTTGACTGTTTCCGCCCCCTCAAGTGTACTGCTTCCTACTTCTATATATGATAGCGAGCAGCATATATAGAGTTAGTGAAGCAAATAAGTGTAGTCACGTTTCCGCGTTTATACTCACACACACAATGTTTTATTCACATTTAAGGAATGAGAACTGGTCAGCTGAGCTGGGAATTTGTGCAGTGGGAGTCATGAGATATTGTCAAGCACTCCATTAGAGAATCAGCAGACTACGGCAGCTTCAGAGTTTTCGTGTTAGAGAACTGGTAGTTCACTATTTCTGAAAAAAATTACATCTCTAGTTGTGGTCAATATCCCATTACAAAGGGCAATTTGCTAAGTTTTCTATTCTCATACAGAGCCATACAAGAATTTTTTAATGAAAGAGTGCATATATTATGATTGATTGAAAACAATCTCTGTAAAGAAGTGTACCTGGTGAGATTTCTAACACGACCATTTAGGGGTTAGCTGTTGACAATACTTTAATTAAAACTTCCTACATATTTTGATAACAGAGGCTGGTTGCTTTTGCCATAAATTTGCATACGTACTCATATTAAAATACTTGTAATTTAAACTACAACTTTAAGTAATTAAAATGAAACACCAGGTGTTTTTTTAATGATAGTTTCAAAGTCTTTTTGAAGGGCCTCGAGTTCGATTGTAATTCAATTTCACTTGGAGGTTAACATATTTGGGATCTACTTGTGGTTTTTTTTTTTTAGGACGTATTCTTCAGTCATAGAGTAGTCAGGAGGTGGAATAGCCTAGCAAAGTGAGGTAGTGGGGCAGGATGAGGTACGATAAAGTCATTGGAGCAGGGGGTGGAGAGGACCTTAGTAGTACTCAGTATAGAGGCGGGGCAGGCGCTGAATTCGACCCGTGCAACCACCAATTAGTGGAGTACACCCCCCCGGATTTTCTTTACTTTCCTTACTTTAGTTCTTGTTTTGTTTATTGGCCTCTTATCTCTGTGGGGATGTGACAGAATTTCAATTCCTCCGTAAAGCCATGCGTGTCATAAGAGGCGACTCCTAACAAAAAAATGCTTGGAGCAAGGGGTAGAACCCCTTCTCTTGCATATACATTATTAAATTTTAAGAAGAAATTTCGTTGTTCATTTTGGGCCCCTGCCTTGGTGGGAATACAGCGGGTTTGTTGTAAGAAGAAATGTATATTTATAATTTAAAATTGTGGTCCTCACTTTATAAACGTTTAGTGCTGAACGGCACGGTGTCGAGAAGTTGGATCACCGTAAATATATACAATGAAAGCCTCACACTGCGGGTGATCCCAGTATGTAACTCTCACATAATAAATTGTGGTTATATAAACAATGTAGCTGTTCCACCATATTGCTATTATGAAATAGTGGAGCCGTATATTTCGCAGATGTTCACACCATTTAACTATACTTGCGAGGCTGGATCATGAACCTGGTCATGGACGGGGCCGCGGGGGCGTTGTTCTCCCGGAGAGGGAATAATAACCTCCAGGTAACCTCAGGTAACCTGGCCGCGGGGCTAGGGCTGTATAGTAAACCAGTTTAGACATATAGTCAAGCTTTTCCACATTAAACGATTATTGAGAAAATTGTGATACGCCACACACTTCCAGGCTTGCTATTGGTGGTTAAATACAATAAACGATAGTGTGTTTAGCTCAGTGTATTGTTGTAAACTGTAATACACGCAGAGAAAGTGGTGAGGTGCGAGGTGAAGCAAGGGAGGATGGAGGGGGTTGGAAGTGGCTATGCGGTTTGTGATGGAGGGGACGGGAGGAAGGGAGGGAGAGGGACGAGGCAAGGCCTTGGGGGAGGTGGGAGGGAGGAAGAGGCACGGGCCTGTGTGATGGATGGGAGTGAAGGTGCAGTAGCCGGAGGGTGATGGAGAAGAGGTGATGTGAGGCTTTAGAGTAACATTGTCAGTAGTACACCATGTTCCGGCTCATGGTCATGTGCTCCGGGTTGCTCTAGGATGGTAACGATGGGGAAACAAGTTATTACGAGTTGTGATGACGTAATGTAGTGATTACTATAATCTGGTGAAAAAAAAACCCCCCCCGTGCTGATACAAGCTGTTAAAAGTAGTCTAGCAACTAGGAAAAAAGTGTTTGAAGTAGCCTGGTGATGTGTGAAAATGTTCTCAACTCATCTAATAAGTGAAAAAATTTAACTTAAGTGATCTATTTGCGTATTATTTCATTTTCGTGGTTGCTGAGAAGCGCGTTAAATTTTATTTCGGTCTTGAATACATGGAATGTTTTTTTACATTGGAAAATACTAGCACCTTTAAAGTAGTTTTTATCTTGATTACTTTAAAAATCATAAAAGTGTTATTTCTGAAAGATAATATCTATTATGATGATTCTTGTAGAACAGAACTATGAAAATGTTGCCCTTCTCACGTTCCCAGCTTATTCTATACTAAAGCGGCTAATGTGTCTGTGGGTAATATGTGGAAAGAAATGCTGAAGGCTCGATCCTCTTTCCATTAACACGAGACCAAAAACTCTACTCTTTAATATGACTTATTAAGCTTCCTAAATATATATAATTTTTTTTGGGTATAGACAAACAGTTGTTGGGCGTTGAGATAATCAGTCTGTTAATCTTGACGAACAGAGGAACTCAAAGAAGAGGTAGAGAAATAATTATACGAGCTCTCCTCTTGTCTCGCAGGTTCGTTCATTACTTGCCTACTGCTCGCTCGTGGTCAGGGAACACACGCCCTTGCAGCTGGAATCTGGTTTTGGCGTGCCTCAGAGCAGCTGCCTCCGGCCCTCATTCACATGCATGAGGATAACCGGTTTTACTCCATAAATATTGTGATACTTCTTACCCAAGGTGAGACCGGCTGTGCCCCAGACGTGACCTTGAAGCAAGTCGGGCGTACATTTTGTGTTGTGGTTGTGTTTTGTGTGTGATGTGTGTGTGTGTGTGTGTGTGTGTGTGTGTTGTTGTGTGTGAGTTATGTGTGTGTACTCACCTAGTTGTACTCACCTAGTTGAGGTTGCAGGGGTCAGGTTCCTAAGCTCCTGGCCCCGCCTCTTCACTGGTCGCCACTAGGTCACTTCTCCCTGAACCATGAGTTTATCGTACCTATGCTTTAAAGCTATGTATGGATCTGCCTTCCACTTACATCTCTTCACCAATATATTCCACTCCTGACTACGCTTGTGGCTGAATGATACTAATTCTAACATCACTGTGATTCACGTTGTTGGCTTCAGCTTCCAACTGTGTCCCCTTGTTGCTGTGTCCAGTCTCTGGAAACATCCTGTCCTTTGTCCACCTTGTCAATTCCTCTCAGTATTTTGTATGTCGTTATCATTGTCCCCCCTATTCTCCTGTCCTCCAGTGTCGCAGGTTGATTTCCTTAACCTCTCCTGTAGGAATACCTCTTAGCTCTGGGATAGTCTTGTGGCAAAACCTTTGCACTTTCTTTAGTTTCTTTACCTGCTTGGCTAGGTGTGGGTTCCAAACTGGTGCCGCATAATCCAATATGGGCCTAACGTACACGGTGTACAGTTCCTGACGACTCTTTTATTACGATGTCGGAATGCTGTTCTGATGGTTTGCCAGGCGCCCATATGCTGCAGCAAAGTTATTGCAGTGGTTGCAAACTTTTCAGGCTTGTTACCAATTAACTTGCCACATAATGCAGGTTACCCCTTTCGAAAAATATTGTTATGGAAAATTTTATAGGGTGATTACCTGTATGTACCTCAGCCATTTATATACATTAACAAGTAATCGCTATTGGGATCTGACATACCATTTGTTTTACCGTAGTCACTCCCGTGTAGACATGTGAGAAAAAATCTTAACCACCCCTGGTCAGGAAGTGGTTCCTTCGACCTCAGAGAATCATTTTCCATATCTAGCCGAAGACCGCAGGATGGATTGGATAGCACCCTCAAAGTACGGTGCTACTAATTAATTGTGGTCCTGTATACATTTATATTAGTTTAACTGAATGAAGAGGGGTTGGGCGGTAGGTTAACATGGATATATTCACATGGAAAAACCACGGTACATATCTCACAATTACAGATATGCTCTGGTCACTTGATGCAGCTCGGATCACTCATAACCTATCCAATTTACAAATACTAACTGGCTGTATCAGTCTGCTATAACTAGAGAAGGGGTACTTAACTGTGGGTGATTGTTATCTTATTTCCTCCATTTCACCATTCATTTCGATGTCCTCTACACCGACCACGGTTCTTATCCAGCAGGTGACGAGCGTATCCGTCGTTGGTCCCCGGGTTAGAAGTCGTGATTCCATAAAGCTTCACTATCCTCGGTTCGATGAATTACGCGTTCACTCAGAGTAGGGCGAATCTATTTCACATCGCATTCTCTTTACTCATTGTTTTATCACTGATTTACATTACCATTCACAAGGACGATTTAACGTCTCATAATTATTTATACACATTTGAGGGTCACTCCATTAAGATCTGAGGCGTTGAGCGAGGGTTTAACACACGGTATTTCCCCGTGGACACCCCATGGCCGTTGCACAGTCTCACCCTCGGGCGAACTCCATTTATTCACTAATTTTACCACCTTTTTACGGTGGTCCCGTAAAATCACGTTCCCTCACTCTTCACCAGCAACAGTTACGACACTTGCCTATAATGAAATGAGGCCTATATTAATCCTTAGGCCGCCCGTGATTGCCAATTTCCTGGTTCATGCTTTCCCGCTCCTCACCACATTAAAAACATCACCCCCCCCCATGGCCGAGTCGGACCTTTATACCCCCGAACTTCCGCGCATGCGCAAAAGGGAACTCTTGGTTTATCTATTGTCAAATACATTGTTTTGTTCATATTCGGACACATTAAACACCTATTGGGCGCTAAAGCTTCGGAAAAATCAAAAATGTTTCCACACTGCCGGCCGGGCGGAGGTCGTTGCTAGACGACTTACATAATGTGGAGTACAATTTTCCCATCTTCACTGGCCACTGGCTTGGGAACTCCAAACATTGGTATTTACATAATCAGCCCATTAATCGTTCCAGCCTGTTAACTCCTCAGGTTGGGCTCCATCCAAAGCAACACTCAAGCCTCTGCTTTATGGTATTAACAATTTCCCTATTTTTGTAAGGTGTGACACTAAGTCTATGCCTCTCGGGGATAATTTGTTGAGGCATACTGGAATTTTGAGATTTACAAGAAAGAGTCTCTCTCCGGTATCCCAAGTCAGAACCCAGGCACATTACTGCTCTAGGCACCAAACTCCATGGCCATCCTATTTATTGAAACCCTCAAACCAAATGGGACTATTAGTGTTCCATTCTATCAGGGGCATAATGCCCCTGTTGCACGGGACGTAAAACGATGCCTGGAAAAAATTCAAACAATGTTCACTACATCCTTGATAATATTGCACTGTTAAGAGGTTAGGATTAAACGAGATGAACTGAAACCTGGATGACTACTGAGATAGTAGATAATATGAAATTCAGAGACCAGCGGCTTAAAAAGATTTAAGCAAACAGACAGGATATTGCTGCACTTAAATGAATTCCCTAAAGGGTGAGAACCACTCGCATGCGCCCTACAGAGACTTATAAAAGCCGAGCATTGGCAAAGCATCCTACTGCTCAAAAATTGAAGAGTATAAGCATAACCCATACTCCCAGACTCTGGAAAAAACCTCAAAACCAGTTGGGGTAATAGCATAAGCCAGTAGATAGGTCTAACATAGTACATCATATCGTTAATGAGGTATGCACGAAACATCTAAGGTGGCTAAATTGCTTTTATTCTTACTACACATCTGTTGCATCCACATCTAGTAAGTAAAAAACTATCAGCTGCTTCAAATCCTTTAAAACAGAATTGTTAAGTTTCAAATCATACTATACCAATAACAGGGGTAACCCCCAAACTGTGTCAACTAGTACGAGTATCTCATGACTTTTTCAAAAAGACTAATCAGGTTTAAACCCACTAAGGTGGCACAGGCCCTGATAAACATCCGTCTAAGTTCCTAAAAGTGGTGCTTCTGAACTGTCATCCTATTGCTCACATAATAAAATCTATCATTCACCACTATTTACGTACCGGAATGGGTCAGCTACTCCTGTGAAACCCCGAGGTTTCAGCTTTTTCCCCAAACCCTCACTCAGCTACACTGTCAACTTACCACAGCTTGATTTTTTTATTATTGTGGATAGGTCGTGTCTTTTTTTTTGTTTTTTGTGTATATGATCACACTCTGCCTCGGAGTGCTGCCTCGAGTGCTCCTAGTGCTGCCTCCGAGTGCTGCCTCTAGTGCTGGTCCGAGTGCTGCCTCTAGTGCTGCCTCGAGTGCGCTCCTAGTGTGCCTCGGTGCTGCCTCTAGTGCTGCCTCTAGTGCTGCTCGAGTGCTGCCTCTAGTGCTGCCTCTATGCTGAGTCCGAGTGCTGCCTCTAGTGCTGCCTCCGAGTGCTGCCTCTAGTGCTGCCCTCGGAGTGCTGCCTCCGAGTGCTGCCCTATGCTGCTCCGAGTGCTGCCTCTAGTGCTGGTCCGAGTGCTGCCTCTAGTGCTGCCTCCGATGCTGCCTCTAGTGTGCCTCCGATGCTGCCTTAGTGCTGCCTCTAGTGCTGCCTCCGAGTGCTGCCTCTAGTGCTGCCTCTAGTGCTGAGTCGAGTGCTGCCTCTAGTTGCTGCCTCCGATGCTGCCTCTAGTGCTGCCTCCGAGTGCTGCCCTAGTGCTGCCTCGAGTGCTGCCTCCGAGTGCTGCCTCTAGTGCTGCCTCCGAGTGCTGCCTCTATGCTGAGTCCGAGTGCTGCCTCTAGTGCTGCCTCCGAGTGCTGCCTCTAGTGCTGCCTCTAGTGCTGAGTCGAGTGCTGCCCTCTAGTGCTGCCTCCGAGTGCTGCCCTAGTGCTGCCTCCGAGTGCTGCCTCTAGTGCTGCCTCTGAGTGCTGCCTCCGAGTGCTGCCTCTAGTGCTGCCTCCGAGTGCTGCTCTAGTGCTGAGTCCGAGTGCTGCCTCTAGTGTGCCCCTCTGAGTGCTGCCTCTAGTGCTGCCTCCAAGTGCTGCCTCTAGTGCTGCCTCGGATGCTGCGCTAGTGCTGCCTCCGAGTGCTGCCACTAGTGCAGCCTCCGAGTGCTGCCTCCGAGTGCTGCCTCGAGTGTCTGCCTCCGAGTGCTGCCTCTAGTGCTGCCTCCGAGTGCTGCCTCTAGTGCTGCCTCCGAGTGCTGCCTCTAGTGCTCCTCTAGTGCTGCCTCCGACTGCTGCCGCTAGTGCTGCCTCCGAGTGCTGCCTCTAGTGCTGCCTCCGAGTGCTGCCTCCGAGTGCTGCCTCCGAGTGCTGCCTCTAGTGCTGCCTCCGAGTGCTGCCTCTGTGCTGCCTCGAGTGCTGCCTCTAGTGCTCCCTCTAGTGCTGCCTCCGAGTGCTGCCTTGTGCTGCCCCCCGAGTGCTGCCTCTAGTGCTGCCCCCGAGTGCTGCCTCTAGTGCTGCCTCTAGTGCTGCCTCCGAGTGCTCCCTCCGAGTGCTGCGTCTAGTGCTGCCTCCGAGTGCTGCCTCTAGTGCTGCCTCCGAGTGCTCCCTCTAGTGCTGCCTCCGAGTGCTGCCTCTAGTGCTCCCTTTAGTGCTGCCTCCGAGTGCTCCCTCTTAGTGCTGCCTCTAGTGCTGCCTCCCAGTGCTGCCTCCGAGTGCTGCCTCTAGTGCTGCCTCTAGGGGCTGCCTCCGAGTGCTGCCTCTAGTGCTGCCTCTAGTGCTGCCTCTAGTGCTGCCTCCGAGTGCTGCCTCTAGTGCTGCCTCTAGTGCTGCCTCCGAGTGCTGCCTCCGAGTGCTGCCTCTAGTGCTGCCTCTAGTGCTGCCTCCGAGTGCTGCCTCGAGTGCTGCCTCTAGTGCTGCCTCTAGTGCTGCCTCTATTTGCTGCCTCTAGTGCTCCCTCCGAGTGTTGCCTCTAGTGCTGCCTCCGAGTGCTGCCTCTAGTGCTGCCTCTAGTGCTGCCTCTAGTGCTGCCTCTAGTGCTGCCTCTAGTGCTGCCTCCGAGTGCTGCCTCCGAGTGCTGCCTCCGAGTGCTGCCTCCGAGTGCTGCCTCTAGTGCTGCCTCTAGTGCTGCCTCTAGTGCTGCCTCTAGTACTAGATAGTGGCAGCCCGGACACATTATTTAGTAAGGCATTAAGGTAAATAAATAATAAGATTTAATTTTCAACTACATGGGCAGTGATGAGTGTCTCATACTAGTTCATGTACGCTAGTCTAATATAATAATAATTGTTGTTATATATATTTAGGAATACATTGAAAAAAAAAATCATAGAAAAGTGGAGCAGCAGCCTAGCATAATATAAACAGTGACTAATATTCAGAAATGCTAAATGTTTGGGTGTTTTTAAAAGCTCTCATATGCATCAACAAATGATATAATAATGTTTGTTGATACAAAATTTAAATTTCAGGATTAGTGTAACAGAAAATTCTATAAACTTTAAAAAGTGATGTAGCTTAGCATATTTATAAACTGATTTTTTTTTTCAAATGGGAAATGCTAAATTACACTATGGGTGTTTTTCTTTCTTTTAAATTCTCATGTACACCAGTTTTTATATTAGTATATATTGATAAGGAATAGTGTGAGAAGTAATTCTATAATATTTAAAAGAGTAGGGGACCTAGGCTCGTAAAGGGACGAGCGCGTAACCACCTCGCGCGCACACACACAGGCACTCACGCACACACACACACACACACACCAAAACACACACACACACACACACGCACACGCACGCACGCACGCACGCACACGCACACAAACCCCAACACACACACACACACACCACACACACAAAACACACACACATACACAATGGGCGCTGGCAAACCTGAGAACAGCATTCCGATACCTTAGCAAGGAATCCCTTCAAGACACTGTAAAACCGTGTATGTCAGGCCCCATACTGGAGTATGCAGCACCTGTTTGGAACCCGCACTTGAAAAAAGCACGTCAAGAAACTAGAGAAAGTACAAAGGTTTGCAACAAGGTTAGTTTCCAGAGCTAAGGGGAATGTCCTATGAAGAAAGATTAAGGGAAATCGGCCGACCCCACTGGAGGACAGGAGGGTCAGGGGAGACATGATAACGACATATAAAATACTGCGTGGGAAAAGACAAGGTGGAAAAGGACAGGATGTTCCAGGGAGGGACACAGAAAAAAAGAGGCCACAATTGGAAGTTGAAGACACAAATGAGTCAGAGAGATAGTAGGAAGTATTTCTTCAGTCATAGAGTTGTAAGGCAGTGGAATAGCCTAGAAAATGACGTAGTGGAGGCAGGAACCATACACAGTTTTAAGACGAGGTTTGATAAAGCTCATGGAGCGGGGAGAGAGAGGGCCTAGTAGCAACCGGTGAAGAGGCGGGGCCAGGAGCTAGGATCGACCCCTGCAACCACAAATAGGTGAGTACAAAGGTGAGTACACACACACACAACACACACACACACACACACACACACACACACACCATCAGGAGGAAAACAACAGTCAGGACCAGGGAATCAGGTAAGGAAGGAAGGAGGAGAGACAACAAGAAATGACCGTGAAGTATGTGGAACTCAAAAGAGATTCAAAGAAGTGTTCACAGAGGAGACAGTAGGGGCTCCAGAGGGACGGAGAGGTGGGACACACCACCATGTGCTGGACACAGTGCACACAACCGAGGAAGAAGTGAAGAGGCTTCTGAGTGAGCTAGATACCTCAAAGGCAATGGGGCCAGATAACATCTCCCCATGGGTATTGAGAGAGGGAGCAGAGGCGCTATGTGTACCCCTAACAACAATATTCAATACATCTATCGAAACAGGGAGATTGCCTGATGCATGGAAGACAGCAAATGTAGTCCCAATCTTTAAAAAAGGAGACAGACATGAAGCATTAAACTACAGACCAGTGTCACTGACATGTATAGTATACAAAATCATGGAGAAGATTATCAGGAGAAGAGTGGGAACACCTAGAAAGTAACGATCTCATCAACAGCAGCCAACATGGTTTCAGGACGGGAAATCCTGTGTCACAAACCTACTGGAGTTCTATGACATGGTGACAGCAGTAAGACAAGAGAGAGAGGGGTGGGTGGATTGCATTTTCTTGGACTGCAAGAAGGCGTTTGACACAGTTCCACACAAGAGATTGGTGCAAAAACTGGAGGACCAAGCAGGGATAACAGGGAAGGCACTACAATGGATCAGGGAATACTTGTCAGGAAGACAGCAGCGAGTCATGGTACGTGGCGAGGTGTCAGAGTGGGCACCTGTGACCAGCGGGGTCCCACAGGGGTCAGTCCTAGGACCAGTGCTGTTTCTGGGATTTGTGAACGACATGACGGAAGGAATAGACTCTGAGGTCCCCTGTTTGCAGATAAGTGAATTGTTTAAAAAATTCACTCGATCGAAGACCAGGCAGAACTACAAAGGGATCGGGAAGGCGGCGCCCGGGTCCAAATTGGTCCTGGAGTTCACCCCCCAAAAGTGAAAGTCATAAGTTTGGGGAAAGGGGAAAAGAAGACCACAGACGGAGTACAGTCTAGGGGCCAGAGATACAAAACCTCATAAAGGAAAAAGATTTGGGGTGAGTAAAAACACCGGGCACATCTTGAACGCACATCAACCAAATAACGCTGAAAAGCAAGGGGCCCCTGAAAACCCTCAGAACACTTTCCGAATCTTAATAAGGAATCATTCGGGCCCCTGACCCCGTTACTTTAGGCCCAATTTTGGAGTATGCGGCACCAGTTTGGAACCCACATACCAAGCACGAAAAAAAATAAGAAAGTGCAAGGTTTGAACAAGATAGCCCCAAGCTAAGAGGTAGTCCTCGAGGAGAGGTTTAAAGGGGAAATCAACCTGACGACACTGGGGACGGAGAGATGCGGGGACAGATAACGACATAAAAAAATATGAGAGGAATTGCAAGGTGGACAAAGACAGGTGTTCCAAAATTTGGGGACACAGAACGGGGGGACACAGTTGGAAGCTGAAACACAGAAAAATCACGGGGGAGTTAGAATTTTTTTCACCCACAGAGTAGTCATAAGTGAATAGTTTGGGAACGATGTATGGGGGCAGGATCCATACTTTCTTTATGCAGAGGTATGATAAAGCCCCGGCTCGGGGAGAGTGACCTAGTAGGATCATGAAGGGCGGGGCCAGGAGCTCAAAATCGCCCCCCGCAACCTAACTAGGTGAGACACCACACAACACACACACACACACACACACATTTTTTCCCAAACCGGATAAAAACGGAAAAAAAAAAATGGGTCTCAAAAGGGGGATGTCATGAAAAGGAAACCCGAGATGGCTGGTTGACAAGGGGAAAAAGGTAAAAGGGTTTAAGAAAAAATGGATCAAGAATTTGGGAAAAAAGGTTAAATGAGCTTTGCAGTAACATGTTAAAGAAGCTATCCGCAGAGAGCAAGAAGTGGGAATCACGAGCTGTAGCAGCTGAGGCAAAGATACGGAGATGTAGGAAGAAAAGGATGTGCTGAAACAGGGTATAAAGATAAAAAGGGATTAAAGGAGGGATAGGGGGGCATGATAACAACGTATAAAATGCTGAGAGGAATTGACAAGGTGGACAGAGCTCGAATGTTTCAGAGGTGGGATTCAGGAACAAGGGGCCACAATTGGAAACTGAAAACCCCGATGAGTCAAAAGGATTTAGGAAAATACTTCTTTAGCCTTAGAGTTTCAGGGAAATGGAATAACCCGGGAGTGAAGTGTGGGAAACAATTCCCCAAAATAGCTTTTAAAAAGAGGGATGACAAAAATCATGGGGGGAAGGAGTGAATTAGTATCGGCCATGAAAAAGGCGGGCCGGGGCTATGACCGACCCCCGCAACCACATATAGGTGAGTACCAAACAGGCGGGGTGGGTGGGGGAGGGCTATGAATCGACCTCTGCAACCACAATTTAAATAGACATAAAGAAAAATCACCTATCCCTCAGGGTTTTCCACTCCATGTATGCGCAATTACCTAAAATGTTTTTTTGGGGGTTGGGGTAAAACCACCTTAGAATTCTTTTTTTTATTTACATTTGAATTCATGAAGTGGGTTTGCCCTTTACCCTTTTCCCTTTTCCTGGCCCTTTATGATGATTGAAAGTACCTACCCATTTGTTTTCGTTTTTGCAGAGGTCGAATCTTAGTTTTTAACCCGCCTCTTATTTGCCGTTTGCCAGTTCATTCCCTTTGCATTTGTGCATTATGTTTATTATTGCATATATATTTTATAATATATAATATTTATATTATATTTAAATATATAATTTTTTAATTTTAAAAAAAGGTGAAACAGGAAAGAGTAAGGTTATGAGAATAACAAAAAGATTAGGTGATGAAAGATTGAATATCAGATTGGATGGAGAGAGTATGGAGGAGGTGAATGTATTCAGATATTTGGGAGTGGACGTGTCAGCGGATGGGTCTATGAAAGATGAGGTGAATCATAAAATTGATGAGGGGAAAAGAGTGAGTGGTGCCCCTTAGGAGTTCTGTGGAGACAAAGAACTTTGTCCTTGGAGGCAAAGAGGGGAATGTATGAGAGTATAGTTTTACCAATGCTCTTATATGGGTGTGAAGCATGGGTGATGAATGTTGCAGCGAGAAGAAGGCTGGAGGCAGTGGAATGTCATGTCTGAGGGCAATGTGTGGTTTGAATATAATGCAGAGAATTCGTAGTTTTGGAAGTTAGGAGGAGGTGGGGGATTACCAAAAACTGTTGTCCAGAGGGCTGAGGAAGGGTTGTTGAGGTGGTTCGGACATGTAGAGAGAATGGAGCGAAACAGAATGACTTCACGAGTGTATCAGTCTGTAGTGGAAGGAAGGCGGGGTAGGGGTCGGCCTAGGAAAGGTTGGAGGGAGGGGGTAAAGGAGGTTTTTGTGTGCGAGGGGCTTGGACTTCCAGCAGGCATGCGTGAGCGTGTTTGATAGGAGTGAATGGAGACAAATGGTTTTTAATACTTGACGTGCTGTTGGAGTGTGAGCAAAGTAACATTTATGAAGGGGTTCAGGGAAACCGGCAGGCCGGACTTGAGTCCTGGAGATGGGAAGTACAGTGCCTGCACTCTGAAGGAGGGGTGTTTAATGTTGCAGTTTAAAAACTGTAGTGTAAAGCACCCTTCTGGCAAGACAGTGATGGAGTGAATGATGGTGAAAGTTTTTCTTTTTCGGGCCACCCTGCCTTGGTGGGAATCGGCCAGTGTGATAAAAAAAAAATATATATATATATATACATACATACATACATACATATATATGTATACACACACATATATACATACATACATATATATACATATATATACAGAGAAATTGTATTCACGATCTTCATTATTGTATATTTACTTACATTTAAGCATTTTTTCATTGACGAATGGCATGGAGGGTGGAGAGAGCCTTCTGCAACGCTATGCAGAGGTTGTGACAGTAGTCCGGAAAGCAGATTTTGTTGTCATTAATTTTTTTTTTTGTATTCAGCCAAAAACATTATCTCTCACTCTCTCTCTCTCTCTCTCTCTCTCTCTCTCTCTCTCTCTCTCTCTCTCTCTCTCTCTCTCTCTCTCTCTCTCTCTCTCTCTCTCTCTCTCTCTCTCTCCCCTCTTACGCAGGATTTACAAGGTTAGGTTAAGGTTCTTAACTTTATTTACAAGCTAAGAGCTAGTACCTACATCAACTTATTTGAAAACCTTTTTATTAAGAAACATATAAATATGGGACAGGACAAAGCTGGAACCATCTGAGGGCCAGCAATTTAATTTGATCAAACTGACTATTCGCTGATATCATTATGAACATAAGAACATGTTGCAGACTCGAGTCATCCTAGAAATAAATGATCTCATTTGAAGTGTTGTTTTGGAGAAGGGTACAGTCAGTGTAGATATGTTAGTAAAAGCCGGTATAGTGTATGAAGATATTGATGAGGCGAAATATGGTACTTTTGATATGTTTGGCCTTTAAAGACGTTAGTGACTTATCCTACAGTTTATAGGTGGTGCAAGGGTCTGCTTAATAACACTTTCAGTCAGGGTCCACTGCGAGAGATAGGTAGATTTGGGATCTGTTCTAAAATTCTGTAAGATCGAGGGAAGGGGGGTGAAGAGTTCCAAAATAAAAGAGGAGTAATCTAGGTGTGATATACAGCTTTGGGGCATACGGTAATGAGCAACTCTAGGGGTCGAAGAGATAGGGGTCGGTTGAAAATTAGTCTTCGAGGTTCGCCTTCGTTGGGTTTACAAAATGGTTGCAATGGTAGTAGGGAGTCAGATTTCTCTCCAAGGATATCAGCTTCGACCCCGGGTACTAACACTCTCCCATTCATTCTTACTACTGCTGCGCATTAGTATCATGGTGCCTAGAGACCATCATTTGTTGTTTCTCATGAGCAAATGTTACCTGCCACCGTTTACCCCATGCTGATGATTGATGTAACTTAGAGTAGCTGGCATTTCCTCTCTTGTATAAGTAAATGTCAGAGTACAGTCCTCTGCATATGCATGGGAATTCTGGGATGAAATGAAGTTACTGATGTAGACATTCCATAACAACGGCCGAAGTACACCTCCCTGTAGAACATTCACACCATTAGGATGTCTTGTTCTGTCTGTCCGTTTGAGAACTACGCTTAGAGATCTGCCTTAAAGGTAATTACTGAGGAGACATAGTGTAGAGCCTCCAATTCCCAGTGCTTGCATTTTTTGCCAAGAGTCCCTGTGTGCCATATTCGGTCGAAAGCACCAGCAATGTCAGTGCTACTACACAGTTGACTTTGGATTCTTCCAGTGTCTAGTGCCACTTAGTGGAGAGGTTTTAACAGCAGATCAGCAGCAGGGGCAGTCTTTTCTGAAGCCATATTGACTGTCATAAAGAAGCGAGTGGTATTTGAGAAACTGTCATCTGCCGTGAAATTATTGCCTTAATTAAGAATCTTGCCATTGACTGACGAGTGATACTGGTCTGTAGTTGCTGATTTCTGTTCTGCTCTTCTCTTTGTGAACAGGGACTACATTTGCCTCTTTGCACTGTGCTAGGCAGTGCTGATAAGTGTGCAGTAGAGGTGCTGCTAGCACATCTTCTCTTCAGTCTTGGTCTCATCTTATTTGGGCCCACAGCCTTTTCTTGGTCAAAGCGATTTAAGGGGGAAATTTATACACCTCATCCTATTTTGTCACCACTTAATATTTTGACACAGTTCTTGCGGCTAGCCGAGGAGGTTTTCCTTGCTGGATCAGGAACTTGCATCTTGGCAGCAAAGTATTCAGCAAAGAGGTCAGCTTTCTGTTGACTGCTATTAGAGATGGTCCCACCCTGTCGATTTAGAGGTGAATAACCTTGTCGGTCTTTGACCAAGGGCCACCAGGTTTTGGAGTCCACTCTACCTGATGCCAGCTTTCTTTTTTTGTCAGCTTCCCATTAAGAGATGGCTCACTTTTGGACTTCTCCCATTTCCGTACAGGCTTGCCTGTGCAGGTTCCTGTTATAGATAGTGGGATGCCTCTTATACCTTCTCCATGCCTTATACTTAGCAGTAGGAACCTCTCTACAACGAAAGCCGTATCAAGGCTGATTTGTGGGTTTTTTGACACTGCCGGTGAGGGGTGCGTTCATTTTGGAGATTAAGGATGTGTTCAGTGAAGGCATTAACTGAACACATCCTTAATCTCCATCACCTTGCAGAAGAGCATTGCAATCGGAGGTGGCGAACTCAGAGCAAAGGGCAGGCCAGTTTCTTCTTTCCCGCAGATTTCTCACCTCGTTCTGTTTAAATTTTCAATATCGTAAAGACAGTCTTTGTGGTCAGATGATCAAACATAGCCAAAGGGTTGGCCTCCCGATAGATCACTCACTACTTGGTCGATTGATGAGCCAGAGATGTGAGTAGGGAAATCATCAAAGTTATCATGTCAAACACTGCAAGGTCATCAAAGACCCTCTGTATATAGATGTTGGTTGAGGTCACAAACATATTATAATAGTTTTACATTTGTGTTGAAGCATATGGAAGTCCACCTTTTCTACCAGGAAGTTGATGGGGTCTTCATGTTACCACTGAGGTCGGTACATTGCACATGCTAGTACAGAGGTAAAAGTGTTTATGCATAGCTTGAAGAGCATCATTTCTAGGTGAGTAGGGATGGCAACGTCAATGGGGTGGGCATGCAGACATTTAGAGAAGCACACAGCAATACCTCCTTCTTGTCCTTGGTAAGATACATAGGCTACAGTTAGGAATCTTTAATCCGAACGTTTCGCCTACACAGTAGGCTTCTTCAGTCGAGTACAGAAAGTAGGCACGAGCAGTAGAAATGTGAAGACGATGTAATCAGTCCATCACCCTTGAAAGACTTACATTTGAGGTTGTCAGTCCCTCAGCCTAGAGAAGAGTTCTGTTCCATAGTCTGAAATAATGTGAAGATCAAGACTATGGAACAGAACTCTTCCAGGCTGAGGGACTGACAACATCAAATCTACGTCTTCAGAGATGATGGACTGATTACATCGTCTTTACATCTCTACTGCTCCTGCCTACTTTCTGTATTCGACTGAAGAAGCCTACTGTGTAGGCGAAACGTTTCGGATCAAAGATGCCTAACTGTTGTCTGTGTCTTACAGCCTGTCGGTGTTGTATACTATTTTGATATTCACTTCTTGTCCTTGTCTATTTCTTCGGATCCATGAGGTGTAGCCAGCAATTCTAGCAAATTTTTCTGGGGTCCTGTTGTCCAAAAATGTCTCAATAACAGCGATCACGTCGGAACGTTCAGTGTTCACGAGACTGTGCATGAATTCCCCATCTTTGGTAATGAAGCCTTTAATGTTTGCCGACAGGATGCTGATAGGCTGGCTCCTTATGACTGTGTTCAGCTTGAGTTAATGGGTGTGTAAAGCGAATGCCCTTGAGACAGGTAGGACCCCGGGGCAGCCACTGGGATATTGCTCTGTGGTCTTATATAAGGCATAAAACCACCTGCTGGACCGAGAGACAGGAGTAGCTGGGTGGGCGACGTGTGAGTGTGTTCACCATTTCAAAGATCCCGCTGGTTTATTCCCAGAACAGATCTCTCAAGAACTGGTGATCTTGTCTGTCAAGTTCATCTCTCTCTCTCTCTCTCCCCCTACTATCCAATAAACTACCCGTCGATCTTTCTGCCTGAGAAACTTGACTACAACTCTTGCAGATGACTGAGCTTGAAACCTGCAGCATATGGCACTCACGATGCAATGATTTCCAATAATGAATAAAATTTACATGAATAAAACCAACGAGGCAAGATGCGTACAGAGTACAAGATGAGTCTTGAGATCGGGGGCGGGGGCTATGATCACTGGAGTCAGTGAGAGATGCAACAGATATTCTCCTTATTCACACATGTAACCATTTTATATTATTAATATTATAATTATATTATTATTTTTTGTTACTGTTGTATTCCGATGTGCTATGTCCACGAGGGTCATATAGTGTCTGGGTAACAACAGGTAATCAGGAAAGGGCGGCTCTGGTTTCATGGAACAAGAGCTGCTCACCGGCATCAAAGCATTCTTCCCTGAAGGAATCATCTCCACCTGGATAACTAGAGCGATATAATATTGGCTCGGCTGGAACTTAAGGACATTACCAGATTATTATTATTATTATAATCAAAAAGAAGCGCTAAGCCATGGACATTACCAGAGACTTGGGAACATGAGACTCGAACGTGAGTTCGGTTTATTAGATACATGAGAACCTGAGCTTCGATGGAAGTGTTGCATCAGACTTTGGAACGTGAGATTCGAACGAAGGTTTAGATTATCAGAGGACTCTTGAGCACGAGGTTCGTAATAAAGGTTCAGACTACCATAGACATGATAACACGAGGTTCGAAAGAAGGTTCAGCTTAATAAGGAGCTCAGAACATGAGGTTCCAGCGAGGGTAAATGTTACCAGAGACTTGAGAACAGGAAATTCCAACAAGTGTTCAGTGCCTCGTGAGAGATGAATAGAGTAGGTGTTTTTTTCTTGGTGAATATATCAAGCAGAGAAAAAACTGCATATCTTACGACTCTGTCCTAGAGTTTGGTTATATCCCGGGTATGGGATGACATAGGTGTTGTGGAGGGTCCTGTGTACCTTGTAGCATAGGAAGTACAGTCTGCACTGTACCGTGGAACCGAGGGGATACAGCCATCACTGCACCGTAGAACAAAGGGTATATGACATCACTAACCCATATTATTATTATTATAATCAAAAAGAAGCGCTAAGCCACAAGGACTATACAGCCACTAACCCATAGAACCGAGGAGTTACAGCCGTCACTGTACCGTGTACTCTGGAACCTAGGGAATATAGTCTCTACTGTACCCTGGAACCGAGAGAATACAGCCGTCACTATATCGTGGAACAAAGGGGACTGAACCGTCACAGTATCGTGGTGTAACCAAAGGGATACAGTCGCCACTGTACCGTTGAACCAAAAGGTTACAGCCGTCACTGTACCACTGAAGCAAGGTGGTACATTCGTCTGTACTGTGGGACGACGGTAGTTCTCCTTTACTAATGAGAAACTGCGTTACAGGAAATCTGACGACAGATGGCAGGCAATATCTCCGGTGAGTGATACTCCTGAATTTCAAGTCATTTTCGAAATATTAAAAAAAAAATTCTTTTGGGAGTAATGAAATGAATTATTTTGACTGCATCTAGTGTAAGAAATTACTTTTTAGATTCAAAAGTTGTAACAAGTTATAATTTATTCTTGAGACTCTTATTTGCTTCGTTTGTTTGGTTAGA
Organism: Cherax quadricarinatus; assembly: GCF_026875155.1. Taxonomy (NCBI): domain Eukaryota; kingdom Metazoa; phylum Arthropoda; class Malacostraca; order Decapoda; family Parastacidae; genus Cherax; species Cherax quadricarinatus. The sequence continues at coordinate 26,031,099 of NC_069419.1, forward strand.
TTTGTGAGCTCTGTGTAAGTTAGGATAGCACTAGCTGTTTTGGCTAGAATAGTTCTGACTGTTTAGGTTAGGATAGCTTTGGATGTTTAGGTTAGAAGAGCTGTGGATGTTTATATTAGGATAGCTGTGGATGTTGAGGGTAGGATAGCGGTAGATGCTTAGGTTAGGATAACTGTGGATGTTTTGGATAGGATAGCGGTAGATGTTAGGTTAGGGTAGCTGTGGATATTTAGGTTAGGATATCTCTGGATGTTTAGGTTAGCATAGCTGTAGATGTTTAGGTTAGAATAGTTCTGGATGTTTAGGATATGTTAGGTCGGGAAATTTATATTAGGATTCATCCGAATATTTAGACTAGGTTAGATTAAGTCTAGCTAATAATGCTACGGTAAGTTAAGTTTGACTTGCTTCGTTAAATTAGATCTGGTTAGCTAGGGTAGGGAAAGTAAGGTAAGAATTAGTTAGGTAAGATTAGCCCTGTTAGGTTAGGTTTTGCAAGGATAATTCTGGTTAACCTTGGTTAGGTTTGTTTAAATTTGGTTAGTAAAGTTAGGTTATCTCTATTTGGCTAAGTTGCATCACATCTGGTCGATTTGCTACTTTAAGCAAGATTTGTTTAAGTTAGGAAAGGTTAGCAAGGTTTGATTAGGCTAGGAAAGGTTACGCTAGTTAACTCATTAGCTATGTAAAAGTTAGCTATGGTTTGGTTTACTGTAAGTTAGCTCTGGCTCGATGAGCCTACATCCCATCTGGATATAATGAAAATTGAAGTTGTTTCCAAAACTACTCGTAATGAAGGGGCAGACGTGAGTTATAGACAGCAGGATTTCCGGTAGAAACATTACCTTACGTTGTGAAAGAAGCCACTAGGTGCCTCGTGATACCTAAACACCACTCGCATATGAGTAAATTACTTCGAAATACGGCCATTTTATTATATTTTTGCCCTGTATTATTTGTGTATGTCGTTTAATGACTGAAAATATCACTGTTTAACACAAACAAAGTCAGTATCATGTGACCAAGTCACTTGACCTCTTCAGTTAGAATACAATAAAGTTAAAGTAGCCATATGTGATACAGCATAATGATACTGCTTTTCCTTTGCTAAATAATGGTTTTCTGTAATTTTCTTTAACGTCACTGTGAAATTAGCATTATGTGGTTATGTGTCTTAACTGTCTGCTGAATAATAATAATAATAATAATAATAATTATTATTATTATTAGTAGTAGTAGTAGTAGTAGTACTAGTAGTAGAAGAAGTAGTAGTAGCAACAATAGTAGTAATAATAATAATTGCTAATGCTTAGTAATTGTAGTTAAAACGGAAACTTTTAACACTGCAGCGAGCGTGTCCACATTATCCATATTTATCTAAGTAATATTCTCCCCATCGCGTCTGTATAACCTCCTCTTTTACCTCCGTTTTCCTCGTTTTGATTCACGGAGGTAAGTAGACTAGAGATATGGAGTTCGAGAGACCACAATGTTGGATAATTGGATGGGCCACGATAAAAGAGAAGACTGAACAGATGGTGGCAGTGGGTTTGAAGCAAATTTGGTGCTACTAAACAGATGGATGGGCCGACAGGAGCAGGAAAAGCTTAAAGAAAGACAAAAATTATTGCAATTCAGAGCTTTGATGCTAAGTGCGATTTATGGCATGAAGTTACTGTAAATTGCAGGCATAGTTTTACATGCTTTCCCATGCAATTGCAACTATATAACTAAAGTAGTTGAACTAATGGCTGGAGTGATGGCTTCTTGTGTCAGATGTTCTCTCGCAACTTGTTGATAACCCACAGTATTATATATATTTTTTTCAATACTAATTAATATAAGTAATATGAAGTGAATTTACAAATGGATTTTTTTTTTTAGGTTACTGTGTGCCATATTTCCATGTCGTAAACTTAGCTCGAGATTATGGATAAATAGAGACCTAAGAATTAGACAATAAGGCATCTAATTACAGTATCTTTTACAAAAAAACTGAAGATATTTGGAAAGAGGTCTTGTCTGAGGTTTTCCTTAATAATACTACGGATAAAATCACCTTCACTACCTGCAATTTGTGTTATTATATTGTTTACTTCTGCCAAGGGTTGAAGACGCTTTCATTCTGGGGGGCGGATGTGTAAATTTAAGTAATTTAGCTGTCGCCATCGCGAGTGTTATGAGCAGGGAGGTGAGAGAGGTGCCCCAGGTTACCAGGGGTAAGCTGTGATTTGGAGCTCCCAAGGTTACCTGAGGTAGGTGGTGTGGTTGTAATATAATAATATTTATTTCTACAAGTACATATACAACGTATGCAGGCCTTGTTATGCAGAGCATTTAGGGCAAGGTAGGTTAATTTTGTCTCCAGGATGCGATCCACACCAGTCGACTAACACCCAGGTGCTTATTTTACTGACAGGTGAACAGGGACAGGCAGGTGTATGAGCTGACTGCCCTAACAACCGAGCTACACGACTCCGCGGGTTACCAGGCGTAACACAGGAGTGTAATTGTCTGATGCAGCAGATTATTAAACTCCTGTTTCGCTGAGAGTGCCTCTTGTCATACCCAGCGTGGATTTCCTGTAAAAATGTACATCACAGCCATAAGTTTTATGTCTTATGCGAGAGTTATTTGTGTATTGTTCCAGACGCAGTATTGTGTCTTTGTTTTTTATTTAGGGTTTGGAGCCAACCAGAAGGGACATTCTCTAGTTATGGGAAACGATTTACCTAACGAAATTGACAATTTAAAATTTACACTGTTGAAAGGGAGTGACAAACTATATTATAGTAAAGTCCATCAGTGGTATAGGATTGAAGCCTGTCAGTAAAGATATTTTCCAGTAATTATTGATCTAATTCCTACGATTCCGAGTTTTTAACAATTTTAATAAAATCTTAAATTTGCACCTAGTCGGACTAAACTTGTGGGTTATCATTATTTTAGAGAATGGATCGACAACAACAAATCAAGAGCAAACAGAAGAAGACATAAGACATAAGACATAAGAACGATGGAACACTGCAGAAGGCCTACTGGCCCATGCGAGGCAGGTCCAAGTCTCCTACCGGCTTAAGCCAATGCACCCAACCCAGTCAGGTCAGGTCACATTGACTTAAGGGAGGAACACGGCAACCGACCTGGTAGCACAAGCTATCAGGTCTAACTCAACACCCCACCCACATCTACTCATGTATTTATCCAACCTATTTTTAAAGCTACACAACGTTCTGGCCTCTATAACGGTACTTGGGAGTTTGTTCCACTCATCCACAACTCTATTACCAAACCAGTACTTTCCTATATCCATCCTGAATCTGATTTTTCCAACTTAAAACCATTGCTGCGAGTCCTGTCTAGGCTAGATATTTTCAGCACACTATTTACATCCCCTTTATTTATTCCTGTCTTCCATTTATACACCTACAATCATATCCCCCCTAATTCTACGTCTTTCTAGAGAGTGCAGTTTCAGGGGCCCTTAGTCTATCCTCATAGGGAAGGTTTCTGATACATGGGATCAACTTTGTCATCCTCCTTTGTACATTTTCCAGAGAATTTATATCCATTCTGTAATACGGTGACCAAAACTGTGCAGCATAATCTAAATGAGGCCTAACCAAGGATGTTATGAGTTGAAGAACAACCTGAGGACTCCTATTATTTATGCTTCTTGTTATGAAGCCAAGGATTCTATTAGCTTTATTGCGAACACTTATGCACTGTTGTCTTGGTTTCAGATTACTGCTAACCAGAACTCCTAAATCTTTTTCGCAATCCGTATAATTAAGATCTACATTATTTAGTTTATATGTGGCATGGTTATTGTCCTGTCCAACATTTAGAACTTTGCATTTGTCTATATTTAAACTGCATCTGCCACTTCTCCGACCACTGCATCAGTCTATTCAAATCTTCCTGGAGTGCTCGAATGTCCTCGTCAGAATGAATTCGACGGCCTATTTTGGTGTCATCGGCAAACTTGCCGATGTCGCTCTTTATGCCCTCATCTATGTCGTTTATGTAGATTGTGAACAGCAGGGGGCCCAACACTGACCCCTGGGGAACACCGCTCGTGACGCTTCCCCACTCTGATTTCCCCCCATTATGCAAACTCTCTGCTGCCTATTTGCAACCATGCCTCTATCCAGGAAAAAATCTCTCCCCTATTCCATGTGGCTTTAATTTTCCTCAATAGTCTCTGATGTGGGACCCTGTCAAAAGCCTTATGAAGTCCATATACACAATATCATATTCATTACCATGATCTACCCCCTCAAATACCTTATGAAAAAAGTTAAAAAATTCGTAAGGCAGGAACGCCCCTTTGTAAAACCAGCTGAGATTCGTTGATTAATTTATGCTTTTCAAGGTGGCTACGAACTGCCTCGGCAATTATTGATTCCATAAATTTTCCCACTATGGGGGGTTAGGCTTTTTGGGCTATAGTTCGAAGCTAAGGACCTGTCACCTGTTTTGAAAATAGGTATCACTTTTGCCATTTTCCACTTATCTGGCACCATGCCAGTTTGTAGTGATATGTTGAAAGATTAGCCAAAGGTGTGCTAAGCTCCTCTTTACATTTTCCCTTTTGAACCCTTGCATACAGTTCATCAGGGCCTGGGGATTTGTTAGGTTTTAATTTAAACTATTTGCCTAAGGACCATGTCACTTGTGACCCTAATAGTGCACAGTTTATTATCGTCCCCGTTCTATATAATTTATCATTACTGGAATATACGCTGGTATCCTCCTGTGGTAAAAACTGAGAGGAAGTATGTGTTAAAAATTCTACACATTTCCTTATCACTGCAGTGAGCTGACCCAAAGGAACTTTTGAGTGGGCCTATCTTGTCCCTGATCTTACTTCTGTATACCTGAAAGAATCCTTTTGGGTTAGTCTTCGATTCTCTTGCAACTTTAACCTCATAATCTCTTTCTGCTTTTCTAATTCCCTTTTTTATTTCTCTCTTTAAAATGAATATATCGATTTCTCAATTGCCCCCCTCCTCTTTTGATTTGCCTATAAAATGCCTCTCTTTTTACCAAACAGATATTTTAATCTATTGTTCATCCATTTAGGATCATTTTTGTTTGATCTGATTTCCCTATTTGGAACATAATTTGACTGAGCAGCTAGAACTATGCCCTGGAAAGCATCATATCGGGAACCATCACCACCTACCTGACCCTTAGTCAGGTCATTCCAGTTCAGCCCACCTAAGTAATTTTCAGTCCTATGAAATCAGCCAAGCGAAAGTCAGGGACGGAGACTTGATTGCCATTATTAGGGGAATTCCATGATATATTAAAAAATGAGTGATTTGTGATCACTTTCCCCAAGCTCATCATTAACCTCAAGATTATTAATTAGTGTTCCCTACTGGCAAGAAACCAAGTCAAGGAGGTTATTTCCTCTAGTTGGCTCTGTCACAAACTGTTTTAAAAAACAATCCGGATCGTATCAGAAATCACCTGACTCTAAATTTTCCCGTCAAATTGTTCCAGTCAAGAAACATCTTTTTTTATGAATAAAAATAAATCACTATTTACTGAATTGTGTATTACTTGTTACTTCTCAAGGGTTGAAGACGCTTTCATCTGGGGGGTCGTCGGCATGTGTAATTTTAGTTAATTTAGTCTGTCGCCTAGCCTGTACTTGTTATGTGGCAGGAGTTGAGAGAGGTCCCTATTATAACCAGTGATACGCGATGATTTGCGTCCCAAGTTGATGAATACTGAGGGTAGTTGTAAATAATAATATTTATTTCTAAAGTACTATACACGTATGCAGGCCTTGTTATTGTATGAGCATTTGGGCCATGTCAGGTTAATTCTTGTATACCTGAATGACGATCCATGGTCAATCTACACCCATGTGCTTTTACACTGACAGGTCTTTAGGACTTAAGCTTTTTTATTTGACTGCCTTAACAACGATATATCTCAATTCCGCGTTCCTATTGTAACCAGATAGCATTCTTTTGAGCAGCAGATTATTAAACTCCTGTTATCGCTTTAGGCTCTTGTCATTCATCTGAGTTCCCTTTTTGGGTAAATAATGTACTCACAGCCTAAAGTTTTATGTCTTATGGAAGAGTATTTGGAACTATTCCAACCGTCCTTGGTCTTTGTTTTTTATTTAGGGTCTGGACCACCAGAAGGAACTTTCTCATTATGGAAGCAACGATTTACCGTAACGAATATTGCAATTAAAATTTACCAGTTGGAAGGGAGTGACAACATATTATAATAAAGGTCATCAGTGTAAGGATTGCAGCCTTCATGTAAAGACAATTTTCCAGTAATTATTGACCTAAGTTCTAAACATTCCGAGTTTTTCAACAATTTTTAAAACTTAATTTGACATATCGACTGAACTTGTAGGTATATCATTTTTTTATAGAATGATCGTCAAACAATTCAAGAGCAAACAGAAGAAGCATGCTTTTGTTACTGAATAAACATGAAAATCACTATTTACTGAATAAAATTAGTAAAATGGAATTTATGCGACCAATTAGCAGTGTGAACCTTGTGTTCGGGAAACTACACCAGTGGTGAAAATTTGAAGCCGATCAGATGAGTCATTCTCCAGTTATAGCACAGATTCCAGCGATTACAAATTTTTCTTTTACTGTTTGACTACATCGATAAATTTGCCTACACATAAACAAAACTTAATTGGTATTATCCTGGCACAAAGATGTATCAGTCATTAAATATTGAAGGATCTCAAAAGAAGTAACCTAAAATTTATTTAACGTAATTTAAAGGGAATGAATAATTCACTCTTATTTTACATATTATATGGTCAAATGTCCTCCTATACACTTGAATTTCACTCTCCCTAGATGTGGAATTTTTTTTTTTATATTTTATTTAAAAAAACTTTACAGCTTAATATTAAATAAAGATATAAAATGGGTACAGTAGGATCCTCAATCCTACACAACATACACTAACAAGTTTTAACAACACATTGTAATTGACATAAAAGAGGTTACCCATATACACTCACAAAATTTTCCATATAACATACTACTATAATATAAACAATATAAACTATAACTATAAAAACTATATAAATTATAAATATATAAAACCTTTCAGATTTGTATAGTTAACACACTGTGACTGAATATGACAAAGGTTCACAACCTTCACAGTATATAATCAGAGTAATGACCTACATCACAATCTCATTTTAAAAACAAGTACATGCTCTTCCCAAAATAACCCCTATACAATAGGTATTTTTTTTTTTTTTATTGAAAAACTCAGGTACAAAATAGTTAGGGGTGCAAAAAAATAATGTCACCGAGATACCAGGCACTAAACTAGATTCTTATATAAATAAATAATAAAGTCAAAACACAGGAAAATATAAAACACTATACAATAAACAATGTGACAAAAACAACCCACACAGAATTACACACCTACACAAGCAATCACGTATTATAAAACGGGATACTTCATCGGGCATATCACTAGGCGTGGCTTCCGCCTGCCAACACACAACGTATCCAAGACTTAATCTAAGAACTCAGGTGCCTTAAAAGAGCACAACAATACGTTAATTTGGGCGACTACCACGGGGTTATTGTCATTGACTAAGAATAGGCATTACATTTTCAAGGGGGATCAGGATGACGTACAAATTCACTAAAATGAAAATATCTAATATAACAAAAACGAAAATACACTGTGATATTTGACATCTAAATTTAAACTCAAATGCCAGCAGCTATAAGTGAACTTATACACTGACGAGATGCCCCACATTGAAAAATACTGCCTCCACATAAAGTTCAAGCTCCATCACAGCTTACGGGAAAAAACGAAAACTTGCATATATACATATATTATTGAAAGCACACGGACACGACAAAAAAAATAAACGGAAATAAGAAAAAACGTTTCAACTGTGCTGGGAAAAGCACACCATATACAAAAAGTACCCCAAATGACTTGTAATTGAGGCATAAATGACGAGAAACATTCCAAAAAGTTGTGTATACAAAGCAGTAAGATATTTCGTCTCACCGTTAAATAGGAGACGCACATAAACTCTGAGAACACAAAACATTCACGCACTTGACAAAACACAATTAGACCCCAGCTGACCAGCCCGTTAGATTACCCACTGAACACTACAACTATCTCAAATCTCCTAACTCCAAGGCTTTATATTCAGGGGGGAAAGTCTCTTCCCATCTCCCTCATATCCCAAAACCTATTTCGACATTTGTCCTATAAATCGTCCCTGCTAACACCCTAATTCTACTGTTACCATCAACGTGCCTCATAGCCCATGACACGAAAATATAATCGGCCACAACATACGACACCGCACGTTGTACACGCAAGTCAACCCCACCTACATCAAAACTCAACGCCCGGAGTACCTACAAACTCCCCCCCCTCCCAAATGCAAAACCCTACTGAACCACTCTCGTACCATCCCTAAAGTCTCACAAAAAATACACATGAAAAGCAGATTCCTCCATCCCGCACACCGGACAACCCCAGTTTTCCTCCAACGCCTATTATACAACACCACCCCAGACGGCAAGATTCCATGTAAAAATTTAAAACCACTTCCCGTACTTGAGCAGCAGACGCAAGTGTTGAACTCGCCTCCATATATCACCCCACGCATACATGGGATACATTCCTTCAACTCACCCACGACTACCTCCCTACCCGGCCCTTTCTAAGGTACATAATTTTACACAGCGACGTCCCTCATGTTCAATAATACGCGAAGCATCGCGTCGCACCAAATTAAATTCCTCCCTCTCCACCACCTGCGCAGGTCGTGATACAATTCGCTTAACCCGCCATGCATCCCAAACCCAGTCGGAGAAAACGACGCTTCACGTAAAATCCCATGACACGAGCCTCTAGAGTCTAGAGGAATGAGACCCAACCCTCCTGATGAAGTGGTGTCTCCACCACCGCTCTTGTGAGCCAATCGCACCCTGAACCTAAAAAAATCGATAAACTCAATGCAAAAGACGTTTGACGTCCCCCTGCAACAGAGGTACAGTGCAGTAACGTGCCATACTTGCTATAAAGCAGGAATTAATGACCCCCGCCCTCTGATGCAGGGTTAAATGTCGGGGGCCGTAGACTATTTAAGCCCCCCAAGACACTATGTACAACCCCCCCCGAATTGCACGCCCTCATCTGATCGACCCCCCGCATATAATGATACCACATATAGTGATACGATCAACCACAGTCCCCCCCTCTGCATCACCCCATCCCCCACCACTCCCCCAACTCCATAATTTTCGATTTTTCTCTTTTAACACACATCCCCGTAGCCTTGCCAAATATGTCAACAAGTCTCCCAACAAAACCCAATTGCCCCCGTGAACGAAATAACACAGTAGTATCATCAACAAAACCCCACAAGGGTCGGTCGACCACTACTCGGACCCCACGTTGTCTCTATTCCCGCCACAAACAGCCAGTAAAATGGGCCTGAAATACATGCAAAAACATTTGAGACATGGGGCACCCCTGACGAATGCCCTCTCATGTGTACAAAACACCTAACTTGCCATTAATTTGTACTTTAAAACCCGCTCCATTGTACAAACGAACGGCCCACATGATGCCCTCATTTCCAAAACCCTGCCATCTCATAAATTTTCCACAGAACCTCTCTTTCCCACACTATCAAAAGCGGCTCGCCAGTCTAAAGCCGAAACACCACCCCCACCCCTCACCCGCATTCCTAAACAAACTCCTGATATTCCATGCCCAAATCATACATTGACCTCCCTGGCACACCAAACTGACTCTTATGGTTTACCTTATCAAACACTTTCTTAATTCAAATTCATCATATTTTCGCATATAGTTTATAGTCACTACACATCAACGATATGGGACGGTAGTCCTTAATCGCTAACGGCACATCACATTTCCTAACTAAGACCAACATGCCGTACGCTGAGACAGACCTAACCCCCCCCCCCTCCTTCATCGCATTGAGTAAACGAACCATAAAGTCCGTATTACCTCCCAATGTTTGATATAAAATTCACAAGGGATGCCATCAATGCCGGAGCCTTCCCCTTACTCTTCCTTGTAGTGCCTCCCACACCTCTGCCTCAGATATAGGCCCACCCATGAGAAGGCGATCATAATCATTTAACTCGCATCGTACGCCTCTCCCCAAATCCTGTATCGCATTTCTCACTCACATCTTCTTTGCATTTTGGATCTTACTCCAAGTATCGACAAAAAACTTATCCCCTCAGTTGTTGTTAAGACCTGTCCCTCACTATACCCATCAAATTCATCCTGCACCACTAAACTCACCAAATTTTAGTCCCCTTTTCGCCTTTGTGTCTGACTTTGTAAGACTCAAGCAGACGGCTTGTCACCCACAAAGCCTCCTCCACCCCACTCGAAATGAGCGCCCCATCGAAAACCTTATTTTTCAATACTTGGATTTTTTCTTTAATAGCATCGATTCATCCACTGGGTAAACCCAGATGCTCCTCCCTGTGCATAACATTGTCGTGATGACCCTCCAGGTACCTCTGAAAACCATACTCCAAGCGAGTGGCCCCTTACACCAATTCACATAAAATCCTTAATTCGAGGCTTCACAACCTCATCCAACCCTCGTACTAAATCCCATCCCTCCTAGGAGTCTACTCCCATAGACGCCCAGAAGTCCTCGAATAGTTCCCTATCATCCCCACTTTGTAGCTCCGCGTATTCAGTTTCCAGTATCCCTTAAAAAGATGCGGGAGACCTCCCCAGTCGAGCTCCACAAAAAACTCCCCGGTGGCCGGAGAAAAAGGCGTTTCAATACCCCGCACATTGATTACGACCCTCCGCCGAGACACATACACCCTATGTAAACATGCTGCATAGCCCCTACGCACCCAAAAATATGCTCAAACCAAAGTCACGTCCTCCGCGTACATCAACCAACCCAAACAGACAAGAAGTCACCCAAAAAAGCGAACAGAACCCCGCCCCCCTCGGTTCAACATCTTTACGGCGCACTACACAGTTCCAGTCACCCCCTACCACTGTAATTTCTGGCAGGGACCTCAAATAATATACCCAAAACATCTCTAACAAAAGTATTTTTAATATTAACATCATGTTCAGCGGCCCATTATACCCCTACAAAACCAACCCTTTACTACCCCCAAACCCCCACGACCGCACCACGCGACCTCCCCCCTTCCCCCATGTTTTCAGCACAAACGGGCTGGTCGCTTTTTTTCACACAGCCACTCACCTTTCAGAAAGTCTGGAGTGAGTCACATAAATGTCATAACCATCCATCTCAAAAAAAACTTCTACTATGGTTAGTTCTTGCAAAAAACACACATCCACTGCAAAACGATTCAACCACTCACGCACCTGCACACACTTTCTGACAGATTTTCAAACCATTAACATTAATAGTTCACACTACTGTGTTAAAGGTGGCTTTCCTCTAGGGGATACGACTCCCTTTTCTCTTTGGCCGGCAAGCACCCAAGGCACTTCCCGCACCTTTGGCAATCCCGTGATATTACCTGTGTCCTGGCTCGCGCGACCTCCCCCCACCCGTGATTTCCGACCACGTCTTCCCTGACGTTGTCCAGGGGTCAAGACTCATCGGAGTCGGACGGGGTAGCCGCACGCTTCCCAGAAACAGCATCTTCAAACATGTCAGTATTAGAGTGTTCTCCTTGTGAATTTCTGCCTCAACAGTATGAAACCTCGAACTCTCCAAATCTCTCACTTTAGCTATTGATCAGCATCATCTGCACGTAATTTCCCCCTTTAGAACACAGCACAGAATCAGACTCATGCGATGCTAATAGGTCACTTAACGCAGATACAATGTCGGCTTCCCTCTCACCTGCCTCTCTTGCTAGAGGGATTTCACTGTTCACATGTTCCACCTCGTCAAGGGAGGCAGTCCCCGGTAGAGTCACACAGGATGACTCTAGTAGCATGGCCCTATCAACCTCGGGACTCCATGATGTCATACGCAGCGAGGTCTCGACAACCTCCTCCCAGAGCCTGACGGGTCCTCACCGTCAGGTCGACGACCACGCCCCGATGGCGGCTGGCGCTGGACACACTGAGCCGCTATGTGATCCAGAGCGCCGCAGAGGCGGCAAGTTCTTCTCTGTCCAGGGTACGTTTAACGTACACCTGGGGAACGAAACTCCTCCCGTTTTTACGTTTGAAGGAATCGGCTGACGCAGGGACATTTTCAATGTAAATGACCCCTCCTGAAGGTCATTATAGTGGCCGTCAGACCACCTACCATGGTGACCAGGTGGATCTTCCCATAACGTTCAAAAACATCACGTATATCAACTTCATTGGCCTCAAAGGCACGTTTCTCACACGTACCACGTATGTTTTAGTGAAACGTCATGCAACTGGACAGAAACTGCTGGGGTGACTGCTTTCTTATATCCTGGTACTGGGTTACGATTTTTCCGTAATCTGAGTGTCACAAAACTTGACGAAGATCCGTGTAAATTTCCATTCAAGGCGACGCCACACAAGGATTCACGTTGAATGCCATAAGTATCACGAATGATTGCTGGGAGTAACACATTTTACTGATTCGCGGTGATAGGCCTGCGTTAGTTGAATACAAACAGTATTAAAACCCGGGGGCGAAACGCAGTCGCCATTGTTGTTGATGTTGTAAACACTCCTCCACCAGGTGTCGGAACTGAGGAGCAACAGCTGACAACCGCTCAGCACAACGTCTGAGCAGAGAATGATGATGTGGAATTAGGGGCACATTTTTCAGCGTTTGAAGTTACACCAAATGAGGCTATTGACAGTTATCCCAGCCGTTCCAGGATGTTGGAAATGGGTTCAAAGATTTTGCCCATAGAGCACTTGAATACTCCAGCTGTTCCAAGAATCTGGTTCACGTTACCATACATAAGTGCTACAAATCTGAAGCCCGTTGGATGGAGGCATTTTCGAAATTACGAGCGAAATAAAATTGGAAAGTTGGAGGAAGATAAAAAAAAAATCAGGGAACCTCAAAAGGCACCTTTGATGGCTGTGTGTACTCTAGATGGCTGTATGTACTCTAGATGGCTGTATGTACTCTAGATGGCTGTATGTCTTATATGGTACTGAGGCTAGAAATATACCTAGACAGATGAATATTGCTTCAGAGCTAGATAGAATATAGATTCACACAAAATAACAATTTAATGAAGTGACATTACATTAGGATATGAAGAAAATACCCAATGAAAACAAGGGATGCAATATGAAAAGGTAAGTGAACACTGTGTCAAAATGAGGGGTCCAAGACTCTTCAGCCTCCCATCAGCACATATGAAAAATATTACTATGAGAAAGAAGTCTTCAATGGTCAAATGCTTGCAGGAATGCAAGATTAGCAAAGTTGAGATGGTATGTAGAACTGTGTTCTTCCAGCAGACACACTATCGGTCATTAAAAAGTGTCAGGAAGGTTATCTCACAGAAAAATAATAGCTTTCTATTAACTGTTAACTTATGAAATTTAGTGCAGCATGGATATGTATGTGAAGGGTTCCGATTTTAATAACACTTTTTTTCTTCAGTTTCAAATTACTACTAACTGACTCTTACTGACTTGCTCAATAAGTGAATTAAAAACAGAGGTTGGATGCTATGCTTGTTTAAATTTAGTTTATATTCCTGAGACTCGCCTCTAGCTTCCAGGGTTTCCGCTTACTTGACTCAAGAAATCGTAATGACAGATTGCAAAAAACCATACCCCCGGCCGGATTGAACCGCGGTCATAGTCCAAAACTCCAGCCCGTCGTACACGACCAGCTAGCCACAATAAAATTCATCCAAAATAGGGATATTTTCTCACCATAGGAAAGTTAGCAAAGGCACCTCTGTGACCA
>NC_069419.1:26045516-26075516 GCF_026875155.1 Cherax quadricarinatus
TAGAAGAACGTCCAGGGAAGGGACTACCGTCCTTTTGATAGTAGGTTTGGGAGACAGCAACCTCCAGGGGGTACTACCGTCCTGTGATAGTTGGTTGGTAGACAGCAACCTCCCAGGGAGGTACTACGTCTTGTGATAGTAGGTTGGTGGACAGCAACCGTCCAGGAAGATACTACCGTCCTGTGATAGTAGGTTGGTAGACAACAACCTCCCAGGGAGATACTACCGTCCAATGATAGTAGGTTGGTAGACAGCAACCGCCCAGGGAGGTACTACCGTCCTGTGATAGTAGGTTGGTAGACAGCAACTGGCCAGGGAGGTACTACCGTCCTGTGACAGTAGGTTGGTAGACAGCAACCGTCCAAGGAGGTACTACCGTCCTGTGATAGTAGGTTGGTAGACAGCAACCTCTCAGGGAGGTACTACCGTCCTGTGATAGTAGGTTGGTAGACAGCAACCGTCCAGGGAGGTACTACCGTCCTGTGATAGTAGGTTGGTAGACAGCAACCGCCCAGGGAGGTACTACCCTCCTGTGATAGTAGGTTGGTAGACAGCAACCGTCCAGGGAGGTACTACCGTCCTGTGATAGTAGGTTGGTAGACAGCAACCGTCCAGGGAGGTACTACCGTCCTGTGATAGTAGGTTGGTAGACAGCAACCTCCAGGGAGGTACTACCGTCCTGTGATAGTAGGTTGGTAGACAGCAACCGTCCAGGGAGGTACTACTGTCCTGTGATAGTAGGTTGGTAGACAGCAACCGTCCAGGGAGGAACTACTGTCCTGTGATAGTAAGTTGGTAGACAGCAACCGCCCAGGGAGGTACTACAGTCCTGTGATAGTAGGTTGGTAGACAGCAACCGTCCAGGAAGGTACTACCGTCCTGTGATAGTAGGTTGGTAGACATCAACCGCCCAGGGAGGTACTACAGTCCTGTGATAGTAGGTTGGTAGACAGCAAACCGCCCAGGGAGGTACTACCGTCCTGTGATAGTAGGTTGGTAGACAGCAACCGCCCAGGGAGGTACTACCGTCCTGTGATAGTAGGTTGGTAGACAGCAACCGTCCAGGGAGGTACTACCGTCCTGTGATAGTAGGTTGGTAGACAGCAACCGTCCAGGGAGGTACTACCGTCCTGTGATAGTAGGTTGGTAGCCAGCCCACCGCCAGGAAGGGTACTACCGTTCCTGTGATAGTAGGTTGGTTAGAGAGCAAACCCGCCACAGAAGGTACCCTGTAACCGTCTTGATAGTAGGATGGTAGGACAGCAACCGTCCAGGGAAGTACTCCCGTCCTGTGATAGTAGGTTGGTAAGACAGCAACGTAGGGAGGTACTTACCGTCTGTGAAGGTGAGGTTGGTAGACAGCAACCGCCCAGGGAAGTACTACCGTCCTGTGATAGTAGGTAGGTAGACAGCAACCGTCCACGGAGGTACTACCGTCCTGTGATAGTACGTTGGTAGACAGCAACCGTTCAGGGAGGTACTACCCTCCTGTGATAGTAGGTTGGTAGACAGCAACCGCCCAGGAAGGTTCTACCGTCCTGTGATAGTAGGTTGGTAGACAGCAACCGCCCAGGGAGGTACTACCGTCCTGTGATTGTAGGTTGGTAGACAGCAACCGCCCAGGGAGGTACTACCGTCCTTTGATAGTAGGATGGTAGACAGCAACCGTCCAGGGAAGTACTACCGTCCTGTGATAGTAGGGTGGTAGACAGCAACCGTCCAGGGAGGTACTACCGTCCTGTGATAGTAATTTGGTAGACAGCGACCGTGCAGGGAGGTACTACCGACCTGTGATAGTAGGTTGGTAGACAGCAACCGCCCAGGGAGGTACTACCGTCCTGTGATAGTAGGTTGGTAGACAGCAACCTCCCAGGGAGGTACTACCGTCTTGTGATAGTAGGTTGTGTGGACAGCAACCGTCCAGGATTGATATACGTCCTGTGATAGTAGGGGGTAGAAGAACAACCTCAGGGAGATACTACCGTCCAATGCATAGTAGGTGGTAGGACAGCAACCGCCAGGGAGGTACTACCGTCCTGTGTTAGTAGGGTTGGTAGACTCAGCAACCGCCAGGAAGTATCCGGGACCTGTGATAGTAGGTTGGTAGTGAGCAACTCACCAGGGACGGTACTACCGTCCTGTGATAGTAGGTGGTAAGTCAGCAACTCCCAGGGAGGTACTAAGGTTCCTGTGAAGTAGGTTGGTAGACAGCAACCCGCCAGGGAGGATACCGTCTGTGATAGTTGGTTGGTAGGACAGCAACCGACAGGGAGGTACTATCGTCCTGTGATAGTAGGTTGGTGACAGCAAACCTACCAGGGAGGTACTACCGTCCTGTGCTAGTAGTTGGTAGACAGCAACCGTCCAAGGTGGTATACTGTCCTGTGTAGTAGGTTGGTGAGACAGGAAACCGTCCAGGGACGGACTGCCGTCTCTGTGATAGATAGGTTTTTTTAGACAGCAACCGCACCAGGGAGGGTACTACCGTCCTGCTGATAGTAGGTTGGTTAGACAGCAACCCGCCCAGGGAGGTACTAATCGTCCTGTGATAGTAGGTTGGTAGACAGCAAACCGTCCAGGGAACGGTACTACCGTACCTGTGATATTAGGTTGTTAGACGCAAACCTCTCAGGGGGTATACCGTCTGTGATAGTAGGGTGGCTAGACAGCAAACCGTTCCAGGGAGGTATTACCGTCCGTGTGTGCGATAGTTAGGTCCGTATGACAGCAACCGTCCAGGGAGGTACTACCGTCCTGTGATAGTAGGTTGGTAGACAGCAACCTCCCAGGTAGGTACTACCGTCCTCTGATAGTAGGTTGGTAGACAGCAACCGTCCAGGGAGGTACTACGTCCTGGGCTAGTAGGTTGGTTAGGACAGCAACGTTCAGGGATGTACTACGTTCCTGTGATAGTAGGTTGGTAGACAGCAAACCTCCAGGGAGGTACTACCGTCCTGTGATAGTAGGTTGGTAGACAGCAACCGCCCAGGGAGGTATTACCGTCCTGTGATAGTAGGTTGGTAGACAGCAACCGTCCAGGGAGGTACTACGTCTGTGAATAGTACGTGTAGTCGCAACAGTCCAGGGACGGATACTAACGACCTGTGTTAGTAGGTTGGTAGACAGCAACGCCCAGGGAGGTACTACCGTCCTGTGATAGTAGGTTGGTAGACAGCAACCGCCCAGGGAGGTACTACCGTCCTGTGATAGTAGGTTGGTAGAGAGCAACCTCCCAGGGAGGTACTACCGTCCTGTGATAGTAGGTTGGTAGACAGCAACCTCCCAGGGAGGTACTACCGTCCTGTGATAGTAGGTTGGTAGACAGCACGCAGTGGGAGGTACTACGTCCTGTGATAGTAGTGGTAGACAGCTATCGCCACAGAAGTGTACTATCGTCCTGTGTAGTAGGTGTTGGTGACAGCAAACCGTCAGGGAGGTACTACCGTCCTGTGATAGGAGGTTGCTAGTCAGCAACCTCTCAGGGAGGTACTACCGTTACTGTGATAGTAGGTTGGTTGACAGCAAACGTCTGGAGGTACTACCGTCCTGTGATAGTAGGCTGGTAGACAGCAACCGTCCAGGGAGGTAATACCGTCCTGTGATAGTAGGATGGTAGACAGCAACCTCACAGGGAGAAGGTACTACCGTCCTTTGCTAGTAGGTTGCTAGACAGCAACCGTCCAGGGATGGTATATGTCTCTGTGATAGTAGGTTGGTAGAGAGCAACCGTCCAGGAAGGTTACTACCGTCTGTGATTAGAGGTTGGGTAGACATCAACCGCCCCGGGAGGTACTACAGTCCTGTGATAGTAGGTTGGTAGACAGCAACCGCCCACGGAGGTACTACCGTCCTGTGATAGTAGGTTGGTAGACAGCAACCGCCCAGGGAGGTACTACCGTCCTGTGATAGTAGGTTGGTAGACAGCAACCGCCCAGGAAGGTACTACCGAATGTGATAGTAGGTGGTAGAGAGCACCGGCCCAGGGAGGTACTACCGTCCTGTGATAGTAGGTTGGTAGACAGCAACCGTCCAGGGAGGTACTACCGACCTGTGATAGTAGGTTGGTAGACAGCAACCGCCCAGGGAGGTACTACCGTCCTGTGATAGTAGGTTGGTAGACAGCAACCTCCCAGGGAGGTACTACGGTCTTGTGATAGTAGGTTGGTGGACAGCAACCGTCCAGGAAGATACTACCGTCCTGTGATAGTAGGTTGGTAGACAACAACCTCCCAGGGAGATACTACCGTCCAATGATAGTAGGTTGGTAGACAGCAACCGCCCAGGGAGGTACTACCGTCCTGTGATAGTAGGTTAGTACCCCCCCCATTAAAATAGGTTGGTAGACAGCAAACTGCCCAGGAGGTACTATCGTCGTGTGACAGTAGGTTGGTAGACATGCAACCGTCCAAGGGACGGTACTACTCGACCTGATAGTTGGTTGTTAGACAGCAAACTTCTCAGGGAGGTACTACGTCATGTGATAGTAGTTGGTAGACAGCAACGCCATGGAGGTACTACCGTCCTGGATAGTAGGCTGGTAGACAAGCAACAGTCCTGGGAGGTACTACCCTCCTGTGATAGGTTAGGTTGGTTGACAGCAAACCTCCAAGGGAGGTACTACCGTCCTGTGATAGTAGGTTGGTAGACAGCAACCGTCCAGGGAGGTACTACTGTCCTGTGATAGTAGGTTGGTAGACAGCAACCGTCCAGGGAGGTACTACCGTCCTGTGATAGTAGGTTGGTAGACAGCAACCTCCCAGGGAAGGTACTACATCCTGTGATAGTAGCTCTGTAGACAGCAAGCAGTCCAGGGAGGTTACTACTGTCTGTGATAGTAGGTTGGTAGACAGCAACCGTCCTCCGGAGGAACTATGTCCTGTGATAGTAAGTTGGTAGCCGGCCCCCCCGCCCAGGGAGGGTACTACAGTCCTGTGATAGTAGGTTGGTAGACAGCAACCGTCCAGGAAGGTACTACCGTCCTGTGATAGTAGGTTGGTAGACATCAACCGCCCAGGGAGGTACTACAGTCCTGTGATAGTAGGTTGGTAGACAGCAACCGCCCAGGGAGGTACTACCGTCTGATAATGATAGTAGTTGGTAGGGGGACAGCAACCGGCCAAGGACGTACTACCGTCCAGTGATAGTAGGTGCGTTAGACAGCAACCGTCCAGGGAGGAGGTTACTACCGTCCTGTGATAGTAGGTTTGTAGACAGGCAAGCCGTCCATGGAGGTACTACCGTCTTGTGATAGTAAGTTGGTAGACAGCAACCGCACAGGCAGGTACTACCGTCCTGTGATAGTAGGTTGGTAGACAGCAACCGCCCAGGGAGGTACTACCGTCCTGTGATAGTAGGTTGGTAGACAGCAACCGCCCAGGGAGGTACTACCGTCCTTTGATAGTAGGATGGTAGACAGCAACCGTCCAGGGAAGTACTACCGTCCTGTGATAGTAGGGTGGTAGACAGCAACCGTCCAGGGAGGTATACCGTTCCCGTTGATAGTAAGTTGGTAGAAGGAACCGTCCAGGGTGGTACTACGACCTGTGATAGTGGTGGGTTAGACAGCAACCGCCCAGGGAGGTACTACCGTCCTGTGATAGTAGGTTGGTAGACAGCAACCTCCCAGGGAGGTACTACCGTCTTGTGATAGTAGGTTGGTGGACAGCAACCGTCCAGGAAGATACTACCGTCCTGTGATAGTAGGTTGGTAGACAACAACCTCCCAGGGAGATACTACCGTCCAATGATAGTAGGTTGGTAGACAGCAACCGCCCAGGGGACGGTACTACGTCCTGTGATGTAGGTTGGTAGACTGCAACCCGCCCTGGGAGGGTACTTATCGTCCTGTAATAGTAGGTTGGTAGACAGCAACCTCCCAGGGAGGTACTACCGTCCTGTGATAGTAGGTTGGTAGACAGCAACCGTCCAGGGAGGTACTACCGTCCTGTGATAGTAGGTTGGTAGACAGCAACCGTCAGGGAGGTACTACCGTCCTGTGATAGTAGGTTTGTAGGACAGCAAACTCCCAGGGAGGTTACTACCGTCCTGTGTTAGTAGGTTGGTAGGACAGCAACCGTTCTGGGAGGTAACTACTGGTCCTGGTGATAGTAGGTTGTAGACAGCAAACGTCCAGGGAGGTACTACCGTTCACTGTGATAGTAGGTGTGTAGACAGCAAGCCGCCCAGGAGCGGGTACTACCGTCCTGTGATAGTAGGTTGTTTTACACAGCAAACCGTCCAGGGAGGTACTACCGTCCTGTGATAGTAGGGTTGGTTAGACAGAAACCGCCCAAGGGAGGTACTACCGATCCTGTGATAGTAGGTTGGAGACAGCACCGCAGGAAAGGATACTACAGTCCTTCGATAGTAGGTTTGTGACAGCAACGCCCAGGAGGTACTACCGATCCTTTGATAGTAGGGATCGTAGACAGTCAACCGTCCAGGGAAGTACTACCGTCTGTGATTGTAGGTTGGTAGACAGCAACCGTCCAGGGAGGGCGGAACTTACCCGTTCTGTGATAGTAGGTGGGTAGACAGCGCAACCGCCAGGGAGCGGTATACCGTCCTTGTGATAGTTAGGTTATAGGTTGACAGCAACGGTCCTGGGAGGGTACTACTGTCCTGTGATAGTAGGTTTTGTAGACAGCAACCGTTCAGCGAGAGGTACATACTCTCCTGTGATGTAGGTTGGTGACAGCAACGCCCAGGAAAGGTTCTACCGTCCTGTGTAGTAGGTTGGTAGACAGCAAAACCGCCCTGGGGAGGTTACTACGTCCTGTGATAGTAGGTTTGTAGCAGCAACAGCCAGGGAGGTACTACCGACCTTATGATCAGGTCGAATGGTAGACAGCAACCGTCCAGGAAGTACTACGTCTGTGATAGTAGGGTGGTAGACAGCAACCGTCCAGGGAGGTACTCCGTCCTGTGTATGTAATTTGGTAGACCAGCAATCCGGCAGGTTTATTTCCCACCGTGATATCGGTTGGTAAACAGCAACGCCCAGGGAATGGTGACTACCGTCCTGTGATAGTATGTTGGTAGACAGCAACCTCCCAGGGAGGTACTACCGTCTTGTGATAGTAGGTTGGTGGACAGCAACCGTCCAGGAAGATACTACCGTCCTGTGATAGTAGGTTGGTAGACAACAACCTCCCAGGGAGATACTACCGTCCAATGATAGTAGGTTGGTAGACCAGCAAACGCCAGGGAGGTAACTACCTCCTGTGATCGTTAGTTTGGTAGACAGCAACGCCCGGGATTATTTACTACCGTCCTTTAGTCCTGTGATAGTAGGTTGGTAGAGAGCAACCTCCCAGGGAGGTACTACCGTCCTGTGATAGTAGGTTGGTAGACAGCAACCTCCCAGGGAGGTACTACCGTCCTGTGATAGTAGGTTGGTAGACAGGACCGCCCAGGGCGAGGTACTTACCGTCCTGAGATAGTAGGTTGGTGGACAGCAAACCGTCCAGGGAGGTACTTACCGTCCTGTGATAGTATGTTGGTAGACAGAACCTCTCAGGGACGGTACTACCGTCTGTGATAGATAGGTTGGTTGACCCAGCAACCGTCCAGGGTAGGGTTTTTACTACCGTCCTGGGATAGTAGGCTGGTAGACAGCAACCGTCCAGGGGAGGTACTACCCTCCTGTGATAGTAGGTTGGTAGGTCAGCAACCTCCAGGGAGGTACTACTGTCGGTGATAGTAGGTTGGTAGACAGCAACGTCCAGGGAGGTACTAGTGGATCCTGTGATAGTAGGTTTGGTTGACAGCAACGTCCAGGGAGGTACTACCGTCTGTGATAGTAGGTTGGTAGACAGCAACCTCCAAGTGAGGTTACTACGTCCTTGTGTAGTAGTTGGTAGACGCAACCGTCCAGGGAGGTACTTACAGTCCTGTGATAAGTAGGTTGGTAGGACAGCACGTTCCAGGGAAGGAACTACTGTCCTGTGATAGTAAGTGGGTAGACAGCACCGCCCCAGGCGAGGCTGACTACAGTCCTGTGATAGTAGGTGGTAGACAGCAACCGTCCACGAAGGTACTACCGTCCTGTGATAGTAGGTGGTAGACATCAACATGCCAGGGAGGTATCTGACAGTCCTGTGATAATAGGGTGGTAAGACAGCATCGCCAGGGAGGTACTACCGTTCTGTGATAGTAGGATGGTAGACAGCAACTACCGCCCAGGAAGGTACTACCGTCCTGTGATAGATAGGTTGGAAGACCAGCAAACCGCCCCAGGGAGGTATACCGTCCTGTGATAGTAGGTTGGTAGACAGCAAACCGTCAGGGAGGTTACTACCGTTTCTGTGATAGTAGGTTGGCTAGACAGCAACCGTCCAGGGAGGTTGCTACCGTCTGTGATAGTAGGTTGGTCGACAGCAACGCCCAGGAAGGTACTACCGTCCCTGGTCCTGTGATAGTAGGTTGGTAGACAGCAACCCCCAGGGGGTACTACCGTACTTTGATAGTAGGATGTAGACAGCAACCCGTCCAGGAAGTACTCGTCCTGTTGATAGTAGGTTGGTAGACAGACAACGTCCCAGGGGTTACTACCGTCCTGTGGACAGTAGGTTGGTAGACAGCAACCGCCAGGGAAATTACTACCGTCTGTTTTGATTGTAGGGAGGTAAGACAGCAACCGTTACAGGGAGGTTACTACCGTCTGTGATAGTAGGTTGGTAGACAGCAACCGTTCGGGAGGTCTACCTCCTGTGATAGTAGGTTGGTAGACAGCAACCGCCAAGGAAGGTTCTACCGACTGTGATAGTAGGTGGTAGACAGCAACGCCCAGGGAGTACTACCGTCCTGTGATAGTAGGGTAATTCACACAACACGATAGCAACAGCCAGGAAGGTACTACGTCCTGAGATAGTTGGTTGTGGTAGACAGCAACGCCCCAGGGACGGTATACCGTACTGTGATAGTAGGTTGGTAGACGAAACCCCCAGGAAGGTCTACCGTCCTTGTGATAGTAGGTTGGTTTGACAGCAACGCCAGGGAGGTACTACGTTCCTGTGATAGTAGTTGGTAGACAGCAACGGCAGAAGGTACTACCGTCCCTTTGATAGTAGGTGGGTTAGACATGCAAACCGCCAGGGAGGTACCCTTCACTCCTGTATTTTAGAGTAGGTTGGTTAGACAGCAACCCGACCAGGGAGGGTATACAGTCTGTGATAGTAGGTTTGGTAGGACAGCACCGTCCGGGAGGTATGTCTGCGAAAGTTAGGTTGGGTTAGACAGAACGCCAGGGAGGTACTACAGTCCTGTGTCCTTGTAGGTTGTAGGCAGCAACGCCCAGGGAGGTATACCGTTGTGTAAAGTAGGCGTGCGTAGTCGCAACGCCAGCGGAGGTACTACGTCCTGTGATAGTAGGTTGGTAGGACAGCAACTGGGAGGTACTTACCGTTGTGATATTAGTTTCGTAGACAGCACCTCCAAGGGAGGTCACTAACCGTCTGTGATCGTAGGTTGGTTAGACAGAACCCGTCCAGGGAGGTATACCGTCTGTGATAGTAGGTTGGTAGGGGGACAGCAACTTACAGGAGGTATTACGTCTGATGTAGTAGGTTGGTATACAGCAAATCCTAGGGAGGTACTACACGTCAACCGTGTAGAAGGTTGGTAGCCAGCAACCGTAGGGATGTATAGTTCCTGTTGATAGTGTTGGTAGACAGCAACGTCATGGAGGTACTACCGTCCTAGTGATAGTAGGTATGTAGTCAGCACCTCCCAGGGAAGGGTACTACGTCTGTGTTAGTAGGTGGTAGGACGCAACGTCCAGGGAGGTATGCCGTCCTGTGATAGTAGGTTGGTAGACAGCTACCTTACAGGAAGGTACTACCGTCCTGTGATGTAAGGTTGGTGACAGCAACCGTCCAGGGGGTACTACACGCTAATGTGATAGTAGGTTGGTAGCCAGCAACCGATCCAGGGAGGTACTTCACTCGGACAGTTGATAGAATAGTAGGTAGGTAGACAGCAAACGTTCCAGGAGGTATTACTGTCCTGTGATAGTAAGTTGGTAGACAGCAACCGCCAGGAGGTTACTACAGTTCTGTGCATTAGTAGGTGGTAGACAGCAATGTTCCAGGAAGGTACTTCCGTCCTGTGATTAGTAAGTTGTGTAGAACATCAACGCCAGGGAGGTACCTACAGTTCCTGTGATCGTAGGTTGGTAGACAGCAAACGCCCAGTGGAGGTAACTACCGTCTGTGATAGTAGGGTTGGTAGACCAGCAACGCCAGGGAAGGTATACATTCCTGTGTAGTAGGTAGGTAGACGCAACGCCACCAGGAAGGTACTACCGTCCTGTGTAGTAGGTTGGTAGACAGCTACCGCAGGGATTGGGTACTTACGACTGTGATAGTAGGTTAGTAGGACAGAATCCAGGAAGGTACTTACGTTTGTGATAGTAGGATGGTAGACAGCAATCAACAGGAGGTTAGTACCGATCCTGTGTATAGTAGGTTGGTAGCAAAACTCCAGGAAGGCCTCGCTCCTACGCTCATGCTATTTTGTAGGTTGGTAGATGCACTCCCAGGGAATGAACTACGTACTGTGATATTAGGTTGGTTAGACAGAACCTTCAGGGAGGTAAATACCGTCTGTGTTAGTAGGTGGTAGACAGCAACTCAGGAAGGGTACTACCGTCTGTGATAGTAGGTTGGTAGACAGCAACTCCAGGAAGGTACTAACCGTTGTGATAGTAGGTTGGAGACAGAACCTCCCAGGGAGGTACTACCGTCCTGCCAAGTGCGTGTGTGAAAACGGAGCTTTTTAATTGTTTTGCAAGATGGTAGGATGCTGGTGTCTTTTTGTTTCCTACACATGCACAAATTTAGTGTCGTCTTGCTATTCTACTTACCACTTAGGGTCACATGCCATGCATGAAACAGCGCGCACACACACCACACACACAAACACCACACCACAAAACACACCACCACACACGCAACAACACACACACAACAAACACAGATAGGGGGGGACATGATGATAATGAATACAAAATACGAGAGGAATTGACAAGGTGTGGACAAAAGACAGGTCCTGCCTTCAAGAGATTGGACACAGTAAAGGTGACACAGTTGGAAGCTGAAGCAAGATGAATCACAAGGGATGGTGTAGGAAGTATTTCTTATCCAAGAGTAGTCAGGAAGTGGAATAGTTTGGGAAGCGATGTAGTGGAGGCAGGATCCATACATAGCTTTAAGCAGAGGTATGATAAAGTTCACGGTTCAGGGAGAGTGACCTAGTAGCGATTAGTGAAGAGGGGGGGCCAGGAGCTCGGACTTGACCCCTTCAACCTCAACTAGGTGAGTACAACTAGGTGAGTACACACACACACACTACCACACACACTACCACACACACTACCACACACACTACCACACACACTACCACACACACTACCACACGCACACACACACACACACACACACACACACACACACACACACACACACACACACACACACAAAGTCATGAAGATTGGGGAAGGGCAAAGAAGACCGCAGACGGAGTACAGTCTAGGGGGTCAGAGGCTACAAACCTCACTCAAGGAAAAAGATCTTGGGGTGAGTATAACACCAGGCACATCTCCTGAAGTGCACATCAACCAAATAACTGCTGCAGCATATGGGCACCTGGCAAACCTCAGAACAGCATTCCGACATCTTAATAAGGAATCGTTCAGAACCCTGTACATCGTGTACGTTAGGCCCATATTGGAGTATGCGGCACCAGTTTGGAACCCACACCTAGCCAAGCACGTAAAGAAACTAGAGAAAGTGGAAAGGTTTGCAACAAGACTAGTCCCAGAGCTAAGAGGTATGTCCTACGAGGAGAGGTTAAAGGAAATCAACCTGACGACATTGGAGGACAGGAGAGATAGGGGGGACATGATAACGAAATACAAAATGCTGAGAGGAATTGACAAGGTGGACAAAGACAGGATGTTCCAGAGACTGGACACAGTAACAAGGGGACACATTTGGAAGTTGAAGACACAGATGAATCATAGGGATGTTAGGAAGTATTTCTTCATCCACAGAGTAGTCAGCAAGCAGAATAGTTTGGGAAGCGATGTAGTGGAGGCAGGATCCATACATAGCTTTAAGCAGAGGTACGATAAAACTCATGGTTCAGGGAGAGTGACCTAGTAGCGACCAGTGAAGAGGCGGGGCCAGGAGCTTGGACTCGACCCCTGCAACCTCAACTAGGTGAGTACAACTAGGTGAGTACACACACACACACGTACTCATATACAACAGGCCTAGTGTCTAATCGACATGTGCCTAGGACAAAATGGTAACTAACTAACACACACACACACATACACACACACACGCACACACACATACAACACACACACACACACACACACACACACACACACACACCACACACACACCACACAACACACACACAACACACACACCACAGATATTATATATATATATATATATATATATTATATATATATATATATATATATATATATATATATATATATATATATATATGTGTGTGTGTGTGTGTAGATACAGACACACACACACTGGACAACATCTCCCCATGGGCCCTTAGAGAGGGAGCAGAAATGCTGTGTGTGCCACTAACCACAATCTTCAATACATCCCTTGAAACTGGGCTACTACCTGAAGTATGGAAGACGGCAAATGTAGTTCCCATTTTTGAAAAAGGAGACATAAAAGAGGCACTAAACTATAGACCAGAGTCACTGACGTGTATAGTATGCAAAGTCATCGAGAAGATTATCAAGATTTATGGAAGGCAAATCCTGTGTCACAAACCTTCTAGAGTTTTATGATAAAGTAACAGAAGTAAGAAACGAGAGAAAGGGGTGGGTTGATTGCATCTTCTTGGACTGTAAGAAGGCCTTTGACACAGTTCCTCACAAGAGATTAGTGCAGAAGCTAGAGGATCAGGCGTGTATAACAGGAAGGGCACTGCAATGGATCAGAGAATACCTGACAGGGAGGCAACAACGAATCATGGTAAGTGATGAGGTATCACAGTGAGCACCTGTAACGAACGGGGTCACACAGGTGTCGGTCCTAGGACCAGTGCTATTTTTGATATATGTGAATGACATGGTGGAAGGGTTAGACTCAGAAGTGTCCCTGTTCGCAGATGATGTGAAGTTAATGAGGAGAATTATATCAGATGAGGATCAGGCAGGACTTCAAAGAGACCTGGACAGGCTGGGCACCTGGTCCAGCAACTGGCTTCTTGAATTTAACCTCGCCAAATGCAAAGTCATGAAGATCGGGGAAGGGCAAAGAAGACCGAAGACGGAGTATAGGTTAGGTGGCCAAAGACTGCAAACCTCGCTCAAGGAGAAAGATCTTGGGGTGAGTATAACACCGAGCACGTCTCCGGAAACACACATCAACCAGATAACTGCTGCAGCATATGGGCGCCTGGCAAACCTGAGAACAGCGTTCCGATACCTTAGTAAGGAATCGTTCAAGATACTGTACACCGTGTACGTCAGGCCCATACTGGAGTATGCAGCACCTGTTTGGAACCCACATTTGATAAAGCACGTCAAGAAATTAGAGAAAGTGCAAAGGTTTGCGACAAGGTTAGTTCCAGAGCTAAGTGGAATGTCCTATGAAGAAAGGTTAAGGGAAATCGGCCTGACGACACTGGAGGACAGGAGGGTTTGGGGAGACATGATAACAATATACAAAATACTGCGTGGAATAGACAAGGTGGACAGAGACAGAGTGTTCCAGAGAGGGGACACAAACAAGGGGTCACAATTGGAAGCTGAAGACCCAGATGAGTCAAAGGGATGTTAGGAAGTATTTCTTCAGTCATAGAGTAGTCAGGAGGTGGAATAGCCTAGCAAGTGAGGTAGTGGAGGCAGGATGAGGTACGATAAAGCTCATGGAGCAGGGTGAGAGAGGACCTAGTAGTACTCAGTAAAGAGGCGGGGCCAGAAGCTGAATCTCGACCCCTGCAACCACAATTAGGTGAGTACACCCCCCCGGATTTTCTTCTACTTCCTTACTAGTTCTTGTTCTTGTTTATTGCCTCTTATCTCTATGGGGAAGTGGACCAGAATTCTTCCTCCGTAAGCCATGCGTGTCATAAGAGGCGACTAAAATGCTTGGAGCAAGGGGCTAGTAACCCCTTCTCCTGCATATACATTATTAAATTTTAAAGAAGAAACTTTCGTTGTTCATTTCGGGCCACCCTGCCTTGGTGGGATACGGCCGGTTTGCTGTAAGAAGAAGAAATGTATATTATATAATTTAATTTGTGGTCCTCAATTTGTAAGTTTAGTGCTGAAGCGGCCCACGGTGTCGAGGAAGTTGGATCACCGTAAATATATACAATGAAAGCCTCACACTGCGGGTGATCCCAGTATGTAACTCTCACATAATAAATTGTGTATATAAACAATGTAGCTGTTTCCACCATATAGCTATTATGAAATAGTGGAGCCGTATTCTGCAGATGTTCACACCATTTAACTATAACTTGCGAGGCTGGATCATGAACCTGGCCGCGGGGCTGTATAGTAAACACATTAGACATATAGTAAAGATTTTCCAACCATGAAACGATTATTGAGAATAGTGTAGCCACACACTTCAAGGCTTGCTATTGGTGTTAAGTACATAAACGATAGTGTGTTAGCTCAGGTGACTTGGTGTAAACTGTAATACACGCAGAGAAAGTGGTGAGGGTGCGAGATGAAGCAAGGGAGGGATGGAGGGAGGGGGGAAGTGGCTATGCCGGTGTGATGGAGGGGGACGGGAGGAAGGGAGGGAGAGACGAGGCCAAGCCTTGGGGACGGTGGGAGGGAGGAAGGAGGCAAGGCCTGTGTGATGGAGGGAGTGAAGGTGCAGTAGCCGGAGGGTGATGGAGAGAGAGGTGATGTGAGGCTTTAGAGTAACATTGTCAGTCGTACACCATGTTCCGGCTCACTGGGTCATGTGCTCCCGGTTGCTCTAGGATGGTAACGTGGGGAAACAAGTATTACGAGTGGTGACGTAATGCTAGTATTACTACTACTCTGGTAACGTGCTGAAACAAGTGTTAAAAGTAGTCTAGCAACTAGAAAAAAGTGTTTGAAGTAGCCTGGTGATGTGTGAAACATGTTTCAACTCATCTAATAACGTGAAAAAATTTCACTTAAGTGTCTATTTGCTTATTATTTCATTTTCGTGTGCTGAGAAAGCGCGTAAATTTTATTTCGGTCTTGAATACATGGAATGTTTTTTAATTGAAAATACTAGCACCTTTAAAGTTAGTTTTTATCTTGATTCACTTAAAAATCATAAAAGTGTTATTTCTGAAGATAATATATTTTATGATGATTCTTGTAGAACAGAAAATAATGAAAATGTTGCTTCTCAAAGTTCAGCTATTCTATACATAAAGCGCAAAAGTGTTGTGGGTAATTGTGGAAGAAATGCTGAAGGCTCGATCCTCTTTCCATTAACACCGAGACCAAAACTCTACTCTTAATATTACTTATTAAGCTTCCTAAATATAATATAATTTTTTTTTGGGTATAGACAACAGTGATGGGCGTTGAGATATCCAGTCTGTTAATCATGACGAACATAGGAACTTCAAAGAAGAGGTAGAGAAATAGATGATACGAGCTCCTCCTCTTGGTCTCGCAGGTACGTTCATTACTTGCCTACTGCTCGCTCGTGGTCAGGGAACACACGCTCTTGCAGCTGGAATCTGGTTTTGGCGTGCCTCAGAGCAGCTGCCTCGGCCCTCCATTCACAAGCATGAGGATGATAACCGGTTTTACTCCATAAATATTGTGATACTTCTTACCCAAGGTGAGACACGGATGCTGCAAAGACGTGACCTTGAAGCAAGTACGTGCGTACATTTTGTGTGTGTGTGTGTTTGTGTGTGTGTGTGTGTGTGTGTGTGTGTGTGTGTGTGTGTGTGTGTGTGTGTGTGTGTGTGTGTGTGTGTGTGTGTGTGTGTACTCACCTAGTTGTACTCACCTAGTTGAGGTTGCAGGGGTCGAGTCCAAGCTCCTGGCCCCGCCTCTTCACTGGTCGCCACTAGGTCACTCTCCCTGAACCATGAGCTTTATCGTACCTCTGCTTAAAGCTATGTATGGATCCTGCCTCCACTACATCTCTTCCCAAACTATTCCACTTCCTGACTACTCTGTGGCTGAAGAAATACTTTCTAACATCCCTGTGATTCACCTGTGTCTTCAGCTTCCAACTGTGTCCCCTTGTTGCTGTGTCCAGTCTCTGGAACATCCTGTCTTTGTCCACCTTGTCAATTCCTCTCAGTATTTTGTAAGTCATTATCATGTCCCCCCTATCTCTCCTGTCCTCCAGTGTCGCCAGGTTGATTTCCCTTAACCTCTCCTCGTAGGACATACCTCTTAGCTCTGGGACTAGTCTTATGGCAAACCTTTGCACTTTCTTTAGTTTCTTTACATGCTTGGCTAGGTGTGGGTTCCAAACTGGTGCCGCATACTCCAATATGGGCCTAACGTACACGGTGTACAGGTTCCTGAACGACTCCTTATTAAGATGTCGGAATGCTGTTCTGAGGTTTGCCAGGCGCCCATATGCTGCAGCAGTTATTTCAGTGGTTCTCAAACTTTTTCAGCTTGTTACCCAATTTAACATGCCACATAAAGCATGTTACCCCTTTCACAAAATGTTGTTATGGAAAATTTTATAGGGGTGATTACCTGTATGTACCTCAGCATTATATACATACAAGTAAACTCATTGGGAGACAACCATATTGTTTACCGTAGTCACCCCGTGTAGACATGTGAGAAAACTTAACCACCCCTGGTCACGGCAAGTGGTTCCTTCGACCTCACAATCTTATCCATATCTATCCGAGACCAGTATGGATTGGATAGCACCCACAAGTACGGTGCTACTAATTAATTGTGGACTGTATACATTATATTAGTTTAACTGAATGAAGAGGGGTGGGGGTAGGTTACACATGGATATATTCATCAAGGAAAACACTTGTACATAATCTCACCACTTACCAGATATGCTCTGGTCACTTGATGTAGCTGGATCACTCATAACCTATCCAATTACAACATACCTAACTGGCCAGTATCAGTCTGCTATAACTAGAAGGGTTACTTAACTGTGGGTGATTGATACTCCTTATTTCCTCCATTCACCATCTCATTTCGATGTCCTGCTACACCGACACGGTTCTTATTCCAGCAGGACGAGGTATCCGTCGGTTTGTCCCGGTTTAGAAGTCGTGATTCCATAAAGCTTCACTATCCTCGGTACGAGAATTACGCGTTCACTCAGAGCAGTGCGATCTATTTCACATCCCGCATTCTCTTAACTCAATGTTATTATCACTGATTACATTACCATTCACAAGACGATTTAACGTCTCATAATTATTATACACATTAGAGGTCACTCCATTAAGATCTGAGGCCGATGAGCGAGGATTAACACACGGGTATTTCCCCTGGACACACACAATGGCCGTGCACCAGTCACACCCGGTCGAACCATTATTCACTAATTTTACCACCTTTTTACGGTGGTCCCGTAAATCACGTTCCCTCACTCTTCACCAGGAACAGTTACGACACTTCCTATTATGAAATGAGGCCTATATTAATCCTTAGGCCGCCGTGAATGCCAATTTCCTGGTTCCATGCTTTCCCAGCCTCCTCACCACATTCAAAAACACTCACCCCCCCCATGGCCCGAGTCGACCTATACCCCCGCACATCCGCGCATGCGCAAAGGGAACTCTTGGTTCTATCCTATTGTCAAATACATTTTTGACTCATATCGACACATTAAACACCTATTAGGCGCTATAGCTTCGGAAAATCAAAAATTTTCCACACTGCGGCCGGGCGGAGGTCGTTGCTAGACGACTTACATAATGTGGAGTACAATTTTCCCATCTTCACTGGCCACCTGGCTTGGGAACTCCAACATTGGTATTTACATAATCACCCATTAATTCTTTCCACCTGTTAACTCCTCAGGTAGGGCTCCATCCAAAGCACACTCAAGCCTCCATGCTTCTGGTATTAACAATTTCCCTCTTATTGTAAGGTGTGACACTAAGTCTATGCTCTCAGGGCTAATTTGTTGGGCATACTGGAATTATGAGACTTTACAATAACAAGTCTCTCTCAGTATCCCAAGTCAGCCCCAGCACATTACTGCATATAGGCACCAACTCCATGGCCATCCATATTTATTGAACCCTCAAAATGGACTAATTAGTGTTCCATTCTCTCAGGGGCATAAGCCCCTGTTGCACGGACGTAAACGATGCCTGGGAAAAATTCAAAACAATGTTCACTACCATCCTTGATAATATTGCACCAGTTAAAGAGGTTAGGATTAAACGAAGAACTGAACCCTGGATGACTACTGAGATATTAGATAATATGAAATTCAGAGACCAGGTGCTAAAAAGATTTAAAGCAAACAGACAGGATATTGCAGCACTAAATGAATTCCAAAGGGTGAGGAACAGAGTACAGAGACTTATAAAAGGAGCAAAGGCAAAGCACTACTGCTCAAAAATTGAAGAGTATAAGCATAACCCCAGAAAGCTCTGGCAACAACTAAAACAGTTGGGGTATAGCCATAAGCCAGTAGATAGGTCTAACATAGTACTCACTATCGATAATGAGGTATGCCACGAAACATCTAAGGTGGCAAATTGCTTTAATTCATACTACACATCTGTTGCATCAACACTAGTAAGTAAACTATCAGCTGCATCAAATACCTTTAACACAGACTCTGATAAGTTTCAAACATACTATACCAATAAAGGGGTAACCCCAAACAGTTGTCAACTAGTAAGTGTATCTCATGACTTTATTCAAAAAGAACTAAGCAGGTTAAACCCAACTAAGAGCACAGGCCCTGATAACATCCCGTCTAAGTTCCTAAAAGATGGTGCTTCTGAACTGTCAATCCCTATTGCTCACATAATAAATCTATCAATCACCACTAATACCGTACCGGAGGGGTTCAAGGAGGCCAGAGTTACTCCTATCTTCAAGAAAAATAGTAGGTCTGATGTAAGCAACTATAGGCCTGTTAGTATACTCAGTATAATATCTAAAATTCTAGAGAGGGCGGTGTATTCTCAAGTAGTTAAGTACCTTAATGACAACAACATTCTCCATAGCTATCAATCGGGCTTTAGAAGATCCTACTCAACCGACACCTCCCTTATTAATCTGATGGATTACCTGAGAACTGAAATGTCAAAGGGGAACCTCATAGGTATGGTAACCTTAGACCTGCAAAAGGCCTTCGATACTGTCAACCACAATATATTATGTAATAAACTTCAAGCTATCGGTATAGGTTCTGTAGACTGGTTTAAGTCCTACCTTAGCAACAGGAGACAAATAGTCAAAATCAACAAAACAGAATCAGAACCCCTGCCGATAACTTGTGGAGTTCCCCAAGGTAGTATTCTGGGTCCCTTATTATTCTTATGTTATGTCAATGATATGCCTATCAGTGTCAAGTGCAAACTCCTACTGTATGCAGATGACAGTGCTCTGTTAGTGTCAGGTAAAGACCCACAAGATATTGCTAATGTTTTAACACTGGAACTGGAGTCCTGCAGCAAATGGTTAGTAGACAACAAACTATCATTACACCTAGGGAAAACTGAAGCATTCTCTTTGGCACGAAACATAAACTGAGAAGGGTAAATAATTTTAATGTTCAATGTAATGGGGAGCCCATCACTTTGGTTTCATCAGTAAAATATTTGGGAATCCCCTTTGACCCATGCATGTCAGGAGAATTGATAGGGAACAGTGTAGTAAAGAAAGCGAATGCCAGACTGAAGTTCCTGTATAGACAAGCACAGTGTCTACCTACTGAGGCTCGCAGGACCCTATGTCTAGCCCTTATACAATGCCATATGGATTACGCTTGCTCTTCTTGGTACTCTGCCTTGACAAAAAAAACTGAAAGATAGACTGCAAATCACCCAGAACAAAATCGTAAGATTCATCCTGGGGCTGGGACCAAGAGAACATGTAGGCCAGGATGAATTACAGCAGTTGGATATGCTGAATGTTGAAGATAGAGTAAAACAACTGAAGCTAAATCAATTGCTCACAAACAATGTCCAGAATATCTTGCTGTCAATTTTGTCAAGGTTGGGAACCAAAGCAATCATAGTACAAGGGGGAGAGAGCACAACTTTGTAGTACCCACAGTCACTGGCCAGGCTTCAAACACCTTTTATTGTACGGCAATAAAGGAATGGAACAGACTGCCCACACACGTCAAAGCCAGTCATAGCATGAACCAGTTCAAGAAGACTGCCAAAAGGTGTCTGATGAATGTAGCTACAGAAAGGGAGGGGAATGATTTTCTATTTTTTAGCTAACATACGTGTAAATTTTACCTTATTCCTAGTAATGACCCTCGTATGGTAGATAGTCTTAATGACCCTCGTGTAGTAGATAGTCTTTTTAGTATAATAATAAGATGTTATCTTCATTGTAGAATAATAAGAAAATATTATAACCTTTATATTATAATAATAAGGTAAAAGAACCCCAATGGAAATAAGTCACTCTGTCTGACTTTTTTGGGTTATCCTAGGTTCTCTACACATATGCTGCTATGTATGATAATTCTATGTAACTGTATTTGTGTATACCTGAATAAACTTACTTACTTACTTGCCTATGCTCCCTGGGTTAATTTATTGGGCATACTGGAATTATGAGACTTTAACAATAACAAGTCTCAGTATCCCAAGTCAGCCCCAGCACATTACTGCATATAGGCACCAACTCCATGGCCATCCATATTTATTGATCCCTCAAAATGGACTAATTAGTGTTCCATTCTCTCAGGGGCATAAGCCTATGCTCCCTGGATTAATTTATTGGGCATACTGGAATTATGAGACTTTAACAATAACAAGTCTCTCTCAGTATCCCAAGTCAGCCCCAGCACATTAACTCCATTAGATCCAGTCATGGTTAGAGAATTATTAATCACTGATTATACAACTTAAGTAGGCGCCTTATAAGAGTAATTCTTGCACTTTACTCTTGTATAAATCCTAGCCACACATGTGCTAGCAATTAATTGGGCTAATTATCATCCATCACACGATCGATTAAACTTGTGCACCCTACACCCACTTCCTTCAATCAGTCACTTAATTATTAAGTAATTAATTCAATTAATTTTTTTTTCACTGATTGCATCCGGTTCAGGAAGGACCAACGGGCAGATATGGAAAATTTTATAGGGGTGATTACCTGTATGTACCTCAGCATTATATACATACAAGTAAACTCATTGGGAGACAACCATATTGTTTACCGTAGTCACCCCGTGTAGACATGTGAGAAAACTTAACCACCCCTGGTCACGGCAAGTGGTTCCTTCGACCTCACAATCTTATCCATATCTATCCGAGACCAGTATGGATTGGATAGCACCCACAAGTATGGTGCTACTAATTAATTGTGGACTATAGATTATATTAGTTTAACTGAATGAAGAGGGGTGGGGGTAGGTTACACATGGATATATTCATCAAGGAAAACACTTGTACATAATCTCACCACTTACCAGATATTCTCTGGTGGTCACTTGATGTAGCTGGATCACTCATAACCTATCCAATTACAACATACCTAACTGGCTAGTATCAGTCTGCTATAACTAGAAGGGTTACTTAACTGTGGGTGATTGATACTCCTTATTTCCTCCATTCACCATCTCATTTCGATGTCCTGCTACACCGACACGGTTCTTATTCCAGCAGGACGAGGTATCCGTCGGTTTGTCCCGGTTTAGAAGTCGTGATTCCATAAAGCTTCACTATCCTCGGTACGAGAATCACGCGTTCACTCGGAGCAGGGCGATCTATTTCACATCCCGCATTCTCTTAACTCAATGTTATTATCACTGATTACATTACCATTCACAAGACAATTTAACGTCTCATAATTATTATACACATTAGAGGTCACTCCATTAAGATCTGAGGCCGATGAGCGAGGATTAACACACGGGTACTTCCCCTGGACACACACCATGGCCGTGCACCAGTCACACCCGGTCGAACCATTATTCACTAATTTTACCACCTTTTTACGGTGGTCCCGTAAATCACGTTCCCTCACTCTTCACCGGGAACAGTTACGACACTTCCTATTATGAAATGAGGCCTATATTAATCCTTAGGCTGCCGTGAATGCCAATTTCCTGGTTCCATGCTTTCCCAGCCTCCTCACCACATTCAAAAACACTCACCCCCTCCCCATGGCCCGAGTCGACCTATACCCCCGCACATCTGCGCATGCGCAAAGGGAACTCTTGGTTCTATCCTATTGTCAAATACATTTTTGACTCATATCGACACATTAAACACCTATTAGGCGCTATAGCTTCGGAAAATCAAAAATTTTCCACAGTTGTTATTATTGATATATATGGCTAAATTAAAACACTTGAGATATTTTCTTTTATTTATTGTATTTGAACATTGTGCATCTCTAATGACTATTACCAAAGATGTCAAGAACATCAGTGGGATGGATGGAGTTGCATACTTGAAGCTAGTTTAGGAATTCTTGGCTTCATACCAGCTTATGTCTACCTCGGCTGATGCTCACAGATAAACTGACAGTGTGAAATAGAGGCAGCCTCAGGAAGTGAGTGACGCGTACTGGACAGGTCGATCTGGGCTACTGAGTGACTTTTGTCCTGAAGCATACTTGTCAAAATACTTTTGGGTTTCCACACACTTAGCTATATATTTCTTCTTTTCTAATACTGTATATTAGTTTTTGATGTTTATTGTTATTTGGTTTAACTTTATTACTTACTTATAATAGGTTTACTTTACAACTTTATATACTAAGACAAAGTTAACAATAATCCTCATACCGGGTACCGCATTGTTTTCTTGATTTTCAGAATTCATAACTTTTTTTCTGTCACCCCTCCATTACCCCCCAAAAATGGTTAAATTACCCCCAGGGGGTAATTTACCCCCAGTTTGGGAACCACTGAGTTATTTGGTTGATATGCGCTTCAGGAGATGTGCCTGGTGTTATACTCACCCCAAGATCTTTTTCCTTGAGTGAGGTTTGTAGTCTCTGGCCCCCTAGACTATACTCCGTCTGCGGTCTTCTTTGCCCTTCCCCAATCTTCATGACTTTGCACTTGGTGGGATTGAACTCCAGGAGCTAATTGCTGGACCAGGTCTGCAGCCTGTCCAGATCCCTTTGTAGTTCTGCCTTGTCTTTGATCGAATGAATTCTTCTCATCAACTTCACGTCATCTGCAAACAGTGACACCTCAGAGTTTATTCCTTCTGTCATGTCGTTCACAAATACCAGAAACAGCACTGGTCCTAGGACTGACCCCTGTGGGACCCCGCTGGTCACAGGTGTCCACTCTGATACCTCGCCACGTACCATTACTCGCTGCTGTCTTCCTGACAAATATTCCCTGGTCCATTGTAGTGCCTTCCCTGTTATCCCTGCTTGGTCCTCCAGTTTTTTGCACTAATCTCTTGTGTGGTACTGTGTCAAACGCCTTCTTGCAGTCCAAGAAAATGCAATCCACCCACCCCTGTCTCTCTTGTCTTACTGCTGTCACCTTGTCATAGAACTCCAGTAGGTTTGTGACACAGGATTTCCCGTCCCTGAAACCATGTTGGGTGCTGTTGATGAGATCATTCCTTTCTAGGTGTTCCACCACTCTTCTCCTGACAATCTTCTCCATGACTTTGCATACTATACATGTCAGTGACACTGGTCTGTAGTTTAGTGCTTCATGTCTGTCTCCTTTTTTAAAGATTGGGACTACATTTGCTGTCTTCCATGCCTCAGGCAATCTCCCTGTTTCGATAGATGTATTGAATATTGTTGTTAGGGGCACACATAGCGCCTCTGCTCCCTCTCTCAGGACCCATGGAGAGATGTTATCTGGCCCCATTGCCTTTGAGGTATCTAGCTCACTCAGAAGCCTCTTCACTTCTTCCTCGGTTGTGTGTACCGTGTCCATCACCTAGTGATGTGCCACACCTCTCCGTCCCTCTGGAGCCCCTTCTGTCTCCTCTGTGAACACTTCTTTGAATCTCTTGTTGAGTTCCTCACATACTTCACGGTCATTTATTGTTGTCTCTCCTCCTTCCTTCCTTAGCCTGATTACCTGGTCCTTGACTGTTGTTTTCCTCCTGATGTGGCTGTATAACAGCTTCGGGTCAGATTTGGCTTTCGCTGCTGTGTCGTTTTCATATCGTTATCTGTGCATATTCGTTTCTGGTTCTACGACTGCTCTCATTCTCCTGGGTCCTTTGCCTTCTATATTTCTTCCATTCCCTAGCACACTTGGTTTTTGCCTCCTTGCACCTTTGGGTGAACCATGGGCTCATCCTGGCTTTTTCATTATTCCTGTTTTCCTTGGGTACAAACCTCTCTTCAGCCTCCTTGCACATTGTTGCTACATATTCCATCATCTCATTAACTGGCTTCCCTGCCATTTCTCTCTGTCTCTGTGTGTGTGTGTGTGTGTGTGTGCGTGTGTGTGTGTGTGTGTGTGTGTGTGTGTGTGTGTGTGTGTGTGTGTGTGTGTGTGTGTGTGTGTGTGTGTGTGTGTGTGTGAATATCTGCAATAAACACACCCTAAGTCAGCAGATAGTGGAGCCAACAGGACTGGAGAATACACTTGACCTTATTTTCACAAATAATGAGGACCTGGTAAGAAAAATAACAATATAAAAAAACTAATTCTGATCACAATCTGTGTGTGTGTGTGTTGTGTGAGAAAGAGAGAACGTGTATATGTGCTTATTATCAGTGTTCAAGGGGGTGAAGTC
The DNA here is from genome assembly GCF_026875155.1 of Cherax quadricarinatus. Taxonomy (NCBI): domain Eukaryota; kingdom Metazoa; phylum Arthropoda; class Malacostraca; order Decapoda; family Parastacidae; genus Cherax; species Cherax quadricarinatus. Next base: position 26,070,402 of record NC_069419.1, read on the forward strand.
GAGTTTTGACTCAGGGATGTACGACTTAGTGATGTGCATGACTACATGTCAGAAAGTGTTAATAACATGTCAGCTCACAGTCTATACATTAACTGGCTGACGGCAAATATGAGAAAGCCAATTAAACTGACCAGCTATATTACAGTAAATGTAGTATACCTGTTACTAACAACAATAAGAATCAATTCAGCAAGAAACTGTTGCCTTGGATATGCAGTAGTTATCTTGCTGCCCAGTGAACACCATCTTTACATGTATTTCTCTCAACTATGGGCCTGCTTAATACAGCTTTCTCGGTGTTTTGAAAATCATTTGGGTGATTAAAATCTCTCACATGAATAAACAGAGCATTAAACTCTTGTCCAGTTCTGATGCTATATTTATGTTATTGTAATATTAGTTCAAGGCTTTTTCCAGTTTGATCGGAATAAACTTTACTGCATTTTTTTGAGAATCTTATGGACACAACCATCACTACTTTTTAGAAAATTCTCAATTTTTTTTTAATTGCAACAAGATTTTTAAATACAAGTTAGATTTTAAAATTGTTAAGTAGAGAACCTGACATATGGTAATTTCCGTGTTATTAACTCCAGCTCTGCTGGCTCGAAACCTTTAAAGCACCATTAATGATGAACCCTTACTGGAACGCTTGATGATATTTTCACTGACCTACTGAAGTTTCCCAGCTTATGCTGACAGATTTCCACACCTAGCACGAACCTCATCCTGTGTGATCGAATATAACAGGGAAACATAATTAGCTTTTGTTTCCGCTGTTTAATCATAACATAAAATAGAGTAGCAGTACACTGCTCATGTATACAGTTTTGGTTAATAAAAGAAATACACAGGCTTGAGCACCAGCAAGGAAGAGTGTGTGGCTACCCCTGTACAAACACCCTCCCTCACCACCCGGCCTCCGTGTACAGGCAGCCTCCCTCACCACCCGGCCTCCGAATACAGGCAGCCTCACTCACCACCCGGGCTCCGTGTACAGGCAGCCCCCCTCACCACCTGGCCTCCGTGTATAGGCAGCCTCCTTCACCCCCTGGCCTTCGTGTACAGGCAGCCCCCCTCACCACCTGGCCTCCGTGTATAGGCAGCCTCCTTCACCCCCTGGCCTCCGTGTACAGGCAGCCTCCCTCGCCACTCGGCCTCTGTACAGGCAGCCTCCCTCACCACCCGGCCTCCGTGTACAGGCAGCCTCGCTCAGCACTCTGGCTCTACAGGCGAGATGGTAGTGCCTTTATGTTATTATTGCGTAGGTTGGTCTCTGGTTAAGTCGTGTTATGTGTCACGTCTCGCTTGCATGTTCTCTGGCACCTTCCATGCTGCTAGACTTTTCTCTTTTGACGAGCTGCAGCCCAATACCAATTCTCTCCACATCCCGATCCTCCTTTCCCCATCCCCATTCTCTCTCCGTTCCCATCTCCTCATTTCTATTCCCTCTTAAACATTGTCTCCCTATCCTCCCCATATCTATTGCACCCTTTCCCCATCCTCTCACTGTTCTTATTCTCTCCCCATTCCTATGTTCTTCCAATCTCTATAATCTTCCCATCACCTCACCCCATCCCCTCCGCATCATCTCCCTATTGTCAGACCACAAGTCGGATCATCCCCCAAGACTTCCGATCTGGTTTAATTAATATTAATTAAGGACCAATAATTAAGTGGTTTCTTCGTCCTGGTTTATCAGTTCCCCAGCTGCCACAGTACCCATTCACAGCTATCACAGTACTCAACCACAGCTATCACAGTGTCAGCAGTGTTACTGTGTACTTGCGCAGTATACTTAGATAATCCAGTTACTTTATAGAGACGTTCCCTGGCTAGCTATGACGTCACGAGTCCCTCTCTGAACCGCCTGCTACAGGCCCCTCTGTCAGTTGCCGTTAGACCTAGACTGGACGTAGGCAAGGCTATCGCTATACTCAACCCTTCAGTTCTCCATCTATCGATGTACTCAACCACAGCTATTCCAGTAATCAACCACTATTCCCCAGCTATCACTGAACCCAACTACTCGATTGAGGCCTGTCTCCCATGGGTCAGTAGGCCTGCTGCACTGGTGTACTAATCTAATCTTTACAAAGCACCAACTGCCAAGTCCGGAACAATGAGTCGCTGGCTGTGTGGGAGCCCTACACGACAAGCTCATCAACCTGACTAGGGGCAAGATGATGATAGCTTCTTCAGTAGTTATCATTAAGTGGATTCCCTTCGCTGTGGCAAAAACCACTTTCCTCAACCCCCACCCAAAGTGGTTAGGCCGCTTAAACTTTTTCACTGCTGTATTCAACCCTTATTATTTCCCTTCCCTTTCTTCTCATCCCTCTTGTAACCTTCCAGTCAAAATATTACGTGGGTTGCTCGTTGGATGAGCGTGTTGTGTGTCACGTCCTCGCGTCCCGGTGGCCTGGTGGCTAAAGCTCCCGCTTCACACACGGAGAGCCCGGGTTCGATTCCCGGCGGGTGGAAACATTTCGACACGTTTCCTTACACTGTTTGTCCTGTTCACCTAGCACAATAGTTACCTGGGTGTTAGTCGACTGGTGTGGGTCGCATCCTGGGGGACAAGATTAAGGACCCCAATGGAAATAAGTTAGACAGTCCTCGATGACGCACTGACTTTCTTGGGTTATCCTGGGTGGCTAACCCTCCGGGGTTAAAAATCCGAACGAAATCTTATCTCTTATCTTCTTGTCCACTTTCTATGATGCTACTTTCTTTTGATGGCTACAGCCCAATATCCATCACTTTTCCTCATCTTCATCATTTCCCATTCCATTTCTACCCCCTATCTTCTATTCCCTCCTTATACTATCCACAAACATTGCCACCCTCCATCCCACATCTCTCCATCACCATAATTTTTTTTCATTTGTGAGACCTTCATGTGCTAGTGTACACAGATTAAAAGATCGGATTACTCTCACAGACTTCAGCTAATGTGTCTGTGAGTGAAGTACTGGACTCTAGTCACCATGGCACACCCTGTCTCATTATGGCACCTTGAGTGCAGTGGCTGGGGTTTGACAACATGCGCCTGTCTTCGTGTATTCTCCTGACTAAAATATATGTTGTGCTCTCATTGAACATTGTACTCTCATTGTAGTCTTGAAAAAGTTACATGTGCTGGCGAAATTAGCCTGAATAAAGTTTCTTCTTTCTGCTTTTGTGTCTATTGTTTACAACGTGTGTCAACACTAAAGCGTAAAGATTTATATTTCTTGAAAGTAAAAGCCTGCACGCAGACGCACCGACACCACGACACAGCACCGCACAACACAACACAACACACACACACACACACACACACACACACACACACACACACACCCACACACACACACACAACACACCACAACCACACACACGACACACACCACACACACACCACCACACAGCCACACACACACACACACACACACACACACACACACACACACACACACAATAGGGGACATGAAACGACATACAAATACACAGAATTGACAAGGTGGACAAAGACAGGATGTTCCAGAGACTGGACACAGCAACACGGGGACACAGTTGGAAGCTGAAGACACAGATGAATCAAAGGGATGTTAGAAAGTATTTCTTCAGCCACAGAGTTGTCAGGAAGTGAAATAGTTTGGGAAGCGATGTAGTGGAGGCAGGATCCATACATAGCTTTAAGCAGAGGTACGATAAAGCTCATGGTTCAGGGAGAGTGACCTAGTAGCGACCAGTGAAGAGGCGGGGCCAGGAGCTTGGACTCGACCCCTGCAACCTCAACTAGGTGAGTACAACTAGGTGAGTACACACACACACGCACATGTTGCTCCATGTTGTTGCATGTCCACCACGTTACTGCATGGTCACCACATGTTGCTGCATATCCACGACACGTTGCTGCATGTCCACCACATGTTACTGCATGGCCACCACATGTTGCTGCATATCCACTACGTGTTGCTGATAGTCTACCAGATGTTCCTGCATGTTACTGAATGACCACCATATACTGATGCACGTTGCTGGATGGCCATCACATGTCTGAGTTTTGTAGGAGTGGAAATAGTGTGGAAATGCTGAGCCTTGTTCATGTTGTTCTAGTTCTTGAGGAGGTGGAAGAAGTTGAGTGTTTCCGCCCAAGTGTTCTGCTATCCTACTCTATATATGATAGCGAGCATATATAGATAGTGAGCAAAAAGTGCTAGTCACGTTTCCTCGTTATACTCCACCACACACAATGTTTTATTCACATTAAGTAATGAGAACTGTCAGCCTGAGCTGGGAAATGTCAGTGGAGTCATGAGGATATTGTCAAGCACTCCATTAGAATCAGCAGCTACGGCAGCTTCAGAGTTTTCGTTCTAGCAGAACTGGAGTTACTATTACTTGAAAAATTACCATCTCTCAGTATGGCCTATCCCATACAAAGTGCAATTTGCTAAGTTTTCATTCTCATTACAGAGCCATACAAAATTTTAATGAAAGAGTGCATATATAATGATTGATTGAAAACAATCTCTGTAAAAGTGTCCTGGTGAGATTTCTAACGCGACATTTAGGGTGAGTGTTGACACATACTTTAATTAAAACTTCCTACATATTTGATAACAGCTGGATGCTTTTGCCATTATTTTGCAATACGTACATATTAAATACTTGTAATTTACCTACACTTTAAGTAATTAAAATGCAAACACAATGTGATTTTTTAATGATAGTTTCAAAGTCTTATGAAGACCTCGAGTGCGATTGTAATTCAATTTCCTTTGAGTTACATATTTGGATCTCACTTGTGTTTTTTTTTTTTTTTTTTTTTTTTTTTTTTTTTTTTTTTTTTTTTTTTTTTTTTCGCCGGTACTCTCCCGGCCCGGGTCTTTTCCAAGTAGTGGTGACCTGGCCTTGGCTCCCTATCTGGGGAGTGTCTCGAGACTTATGGGAGGAGGTACAGTACCCCCTCATCTTTGGGACCAACTGTCCCCCAGGCCTAGCCACATTCCCCGCCCTCACGGGGCTCGTAGGGAGAAGCTAGGCCTCTGGTCTGCCATCTGCCCCGCCCTAAAAGGGCTCGTGGGGATGGCAGTCTTATGAGCTGCAGATGGTAGCAAGCTCAGG
>NC_069419.1:26080516-26113016 GCF_026875155.1 Cherax quadricarinatus
TGGAGGCAGGATCCATACATAGCTTTAAGCAGAGGTATGATAAAGCTCACGGCTCAGGGAGAGTGACCTAGTAGCGATCAGTGAAGAGGCGGGGCCAGGAGCTCGGAATCGACCCCCGCAACCTCAACTAGGTGAGTACACACACACACACACACACATTTTTACACAAAGCCGGATAAAAAACAGGATAAAAAAAATGGGATCTCAAAAGGGAGGATGTCATGGCAAAGGAACCGAGGATGGCTGGTCTGACAAGGAAGAATGGGTAGAAAGGTTCAAGAACAAAATGGATCAAGAATGGGAAGAAAGGTTAAATGAGCTTTGCAGTAACATGTTAAAGAACTATCCACAGAGAGCAAGAAGGGGAACAGAGCTGACAGCGAGGCAAAACGGAGACGAGGAAGAAAGGATTTTGGAAGAAATATAAAGATTAAAGGAATAAAGGGGGGAGGGGGGGCAAAACAACGTATAAAATGCTGAGAAATTGACAAGTGGACGAGCTCGAAGTTTCAGGGGTGGGATTCAGGAACAAGGGCCCATTTGGGAAAGCGAAAACCCCGATATAAAAAGGATGTTGGGGAAATTTTTCTTTACCCTTTAATTTTCAAAATGGAATAACCAGGAATGAAGTAGGGAAGCAATTCCATAAATAGTTTTTAAAAAAGGATGAAAAAGATCATGGAGCGGGGGAAGAGTAAATTTAGTATCGCCAGTGAAGAGCGGGGCCAGGAGCTATGACTCGCCCCCTGCAACCACAATATGATACACACACAGGCGGGGTGGGTGGGGGGGGACTATGAACGACCTCGCAACCCCCAATTAAGGATACTAAAGAACATCACCCATCCCTAGGTTTCCCCCACTCCTGAGCGCAACTTACCTAACGGGTTTTTGGGGGTTGAGAGTAACCAACCTTTTGAATTTTGTTTTAATTTTCATTTGAATTCTGAAGTGGGTTTTCCTTCACCACTTCCTTGTCCGTGGGTTCAGATGATTGAATGACCTACCATTTGTTCTCGTCTTTTGCGAGGGCGAATCTTAGTTCCAACCCTGCCTCTTTATTTGCCGTTTGCCCGATTCACTTCCCCCTTTCATTTGTGCATCTATGTTTATTTTTGACATATAAATATAATAAATTTTATATAAATAAATATTTAAATATATATATATATAAATATATATAATATATATTATATATATATATAATAAATATATATATAATAATTTCACAACACGACATACATAAAAATATATATATAATATATAACATACATCTAGGTTTTCTCCTTTTTCTAAATGCTCTTGTTCTTCTTTATTTTTTTTTCTATTTTCCATGGGAAAGGGGAAAAAAATCTTTCCTCCGAAGCCATGCTGTCGTATGGGCGAAAAATGCCGGGAGCAATGGGGCTAGTAACCCCTTCTCCTGTAGACATTTACTAAAAAAGAGAAGAAGAAAAATTTTATAAAACTGGGATGCTTAAATGTGCGTGGATGTAGTGCGGATGACAAGAACAGATGATTGCTGATTTTTATGAATGAAAAGAAGTTAGATGTCCTGGCCCTAAGCGAAACAAAGCTGAAGGGGTAAGGGAGTTTCAGTGGGGGAAATAAATGGGATTAAATCTGGAGTATCTGAGAGAGTTAGAGCAAAGGAAGGGGTAGCAGTAATGTTGAATGATCAGTTATGGAAGGAGAAAAGAGAATATGAATGTGTAAATTCAAGAATTATGTGGATTAAAGTAAAGGTTGGATGCGAGAAGTGGGTTATAATAAGCGTGTATGCACCTGGAGAAGAGAGGAATGCAGAGGAGAGAGAGAGATTTTGGGAGATGTTAAGTGAATGTATAGGAGCCTTTGAACCAAGTGAGAGAGTGATTGTGTTAGGGGACATGAATGCTAAAGTAGGAGAAACTTTTAGAGAGGGTGTGGTAGGTAAGTTTGGGGTGCTAGGTGTAAATGATAATGGGAGCCCTTTGATTGAAAATTTGTATAGAAAGGGGTTTAGTTATAGGTAATACATATTTAAGAAAAAGAGGATAAATAAGTATGCAAGATATGATGTAGGGCGAAATGACAGTAGTTTGTTGGATTATGTATTGGTAGATAAAAGACTGTTGAGTAGACTTCAGGATGTACATGTTTTTAGAGGGGCCACAGATATATCAGATCACTTTCTAGTTGTAGCTACACTGAGAGTAAAAGGTAGATGGGATACAAGGAGAATAAGAAGCATCAGGGAAGAGAGAGGTGAAGGTTTATAAACTAAAAGAGGAGGCAGTTAGGGTAAGATATAAACAGCTATTGGAGGATAGATGGGCTAATGAGAGCATAGGCAATGGGGTCGAAGAGGTATGGGGTAGGTTTAAAATGTAGTGTTAGAGTGTTCAGCAGAAGTTTGTGGTTACAGGAAAGTGGGTGCGGGAGGGAAGGAGAGTGATTGGTGGAATGATGATGTAAAGAGAGTAGTAAGGGAGAAAAAGTTAGCATATGAGAAGTTTTTACAAAGTAGAAGTGATGCAAGGAGGGAAGAGTATATGGAGAAAAAGAGAGAGGTTAAGAGAGTGGTGAAGCAATGTAAAAAGAGAGCAAATGAGAGAGTGGGTGAGATGTTATCACCAAATTTTGTTGAAAATAAGAAAAAGTTTTGGGGTGAGATTAACAAGTTAAAAAAGCCTAGAGAACAAATGGATTTGTCAGTTAAAAATAGGAGAGGCGAGTTATTAAATGGAGAGTTAGAGGTATTGGGAAGATGGAGGGAATATTTTGAGGAATTGTTAAATGTTGATGAAGATAGGGAAGCTGTGATTTCGTGTATAGGGCAAGGAGGAATAACATCTTGTAGGAGTGAGGAAGAGCCAGTTGTGAGTGTGGGGGAAGTTCGTGAGGCAGTAGGTAAAATGAAAGGGGGTAAGGCAGCCGGGATTGATGGGATAAAGATAGAAATGTTAAAAGCAGGTGGGGATATAGTTTTGGAGTGGTTGGTGCAGTTATTTAATAAATGTATGGAAGAGGTTAAGGTACCTAGGGATTGGCAGAGAGCATGTATAGTTCCTCTGTATAGAGGCAAAGGGGATAAAAGAGAGTGCAAAAATTATAGGGGGATAAGTCTGCTGAGTATACCTGGTAAAGTGTATGGTAGAGTTATTATTGAAAGAATTAAGAGTAAGACGGAGAATAGGATAGCAGATGAACAAGGAGGCTTTAGGAAAGGTAGGGGGTGTGTGGACCAGGTGTTTACAGTGAAACATATAAGTGATAAGGCTAAAGAGGTCTTTGTGGCATTTATGGATTTGGAAAAGGCGTATGACAGGGTGGATAGGGGGGCAATGTGGCAGATGTTGCAAGTGTATGGTGTAGGAGGTAGGTTACTGAAAGCAGTGAAGAGTTTTTACGAGGATAGTGAGGCTCAAGTTAGAGTATGTAGGAAAGAGGGAAATTATTTCCCAGTAAAAGTAGGCCTTAGACAAGGATGTGTGATGTCACCGTGGTTGTTTAATATATTTATAAATGGGGTTGTAAGAAAAGTAAATGCGAGGGTCTTGGTAAGAGGCGTGGAGTTAAAAGATAAAGAATCATACACAAAGTGGGAGTTATCACAGCTGCTCTTTGCTGATGACACTGTGCTCTTGGGAGATTCTGAAGAGAAGTTGCAGAGATTGGTGGATGAATTTGGTAGGGTGTGCAAAAGAAGAAAATTAAAGGTGAATACAGGAAAGAGTAAGGTTATGAGAATAACAAAAAGATTAGGTGATGAAAGATTGAATATCAGATTGGATGGAGAGAGTATGGAGGAGGTGAATGTATTCAGATATTTGGGAGTGGACGTGTCAGCGGATGGGTCTATGAAAGATGAGGTGAATCATAGAATTGATGAGGGGAAAAGAGTGAGTGGTGCACTTAGGAGTCTGTGGAGACAAAGAACTTTGTCCTTGGAGGCAAAGAGGGGAATGTATGAGAGTATAGTTTTACCAACGCTCTTATATGGTGTGAAGCATGGGTGATGAATGTTGCAGCGAGAAGAAGGCTGGAGGCAGTGGAGATGTCATGTCTGAGGGCAATGTGTGGTTTGAATATAATGCAGAGAATTCGTAGTTTGGAAGTTAGGAGGAGGTGGGGATTACCAAAACTGTTGTCCAGAGGGCTGAGGAAGGGTTGTTGAGGTGGTTCGGACATGTAGAGAGAATGGAGCGAAACAGAATGACTTCAGAGTGTATCAGTCTGTAGTGGAAGGAAGGCGGGGTAGGGTCGGCCTAGGAAAGGTTGGAGGGAGGGGTAAAGGAGGTTTTGTGTGCGAGGGGCTTGGACTTCCAGCAGGCATGCGTGAGCGTGTTTGATAGGAGTGAATGGAGACAAATGGTTTTTAATACTTGACGTGCTGTTGGAGTGTGAGCAAAGTAACATTTATGAAGGGGTTCAGGGAAACCGGCAGGCCGGACTTGAGTCCTGGAGATGGGAAGTACAGTGCCTGCACTCTGAAGGAGGGGTGTTAATGTTGCAGTTTAAAAACTGTAGTGTAAAGCACCCTTCTGGCAAGACAGTGATGGAGTGAATGATGGTGAAAGTTTTTCTTTTTCGGGCCACCCTGCCTTGGTGGGAATCGGCCAGTGTGATAAAAAAATAATATATATATATATACATACATACATACATACATATATATGTATACACACACATATATACATACATACATATATATACATATATATACAGAGAAATTGTATTCACGATCTTCATTATTGTATATTTACTTACATTTAAGCATTTTTTCATTGACGAATGGCATGGAGGGTGGAGAGAGCCTTCTGCAACGGTATGCAGAGGTTGTGACAGTAGTCCGGAAAGCAGATTTTGTTGTCATTAATTTTTTTTTTTGTATTCAGCCAAAAACATTTTATCCTCTCTCTCTCTTTTCCTCTCTCTCTCTCTCTCTCTCTCTCTCTCTCTCTCTCTCTCTCTCTCTCTCTCTCTCTCTCTCTCTCTCTCTCTCTCTCTCTCCCCCTCTTACGCAGGATTTACAAGGTTAGGTTAAGGTTCTTAACTTTATTTACAAGCTAAGAGCTGTTACCTACATCAACTTATTTGAAAACCTTTTTATTAAGAAACATATAAATATGGGACAGGACAAAGCTGGAACCATCTGAGGGCCAGCAATTTAATTTGATCAACTGACTATTTCGCTGATATCATTATGAACATAAGAACATGTTGCAGACTCGAGTCATCCTAGAAATAAATGATCTCATTTGAAGTGTTGTTTTGGAGAAGGGTACAGTCAGTGTAGAGTTGCTGTTTGCTGCCCGTCTTGTAGTGTAGAAGCTCACTCCTCTGGTGGAGCCAAATATGGTACTTTGACAATGTTGGCCTTGTACATGACAGTGATGTCCTCCTACATTTCTCTGGTGTTGAAGGCTCTGCTTAATAACAGATTCATCCAGTCAGGGTCCATGCGAGAGATGAGTCATCTTGCTCTGTTCTAAATTCTGTCAAGAAGTCGCAGATGAGACGGAGGGCAGGCAGTCCAAGAAAGTGGAGTTAACTCAAGGTGTGAGCGTACTTGTGCCTCATACAGAATCTTGCAACCTCTACTGTCGAGCAGATGCAAGATACGTCGAAGTGATGTTAGCTTCGTGGCCGCCTTCGTTGTAAGATTTACAACATGGTTCTTCAATGTTAGTTTGGAGTCAGATTTCTCTCCAAGGATATCAGCTTCGACCCCTGGTACTAACACTCTCCCATTCATTCTTACTACTGCTGCGGCACTAGTATCATGGTGCCTAGAGACCATCATTTGTTGTTTCTCATGAGCAAATGTTACCTGCCACCGTTTACCCCATGCTGATGATTGATGTAACTTAGAGTAGCTGGCATTTCCTCTCTTGTATAAGTAAATGTCAGAGTACAGTCCTCTGCATATGCATGGGATTCTGGGATGAAATGAAGTTACTGATGTAGACATTCCATAACAACGGCCGAAGTACACCTCCCTGTAGAACATTCACACCATTAGGATGTCTTGTTCTGTCTGTCCGTTTGAGAACTACGCTTAGAGATCTGCCTTGAAGGTAATTACTGAGGAGACATAGTGTAGAGCCTCCAATTCCCAGTGCTTGCAGTTTTGCCAAGAGTCCCTGGTGCCATATTCGGTCGAAAGCACCAGCAATGTCCAGTGCTACTACACAGTTGACTTTGGATTCTTCCAGTGTCTAGTGCCACTTAGTGGAGAGGTTTAACAGCAGATCAGCAGCAGAGCAGTCTTTTCTGAAGCCATATTGACTGTCATAAAGAAGCGAGTGGTAGTTGAGAAACTGTCATCTGCCGTGAAATTATTGCCTTAATTAAGAATCTTGCCATTGACTGACGAGTGATACTGGTCTGTAGTTGCTGATTTCTGTTCTGCTCTTCTCTTTGTGAACAGGGACTACATTTGCCTCTTTGCACTGTGCTAGGCAGTGCTGATAAGTGTGCAGTAGAGGTGCTGCTAGCACATCTTCTCATCAGTCTTGGTCTCATCTTATTTGGGCCCACAGCCTTTTCTTGGTCTAGCGATTTAAGGGGAATATACACCTCATCCTATTTTGTCACCACTTAATATTTTGACACAGTTCTTGCGGCTAGCCGAGGAGGTTTCCTTGCTGGATCAGGAACTTGCATCTTGGCAGCAAAGTATTCAGCAAAGAGGTCAGCTTTCTCTTGACTGCTATTAGAGATGGTCCCACCCTGTCGATTTAGAGGTGAATAACCTTGTCGGTCTTTGACCAAGGGCCACCAGGTTTTGGAGTCCACTCTACCTGATGCCAGCTTTCTTTTTTTGTCAGCTTCCCATTAAGAGATGGCTCACTTTTGGACTTCTCCCATTTCCGTACAGGCTTGCCTGTGCAGGTTCCTGTTATAGATAGTGGGATGCCTCTTATACCTTCTCCAAGCCTTATACTTAGCAGTAGGAACCTCTCTACAACGAAAGCCGTATCAAGGCTGATTTGTAGGTTTTGACACTGCCGGTGAGGGGTGCGTTCATTTTGGAGATTAAGGATGTGTTCAGTGAAGGCATTAACTGAACACATCCTTAATCTCCATCACCTTGCAGAAGAGCATTGCAATCGGAGGTGGCGAACTCAGAGCAAAGGGCAGGCCAGTTTCTTCTTTCCCGCAGATTTCTCACCTCGTTCTGTTTAAATTTTCAATATCGTAAAGACAGTCTTGTGGTCAGATGATCAAACATAGCCAAAGGGTTGGCCTCCCGATAGATCACTCACTACTTGGTCGATTGATGAGCCAGAGATGTGAGTAGGGAAATCATCAAAGTTTATCATGTCAAACACTGCAAGGTCATCAAAGACCCTCTGTATAAGATGTTGGTTGAGGTCACAAACAATTATAATAGTTTTACATTTGTGTTGAAGCATATGGAAGTCCACCTTTTCTACCAGGAAGTTGATGGGGTCTTCATGTTACCACTGAGGTCGGTACATTGCACATGCTAGTACAGAGGTAAAAGTGTTTATGCATAGCTTGAAGAGCATCATTTCTAGGTAAGTAGGGATGGCAACGTCAATGGGGTGGGCATGCAGACATTTAGAGAAGCACACAGCAATACCTCCTTCTTGTCCTTGGTAAGATACATAGGCTACAGTTAGGAATCTTTAATCCGAAACGTTTCGCCTACACAGTAGGCTTCTTCAGTCGAGTACAGAAAGTAGGCACGAGCAGTAGAAATGTGAAGACGATGTAATCAGTCCATCACCCTTGAAGACTTACATTTGAGGTTGTCAGTCCCTCAGCCTAGAGAAGAGTTCTGTTCCATAGTCTGAAATAATGTGAAGATCAAGACTATGGAACAGAACTCTTCCAGGCTGAGGGACTGACAACATCAAATCTACGTCTTCAGAGATGATGGACTGATTACATCGTCTTTACATCTCTACTGCTCCTGCCTACTTTCTGTACTCGACTGAAGAAGCCTACTGTGTAGGCGAAACGTTTCGGATCAAAGATGCCTAACTGTTGTCTGTGTCTTACAGCCTGTCGGTGTTGTATACTATTTTGATATTCACTTCTTGTCCTTGTCTATTTCTTCGGATCCATGAGGTGTAGCCAGCAATTCTAGCAAATTTTTCTGGGGTCCTGTTGTCCAAAAATGTCTCAACAACAGCGATCACGTCGGAACGTTCAGTGTTCACGAGACTGTGCATGAATTCCCCATCTTTGGTAATGAAGTCTTTAATGTTTGCCGACAGGATGCTGATAGGCTGGCTCCTTATGACTGTGTTCAGCTTGAGTTAATGGGTGTGTAAAGCGAATGCCCTTGAGACAGGTAGGACCCCGGGGCAGCCACTGGGATATTGCTCTGTGGTCTTATATAAGGCATAAAACCACCTGCTGGACCGAGAGACAGGAGTAGCTGGGTGGGCGACGTGTGAGTGTGTTCACCATTTCAAAGATCCCGCTGGTTTATTCCCAGAACAGATCTCTCAAGAACTGGTGATCTTGTCTGTCAAGTTCATCTCTCTCTCTCTCTCTCTCCCCTACTATCCAATAAACTAACCCGTCGACTTTCTGCTGAGAAACTTGACTACAACTCTGCAGATGACTGAGCTTGAAACTGCAGCATATGGCACCTCAGATGCAATGATTTCCAATAATGAATAAATTTACATGAATAAAACCAACGGGCAAGATTGCGTACAGTACAAATGAGTCTGGATCTTGGCGGGGCTATGATCACTGAGATCAGTTGAGAGATGCAACAGATATTCTCCTATACAATATAACATTTAATATAAATACATAATTAAGATTACTTTTGTTACTGTTGTATTCCGATGTGTCATGTCCACGAGGGTCATATATGTCTGTAACACAGTAATCAGAAAGGGCGCTTTATTTCATGATACAAGAGTGTCACCGGATCAAGCATTCTTCCCTGAGGGAATATCTCCACCTGGATAACTAGAGCGATATAATATTGGCTCGGCTGGAACTTAAGGACATTACCAGATTATTATTATTATTATAATCAAAAAGAAGCGCTAAGCCATGGACATTACCAGAGACTTGGGAACATGAGACTCGAACGTGAGTTCGGTTTATTAGATACATGAGAACCTGAGCTTCGATGGAAGTGTTGCATCAGACTTTGGAACGTGAGATTCGAACGAAGGTTTAGATTATCAGAGACTCTTGAGCACGAGGTTCGTATAAAGGTTCAGACTACCATAGACATGATAACACGAGGTTCGAAGAAGGTTCAGCTTAATAAGGAGCTCAGAACATGAGGTTCCAGCGAGGGTAAATGTTACCAGAGACTTGAGAACAGGAAATTCCAACAAGTGTTCAGTGCCTCGTGAGAGATGAATAGAGTAGGTGTTTTTTTCTTGGTGAATATATCAAGCAGAGAAAAAACTGCATATCTTACGACTCTGTCCTAGAGTTTGGTTATATCCCGGGTATGGGATGACATAGGTGTTGTGGAGGGTCCTGTGTACCTTGTAGCATAGGAAGTACAGTCTGCACTGTACCGTGGAACCGAGGGGATACAGCCATCACTGCACCGTAGAACAAAGGGTATACATCATAACATATTATTTTATAATCAAAGACCCAAGCCCAGATACAGCCAAACCTAGAAAGAGGAGTTACAGCCGTCACTGTACCGTGTACTCTGGAACCTAGGGAATATAGTCTCTACTGTACCCTGGAACCGAGAGAATACAGCCGTCACTATATCGTGGAACAAAGGGGACTGAACCGTCACAGTATCGTGGTGTAACCAAAGGGATACAGTCGCCACTGTACCGTTGAACCAAGAGGTTACAGCCGTCACTGTACCACTGAAGCAAGGTGGTACATTCGTCTGTACTGTGGGACGACGGTAGTTCTCCTTTACTAATGAGAAACTGCGTTACAGGAAATCTGACAGTTGGCAGGCAATATCTCCGGTGAGTGATACTCCTGAATTTCAAGTCATTTTCGAAATATTAAAAAAAAAATTCTTTTGGGAGTAATGAAATGAATTATTTTGACTGGATCTAGTGCAAGAAATTACTTTTTAGATTCAAAAGTTGTAACAAGTTATAATTTATTCTTGAGACTCTTATTTGCTTCGTTTGTTTGGTTAGATTTGTGAGCTCTGTGTAAGTTAGGATAGCACTAGCTGTTTTGGCTAGAATAGTTCTGACTGTTTAGGTTAGGATAGCTTTGGATGTTTAGGTTAGAAGAGCTGTGGATGTTTATATTAGGATAGCTGTGGATGTTGAGGGTAGGATAGCGGTAGATGCTTAGGTTAGGATAACTGTGGATGTTTTGGATAGGATAGCGGTAGATGTTAGGTTAGGGTAGCTGTGGATATTTAGGTTAGGATATCTCTGGATGTTTAGGTTAGCATAGCTGTAGATGTTTAGGTTAGAATAGTTCTGGATGTTTAGGATATGTTAGGTCGGGAAATTTATATTAGGATTCATCCGAATATTTAGACTAGGTTAGATTAAGTCTAGCTAATAATGCTACGGTAAGTTAAGTTTGACTTGCTTCGTTAAATTAGATCTGGTTAGCTAGGGTAGGGAAAGTAAGGTAAGAATTAGTTAGGTAAGATTAGCCCTGTTAGGTTAGGTTTTGCAAGGATAATTCTGGTTAACCTTGGTTAGGTTTGTTTAAATTTGGTTAGTAAAGTTAGGTTATCTCTATTTGGCTAAGTTGCATCACATCTGGTCGATTTTGCTACTTTAAGCAAGATTTGTTTAAGTTAGGAAAGGTTAGGCAAGGTTTGATTAGGCTAGGAAAGGTTACGCTAGTTAACTCATTAGCTATGTAAAAGTTAGCTATGGTTTTGGTTACTGTAAGTTAGCTCTGGCTCGATGAGCCTACATCCCATCTGGATATAATGAAAATTGAAGTTGTTTCCAAAACTACTCGTAATGAAGGGGCAGACGTGAGTTATAGACAGCAGGATTTCCGGTAGAAACATTACCTTACGTTGTGAAAGAAGCCACTAGGTGCCTCGTGATACCTAAACACCACTGGCATATGAGTAAATTACTTCGAAATACGGCCATTTTATTATATTTTTGCCCTGTATTATTTGTGTATGTCGTTTAATGACTGAAATATCACTGTTTAACACAAACAAAGTCAGTATCATGTGACCAAGTCACTTGACCTCTTCAGTTAGAATACAATAAAGTTAAAGTAGCCATATGTGATACAGCATAATGATACTGCTTTTCCTTTGCTAAATAATGGTTTTCTGTCATTTCCTTTAACGTCACTGTGAAATTAGCATTATGTGGTTTATGTGTCTTAACTGTCTGCTGAATAATAATAATAATAATTATTATTATTATTATTATTATTAGTAGTAGTAGTAGTACTAGTAGTAGAAGAAGTAGTAGTAGCAACAATAGTAGTAATAATAATAATTGCTAATGCTTAGTAATTGTAGTTAAAACGGAAACTTAACACTGCAGCGAGCGTGTCCACATTATCCATATTTATCTAAGTAATATTCTCCCCATCGCGTCTGTATAACCTCTTTTACCTCCGTTTTCCTCGTTTTGATTCACGGAGGTAAGTAGACTAGAGATATGGAGTTAGAGAGACTACAATGTTGGATAATTGGATGGGGCACGATAAAAGAGAAGACTGAACAGATGGTGGCAGTGGGTTTGAAGCAAATTTGGTGCTACTAAACAGATGGATGGGCCGACAGGAGCAGGAAAAGCTTAAAGAAAGACAAAAATTATTGCAATTCAGAACTTTGATGCTAAATGCGATTTATGGCATGAAGTTACTGTAAATTGCAGGCATAGTTTTACATGCTTTCCCATGCAATTGCAACTATATAACTAAAGTAGTTGAACTAATGGCTGGAGTGATGGCTTCTTGTGTCAGATGTTCTCTCGCAACTTGTTGATAACCCACAGTATTATATATATTTTTTCAATGCTAATTAATATAAGTAATATGAAGTGAATTTACAAAAGGCATAAAAATGGATTTTTTTTTTTTAGGTTACTGTGTGCCATATTTCCATGTCGTAAACTTAGCTCGAGATTATGGATAAATAGAGACCTAAGAATTAGACAATAAGGCATCTAATTACAGTATCTTTTACAAAAAAAACTGAAGATATTTGGAAAGAGGTCTTGTCTGAGGTTTTCCTTAATAATACTACGGATAAAATCACCTTCACTACCTGCAATTTGTGTTATTATCTTGTTTACTTCTGCCAAGGGTTGAAGACGCTTTCATTCTGGGGGGCGGATGTGTAAATTTAAGTAATTTAGCTGTCGCCATCGCGAGTGTTATGAGGCAGGAGGTGAGAGAGGTGCCCCAGGTTACCAGGGGTAAGCTGTGATTTGGAGCTCCCAAGGTTACCTGAGGTAGGCGGTGTGGTTGTAATATAATAATATTTATTTCTACAAGTACATATACAACGTATGCAGGCCTTGTTATGCAGAGCATTTAGGGCAAGGTAGGTTAATTTTGTCTCCAGGATGCGATCCACACCAGTCAACTAACACCCAGGTGCTTATTTTACTGACAGGTGAACAGGGACAGGCAGGTGTATGAGCTGACTGCCCTAACAACCGAGCTACACGACTCCGCGGGTTACCAGGCGTAACACAGGAGTGTAATTGTCTGATGCAGCAGATTATTAAACTCCTGTTTCGCTGGAGTGCCTCTTGTCATACCCAGCGTGGATCTTCCTGTAAAAATGTACATCACAGCCATAAGTTTTATGTCTTATGCGAGAGTTATTTGTGTATTGTTCCAGACGCAGTATTGTGTCTTTGTTTTTTATTTAGGGTTTGGAGCCAACCAGAAGGGACATTCTCTAGTTATGGGAAACGATTTACCTAACGAAATTGACAATTTAAAATTTACACAGTTGGAAGGGAGTGACAAACTATATTATAATAAAGTCCATCAGTGGTATAGGATTGAAGCCTGTCAGTAAAGACATTTTCCAGTAATTATTGATCTAATTCCTACGATTCCGAGTTTTTAACAATTTTAATAAAATCTTAAATTTGCACCTAGTCGGACTAAACTTGTGGGTTATCATTTTTTTATAGAATGGATCGACAACAACAAATCAAGAGCAAACAGAAGAAGCATGCTTTTGTTACTGAATAAACATAAAAATAAACTATTAACTGAATAAATTAGAAAAATGGAATTATGCGACCAATTTAGCATGTAAACCTGTGTTCGGAAACTACACCGTGGGAAATTTGAGCCATCGATGAGTCATTCTACTTTATAGCACAGATTAGCGATTACAAATTTTTTAGTTGACTACATCGAAAAAATTTGCTACACATAAAAAAACTTAATGTATTATCCGGACAAAGTTTATCAGTCATTAAATATTGAAGATCTCAAAGAATAACCAAAATTTATTTAACGTAATTTAAAAGGGAATGAATAATTCACTCTTATTTTACAATAAAAGGTCAAATGTGCTCCTTACACTTGAATTTAAACTCCCCTCGATGGGAATTTTTTTTTAATTTTTATTTAAAAAAACTTTAGCTAATATAAAAAGTATAAAATAAAATACAGTAGGATCCTCAATCCTACACAACAATACATAACAAGTTTAACAACACAATTGAAGGTAAAAAAGAGGTTACCCTTTATAAAATCACAAATTTTTCCCAAATAAACATACTACAAAATAAACAATATAAACTATAACTATATAACTATATAAAAATAAAATATTAACCTTCAGATTGTATAGTTAACATCTGTGATGCATATGACAAAGGTTCCAACCTTCACAGTAATAATCAGATTTAATGACTACATCAATCTCAGTAAAAACAAGTACTTCTCTTCCCAAATAACCCCTTATACATAGGTATTTTTTTTTTTTTTAATTTTATGAAACTCAGGTACAAAATAGTTATGGGTGGCATAAAATAATTGTCACCGAGATACCAGCACTAACTAGATTTTTATATAATAAATAATAAAGTCAAAAACACAGGAAAATATAAACACCATACAAATAAAAATGTACAAAACAAGCACACAGAATTACACACTTACAAAAGCAGTCACTATTATACAACGTGATAATTTCCCATCTGGCATATTACTAGGCGAGGCTTCCCTGCCAACACAACGTACAAGACTTAATCTAAGAACTCAGGTGCTTAAAGAGCACAACAATACGTTAATTTGGGCGACTACCACGGGTTTTATCAGGGACTAAAAAGGCATTACATTTTCAAAGGTTGACAGGAGACGCTACTATTCACTAAAATGAAAATATCTAATATACAAAACGAAAATACCTGTAATTTGACATCTAAATAAAAACTCAAATGCCAGCAGCTATAAGTGAACTTATACACTGACAGATGCGCACATGAAAAACTGCTCCACATTAGTTCAAGCCCCATCACAGCTTACGAAAACGAAAACTTGCAATAAAACATTATAATTGAAAAGCACACGGACACGGCATAAAATTAAACGGAAATAAGAAAACGTTTCAAACTGTGCTAGGAAGCACACCATTTACAAAAAGTACCCAATGACTTGTAATTGAGGCATAATGACGAAAAACTTTCCTAAAAGTTGTATATACAAACACGAAAGTATTTCGTCATCACCGTTACATAGGAGACGCACATAAACTCTGAGAACACAAAACATCCACGCACTGACAAACACAATTAGACACAGCGACCCCGTTGAATACCACTGAACACTCACAACTATCTCAATCCGTAACTCCAAGGCTTAAATATCAGGCGGAAGTCCTCTCCACTCCCCTCAATAACCAACCTATTTCGACATTTTTCCTATAAATCGTCCCTGCTAACACCCTAATTCTAACTGTTACCATCAACGTCCTCATAGCCCATGACACGAAAATATAATCGGCCCACAACATACGACCCCGCACGTTGTACACGCAAGTCAACCCCACCTACATCAAAACTCAACGCCCGAGTCCCGACAAACCTCCCCCCCCCTACCAAACGCAAAACCCTACTGAACCACTCTCGTACCATACCTAAAGTCTCGCAAAAATACACATGAAAAGCAGATTCCTCCATCCCGCACACCGGACAACCCCAGTCTTCCTCCAAACGCCTATTATACAACACCACCCCAGACGGCAAGATTCCATGTAAAAATTTAAAAACCACTTCCCGTACTTGAGCAGGCAGACGCAAGTGTTGAACTCGCCTCCATATATCACCCCACGCATACATGGGATACATTCCTTCAACTCGCACCACGACTACCTCCCTACCCGCCCTTTCTAAGGTACATAATTTTACACAGCGCACTTTCCCTCATGTTCAATAATACGCGAAGCATCGCGTCGCACCAAATTAAATTCCTCCCTCTCCACCACCTGTGCAGGTCGTGATACAATTCGCTTAACCCGCCATGCATCCCACCCAGTCGGAGAAAACGACGCTTCACGTAACATGCCATGACACGAGCCTCTAGAGTCTAGAGGAATGAGACCCAACCCTCCCTGATGCAGTGGTGTCTCCACCACCGCTCTTGTGAGCCAATCGCATCCTGAACCCCACAAAAATCGATAAATTCTATGCAAAAGACGTTTGACGTCCCCCTGCAACAGAGGATACAGTGCAGCAACGTGCCATACTTTGCTATAAAGCAGGACATTAATGACCACCGCCCTCTGATGCAGGGTTAAATGTCGCGGCCGTAGACTATTTAAGCGCCCCAAGACACTATGTACAACCCTCCCCGAATTGCACGCCCTCATCTGATCGACCTCCCGCATATAATGAATACCACATATAGTGATACGATCAACCACAGCCCACCCCTCTGCACCCAAACCCCATCCCCCCCCACCACCCCCCCCCAACTCCATAATTTTCGATTTTCTCTATTAACACACATCCCCGTAGCCTTGCCAAATATGTCAACAAGTCTCCCAACAAAACCCAAATTTCTCCTGTGAACGTAATAACACAGTAGTATCATCAACATAACCCACAGGGCGGTCGACCCACACTCGACCCCACGATTTTCTCTATTCCCCCCCACAAACAGCCCCGTAAAATGGGTCCCTGCATACATGCAAAAAACATTTGAGACATGGGCATCCCTGACGAAAGCCCTGCTCATGTGTAACAAAAACACCTAACTGCCATTAATTTGTACTTTAAAACCCGGGTCCATTGTACAACGAACGGCCCACATGATGACCCATTTCCAAAACCCTGCCATCTCATAAATTTCCACAGAACCTCTCTTTCCACACTAATCAAAAGCGGCTCGCCAGTCTAAAAACCGAAAAAACCACCCCCACCCCTCACCCCGCATTCCTCAACAAACTCCCTGATATTCCCATACCATCATACATTGACCTACCTGGCACACCAAACTGACTCTTATGGATTACCTTATCAAACACTTTCTTAATTCTATTCATCAATATTTCGCATATAGTTTATGTCACTACACATCAACGATATGGGACGGGAGTCCCTTTAAACGCTAACGCACATCACATTTCCTAACTAAGACCAACACTGCCGTACGCTGAGACAGACCTAAAAACCCCCCCCCCTTCATCGCATTGAGTAAACGAACCATAAAATCCGTAAATTTCCTCCCAATGTTTGATATAAAATTCACAAGGGATGCCATCAATGCCTGGAGCCTTCCCCTTACTCATTCCTTGTAGTGCCTCCCACACCTCCCTGCTCAAAATATAGGCCCACCCATGAGAAGGCGATCATAATCATTTAACTCGCATCGTACGCCTCTCCCCAAATCCTGTATCGCATGCTCACTCACATCTTTACTTGCATCTGGATCTTACTCCAAGTATCGACATAAAAACTTATCCCCTCAGTTGTTGTTAAGACCTGTCCCTCACTATACCCATCAACTTCATCCTGCACCACTAAACTCACAATTTCAGTCGCTTTTTCGCCTTTGTGTCTGACTTTGAAGACTCAAGCAGACGGCTTGTCACCCCCCAAAGCCTCCTCCACCCCACTCGAAATGCGCGCCCCATCGAAAAACCCTTTTTTTTCAATAAATTGAATTTATTCTTTAATAGCATCGATCTCATCCACTGGGTAAACCCCAGATGCCTCTCCCTGTGCATAACATTGTCGTAGATGACCCCCAGGTACCTCTGAAAACCATACTCCAAGCGAGTGGCCTCCTTACACCGATTCAACATAAAAATCCTTAATTCAAGGCTTCACAACCTCATCCCACCCTCGTACTAAATCCCATTTCCCCCCTAGGAGTCTACTCCATAGACGCCCAGAAGTCCTCGAATAGTTCCCTATCATCCGCACTTTTTAGCATCCGCGTATTCAGCTTCCAGTTTTCCCCTTTAAAAAGATGCGGAGACCTCCCCAGTCGAGCTCCACAAAAACCCCTGGTGGCCGGGGAAAAAGGCGTTCAATACACGCACATTGATTACGACCACCCCCCGAGACACATACACCCTATCTAAACATGCTGCATAGCCCCTACGCACAAAAGTATGCTCAATCCCAAAGTCACGTCCCCCGCGTACATCAACCAACCCCAAACCAGACAAGAAGTCACCCAAAACAAGCGAACAGAACCCCGCCCCCCTCGGTTTAACATCTTTACGGCGCACTACACATTCCAGTCACCCCCTACCACTGTAATTTCTGGCAGGGACCTCAAATAATATACCAAGACATCTCTAACAAAAGTATTTTTAATATTAACATCATGTTCAGCCGGGCCCCTATATCCCTACAAAACCAACCCTTCTACTACCCCAATCCCCACGACTCGCACCACGTGACCCTCCTCCCCCTTTCCCCCCAATGTCTCAGCACAAACGGACTGGTCGCTTTATCAACACGCCACTCCACCTTTCAGAAATTTTGGAGTGAGTCACTAAATGTCATAACCTCCATCTCAAACAAACTTCCTACTTTATGGTTATGTTCTTGGGAAAAAAAACACATCCACTGCAAACGATTCAACCACCACGCACCTGCACACACTTTCTGACAGATTTCAAACCATTAACATTAATAGTTTACACACCTAACTGTGTTAAAGGTGGCTTTCCCCTAGGGGCTACCACTCCCTTTTTCTCTTTTCGCCGGCAAGCACCCAAGGCACTTCCCGCACCTTTGGCAATCCCCCTGATATTTACCTGCTGTCCTGGGCTCGGGGCGACCTCCCCCCACCCGGATTTCCGACCACGTCTTCCCTGAACGTTGTCCAGGGGGCAAGACATCATCGGAGTCGGACGGGGTAGCCGCACCTTCCTAGAAAAAGCATCTTCAAACCCTGTCAGTACTTGGAGTGTTCTCCTTGTGAATTTCTGCCTCAACAAGTATGAAACCTCGAACTCTCCAAATCTCTCACTTTAGCTATCTGATCAGCATCATCTGCACGTAATTTCCCCCCATCAGAACACAGCACAGAATCAGACTCATGCGATGCTAATAGGTCACTTAACGCAGATACAATGTCGGCTTCCATCTCACCTGCCTCTCTTGCTAGAGGGATTTCACTGTTCACATGTTCCACCTCGTCAAGGGAGGCAGTCCCAGGTAGAGTCACACAAGATGACTCTAGTAGCATGGCCCTATCAACCTCGGCACTCCATGTGAAGACCTGTTTGTGTGCTCAGTGAAGACCTGTTTGTGTGCTCTTGAGTGGTGACCTGTACTTTGAGTGCTGACCTGTACTTAACTCTGTGAAGAAGTGTCTTGTTTGCTCCGTGGACTGAACCAAGATGCTCTCCATCGAGCAACTTTACCAGCAACTTAAGGAAGAATTGAGGGCAGCGAAGATGGAGATACGGCGATTGACCGAGGAAAACAAGAGGATTCGTATAGTCCTCCTGTTTCGAGTCCCCAGGTCAAGAAGGGATCGTGGTCAGTGGTTTGGGGCAGCAGGGGACGACGAAGTTGACGATCAAGAAGACGAATGGAAAGCCAAAAAACGATGAAGAAGAAAGAGACTGCTGTGGAAACTCCCGTGAAACCTCCAACGCATTCTCGGTGCAACCCGACGAATTGTGAGTCTACTACCGGATCGTCCCCGACGAACGACAACAAGGAAGGTAAGAATATTTTGTTGTTGGGGATAGCCGGGTTAGATACAGGGGACAGGGCATTCGCTTGAAAGGACGGGAGTAGGAGAAAAAGGGGTATGCTTTCCTGGGCTGGAGGGAGGACTTGTTAGCCGGCTTGACAACATCATGAACGGTAAGGGGGTTAATCCTATTATTTGCCTCAGTGCTGGAGGCAATGATGTAGGCAAGCGTAGAAAGTGAGGATTTAGTTAGAAAGTTCAGGACAGCTATAGACATGATTAGGAAGAAGGGGGGGGCGCCCTGTTATATGTGGCATTTTGCCAAGAAGAGGTGTTTGGTAATGAATGGTTGTCCAGAGCAATTGGTATTAATTGTTGGCTGGATAAACACTGTAAGGATAATGCAGTACCATTCATTGACAACTGGACAACTTCTATGGCCGAAATGACATGTATGCCAGGGATGGGGTTCACTTATCCAGGGCAGGTGTGGGTTTTCTTGCTACTCAGTTGAGGGGGGTTGTTAGGACTTTAAACTAGGATTAGTTAGAGGTATGGGTTTTAGAAATTATTAATAATGATTATGGATATATTGACTTATGCCTGATATTAAAAATCTTAATAGTAACTGTCATGGAGTAACTCGGGGTAATGATAATTTCAGAAATTGTGTAAAAACAAAATGAATGGGAAAAATGTGCAGAAGAAAAAACATATGATGGTATTTTTTTGCTAACAGTCGAAGTGCAAGAAAAAAAATTAATGAACTACGTTGGTAGCGTGTGCTGGAACTTTGATATCATTGCATTAACTGAAACGTGGTATGATTTAAAGAGTCGGGATATGACTGTTGAGTGTAATATTCAGGGATTTAAGTTATTCAATGTGGATAATGTAATGGGAAGGGGGGAGGAGTTGCATTAGTATTTCGAGAAATATTAATTGTTGCATAAAAACAGGTATAAAAATAGATGGGGGCAGTAACAAGTCTTTTGGGTAGAGTTCGTGGAGGGTCAAGAAAAACAATTCTAGGTGTAATATACCGACCTCCAGGCTTGGATCACGATAGAGGGAGACTTCTTTGGGACGAAATTGTTAGGGCTTCTGTACACAGTAACGTAGTCATATTTAGGGGACTTTAACTTTAGCCAAATTGACTGGAATTCTTTGACAGGAAATCTAGAGTCCAGTGACTTCATGGAAACATTTCAGGACTGTTTTCTGAAACAGAGTGTAACTGAACCTACCAGGGGTAATAATTTGCTAGACCTAGTCTTGTCAAAAAGGGAAACACTCGTGAATAATCTGGAGATCACTGAAGAGCTTGGCGCAAGTGATCACAAATCCATCACCTTTAGCATTAATTGGGGAATCCCAAGAAAAATGATAAAACAGAAAAAAATCCCCGATTTCGTTCTGCCGATTATAATGGACTTAGGGAACATCTGTCTAATCTTGATTGGGGTTATCTAGCTAATGATTTTTTTGACGATAATCCATACTTATGAATATGAAGGGATCTGCTTTTATGATTGTTTTCTTAATAATGTACACAGTGCCCAAGTATATACATTCCCCAGAGAAAAATTAGGTCAAATAAAAAACGACCCCAAAATGGGTTAACAGGAGGCTAAAGCATCTATTAGGGGAGAAAAGGGGAATTTATGGCGCATCAGAAGAGGAGAGGGTTAACCTTACTGAAACCCAAAATGTTCAGCTTAAAAGAGAAGTAAAAAAAACGATTAGAAAGGCTAACGTGACTATGAAATTAGAGTTGCATGAAATCAAAGACTAATCCAAAGGGGTTCTTTCAAGTGTAAAAGGACGAAGGTGAAGGAAAAAGTAGGACCTCTGAAATCTGGGGAAAGGACGCTGACGGATAATGAACTGGAAATGTGTTCCTTATTTAATGACTATTTTTTGTCGTTTTTACACAGGAAGATGTAAATGAGATTCCAGTAATTTAAAAATTTTTTTAGTTCCCGAATGAATTCAAGTTAACTAATATTACTGTCACGAGGGACATGGTTATTAAGCGATAGACAAACTGAAACAAAATAATCCCCGGACCCGATGAGTTGTTTTCAAGGGTACTTAAGGAATGCAAGATGGAGCTTAGTCAGCCATTAACGAGTGTATTCAACGCGTCCATCCTTACCAGTGTGTGCCAGAGATGGAAGATGGCTAATGTGGTTCCTATAATTTAAATCAGGGGATAAGTCCACTCCTTCAAATTACCGTCCAATAAGCCTGACATCTATAGTGGGCAAGTTATTAGAATCAATTATAGCTGACATTATCAGAAAGTCAAACCCTTTAAGAGCATAACTTGATAAATGAATCTCAGCATGGATTCACGAGAGGTCGTTTCCTGCCTGACAAACTTACTGACGTTCTTCAATAGAACATTTGAGGCAGTTGACAGTTTATAAGGAATATGATATTGTTTTTTTTTGGATTTTAGTAAAGCCTTCGACAGAGTACCTCACAAGAGATTCTTGAGAAAAGTGGCAGCTCATGGTTTTAGGAAAGGGAAAGTTCTAGCATGGATTGAGGCATGGCTTACCAATAGAAAGCAGAGAGTTACCATTAATGGAGTGAAATCTGAATGGGGATTAGTCACTAGGGCGTTCCACAAGGATCAGTTTTGGGCCCTCTCTGTTCATAATTTACATTAATGACCTTGATGAAGGGATTACTAAATGACATGAGTAAGTTTGCTGAGATACAAAGATAGGCGTATAATTCACTCTGAGGAGGATATCAATGAACTCCAGACGATTTGAACAAACTAATGTCCTTGGTCTGAGAAGTGGCAGATGAAGTTTAATGTGGATAAGTGTAAGGTACTTGCCCTTGGTAAGAAAATAACCTCGAAGCTATAATCTAGGTGAAGTAGAGCTTGGTCATGCAAATGTGAAAAAGACTTGGGGGTCATGGTAAGCAGAAATCTAAAGCCAAGACAGCAGTTCCTCAGTGTGCGCAACAAGGCCAACAGATTACTTGGATTTATCTCAAGAAGTATAAGTAACAGAAGTCCAAAAGTTATTTTACAGCTCTATACATCACTAGTGAGGCCTCATTTAGATTATGCTGCTCAGTTTTGGTCCCCTTACTACAGGATGGACATAGACTCATTAGAGAACATACAGAGAAGAATGACTAAAGTGATTTACTGTGTAAGGAAACTCCCGTATGAAGATAGACTTAAAGCCTTAAATCTCCACTCTCTGGAGAGGCGTAGAATGAGGGGAGATATCATTGAAGTTTTATAAGTGGATGACGGGCATAAACAAGGGAGACATTAATAAAGTACTGAGGGTGTCGAACCAGGTAAGAACCAGGAATAATGGATTTAAGTTGGATAAATTTAGATTTAGAAAGGACATAGGTAAGTACTGGTTTTCTAACAGAGTTGTAGATGCGTGGAACAATCTTCCCAGTGGGGTGATAGAGGCTAGGACCTTGGGTAGCTTTAAGAAGAGACTGGACAAATATATGAGTGGGAGGGGCTGGGTTTGATTGGTGTTGGGGGGTGCGGGAGTTGTTTCTTGAGTAGCTTTAGGTAGATGTCGTCTTGCACAACTTGTCAGACACTGCAACAGATGTCGTCTTGATAAGGACCTGCCTCGTATGGGCCAGTAGGCCTTCTGCAGTGTTCCTACATTCTTATGTTTCTTATGTTCTTATGTCATACGCGGCGAGGTCTCGACAACCTCCTCTTCCAGAGCCTGACGGGGTACCTCACCGTCAGGTCGACGACCACGCCCCGATGGCGGCTGGCGCTGGACACACTGAACCGCTATGTGATCCAGAGCGCCGCAGAGGCGGCAAGTTCTTCTCTGTCCAGGGTACGTAACGTACACCTGGGAACGAAACTCCTCCAGTTGTACGTACGAAGGAATCGGCTGACGCAGGGACATTTTCAACGTAAATGACCCCTCCTGAAGGTCATTATAGTGGCCGTCAGACCACCTACCCATGGTGACCAGGTGGATCTTCCCATAACGTTCAAAAACATCACGTATATCAACTTCATTGGCCTCAAAAGGCACGTTTCTCACACGTACCCACGTATAGTATAGTGAAACGTCATGCAACTGGACAGAAACTGCTGGGGTGACTTGCTTACTTATATCCTGGTACTGGGTCACGATCTTCTCGTACATCTGAGTGTCACAGAACTTGACGAAGATCCGTGTAGTTCCATTCAAGGCGACGCCACACAAGGATTCACGTTGAATGCCATAAATATCACGAATGATTGCTGGCAGTAACACATTTACTGATTCGCCGGTGATAGAGCCCTGCGTTAGTTGAATACAAACAGTATTAACACGGCGGCGAAACGCAGTCGCCATTGTTGTTGATGTTGTAAACACTCCTCCACCAGGTGTCGGAACTGAGGAGCAACAGCTTACAACCGCTCAGCACAACGTCTGAGCAGAGAATGATGATGTGGAATTAGGGGCACATTTTTCAGCGTTTGAAGTTACACCACTGAGGCTATTGACAGTTATCCGAGCCGTTCCAGGATGTTGGAAATGGGTTCAAAGACTTTGCCCATAGAGCACTTGAATACTCCAGCTGTTCCAAGAATCTGGTTCACGTTACCATACATAAGTGCTACAAATCTGAAGCCAGTTGGATGAGGCATTTTCGACTTATGAGCGAAATAAAATTGGAAAGTTGGAGGAAGATAAAAAAAAATCAGGGAACCTCTAAAAGGCACCTTTGATGGCTGTGTGTACTCTAGATGGCTGTATGTACTCTAGATGGCTGTATGTCTTATATGGTACTGAGGCTAGAAATATATCCTAGACAGATGAATATTGCTTCAGAGCTAGATAGAATATAGATTCACACTAAAATAACAATTTAATGAAGTGACATATACATTAGGATATGAAGAAAATACCCAATGAAAACAAGGGATGCAATATGAAAAGTGTAAGTGAACACTGTGTCAAAATGAGGGGTCCAAGACTCTTCAGCCTCCCATCAGCACATATGAAAAATATTACTATGAGAAAGAAGTCTTCAACTGGTCAAATGCTTGCAGGATATGCAAGATTAGCAAAGTTGAGATGGCTATGTAGAACTGTGTTCTTCCAGCAGACACACTATCGGTCATTAAACGTGTTAGGAAGGTTATCTCACAGAAAAATAATAGCTTTCTATTAACTGTTAACTTATGAAATTTAGTGCAGCATGGACTATGTATGTGAAGGGTTCCGATTTTAATAACACTTTTTTTTTCTTCAGTTTCAAATTACTACATAACTGACTCTTACTGACTTGCTCAATAAGTGAATTAAAAACAGAGGTTGGATGCTATGCTTGTTAATTGAGTCTTATATTCCTGAGACTCGCCTCTAGCTTCCAGGGTTTCCGCTTACTTCTTACTATTTTCTCTGAGTGTGCCTGGAGAGAGTTACCGGGGTCAACGCCCCCGCGATGAATAGTTAATAAGAATATTATTTTTATAATATATGCTACAGAGGTGTTATTATAAGCACTCAGGATACTGGCAACTATTCCAATAAGAGTACTTTTATTATGCTTATGCATACAGTAGAAGATATAATACATGAGATGGAGCTTTTTCTCCGTAAGCCGATGAGTACTCACACGCGCGCGCGCACACACACACACAGTTCATGGGGCAGGGAGAGAGAGGACTCAGTAGCAATCAGTGAAGAGGCGGGGCCAGGAGCTATGACTCGACCCCTGCAACCACAACTAGGTGAGTACACACACACACACGTCACAGTGGGCACCTGTGACGAGCGGGGTCCCACAGGGGTCGATCCTAGGACCAGTGCTGTTTTTGGTATATGTGAACGACATAATGGAAGGGTTAGACTCAGAAGTGTCCCTGTTCGCAGACGATGTGAAGTTAATGAGGAGAATTAAATCAGATGAGGATCAGGCAGGACTTCAAAGAGACCTGGACAGGCTGGACACCTGGTCCAGCAACTGGCTTCTCGAATTTAACCCCGCCAAATGCAAAGTCATGACGATAGGGGAAGGACAAAGAAGACCGCAGACGGAATATAGGCTAGGTGGCCAAAGACTGCAAACCTCGCTCAAGGAGAAAGATCTTGGGGTGAGTATAACACCGAGCATGTCTCCGGAAGCACACATCAACCTGATAACTGCTGCAGCATATGGGCGCCTGGCAAACCTGAGAACAGCGTTCCGATACCTTAGCAAGAAATCGTTTAAGACACTGTACACCGTGTACGTCAGGCCCATACTGCAGTATGCAGCACCTGTTTGGAACCCGCACTTGATCAAGCACGTCAAGAAATTAGAGAAAGTGCAAAGGTTTGCTAAGGGGAATGTCCTATGAAGAAAGGTTAAGGGAAATCAGTCTGACGACACTGGAGGACAGGAGGGTCAGGGGAGACATGATAACGACATATAAAATACTGCACGGAATAGACAACTTGGACAAAGACAGGATGTTCCAGGGAGGGGACACAGAAACAAGAGGTCACAATTGGAAGTTGAAGACTCAGATGAGTCAAAGGGATGTTAGGAAGTATTTCTTCAGTCATAGAGTTGTCAGGCAGTGGAATAGCCTAGAAAGTGACGTAGTGGAGGCAGGAACCATACATAGTTTTAAGACGAGGTTTGATAAGCTCATGGAGCAGGGAGAGAGAGGACCCAGTAGCAACCAGTGAAGAGGCGGGGCCAGGAGCTAAGACTCGACCCCTGCAACCACAAATAGGTGAGTACATATAGGTGAGTACACACAACAGGACTCACATAATTGTGGTTGCAGGGGTCGAGACTCAGCTCCTGGCCCCTCCTCTTCACTGACCGCTACTGGGTCCTCCCTGTCCCTGCTCCGTGAGCTTTATCATACCTCGTCTTAAAACTATGTATGGTTACTGCCTTCACTACATCGCTTGCCAGACTATTCCACTTCCTAACTACTCTGTGGCTGAAGAAATACTTCCTAACATCCCTTTGACTCATCTGAGTCTTCAGCTTCAAATTGTGACCCTTTGTTTCTTTGTCCCATCTCTGGAACATCCTGTCTCTGTCCACCTTGTCTATTCCACGCAGTTTTTGTATATCGTTATCATGTCTCCCCAAACCCCCCTGTCCTCCAGTGTCGTCAGACCTATTTCCCTTAACCTTTCTTCATAGGACATTCCCCTTAGCTCTGGAACCAGCCTTGTTGCAAGCCTTTGCACTTTCTCTAATTTCTTGACGTGTTTGACCAGGTGTGGGTTCCAAACTGGTGCTGCATACTCCAGTATGGGCCTGACGTACACAGTGTATAAAGTCTTGAACGAGTTGTGACTCTGATGAAATTTTGCTGGTTTAAATAAAACATACGTAAGCTTATACAATCCAGGTTCCTGGGCTGCTGCCTTTACGTGTTTCCTGCGCCACAAACATTCTTCCTTCTCACCACCAAAATTTGCATTCATTTGCATATCGCGCGGCATTTCATATTAGCCGAGCTGGTGGGTGACTAGTGTAACCCGCCGCTACACACCGACAGCCTCACACAAACTTACTGACTACGAGCTCAAGACATTTTCTTTGTAGATGTGTATTTTAAACTCTTCCTAAGTTAATGTTGGACTTGAACTTTGGTTCAGAAAATTTGCTCCCGTTTTTTTGTCCACATTTCAAAATATAGTCTAGCAGCATTTATGCATTATTGAGTTTATTGGTCTTATAGTATATTTTAATTGGTTAAGTCTGGCTAATTTTATTAATGTTTCTAATGTTACTTAGTTTTTTGAAAAAGCCCACTGTGTGGGCGAAACGTAGTCAATAAAGGATCACATTATACTGCATATGTGTTTATATTTCCATTCCTTTTTGTGTAATATTATCGGGTTGTCTTTGACACTGTTATAAAGGGTGCATAAAGTGTTTATGTTATTCTTATGTCTAGATTCCTTTGAGTCTCGCCTATGTATACAAATTTGCAATTGTTACTAGTGATTTAATTTGCTTAAGTATCTCCAGTGTCTCTGTGCAAAACTTGAGTATTTTACTATGCAGTATAGGATACACTAGAGTAAATCATATTCCCTGTAACAATTGCAAATTAATATACATAGGCGAGGCTGACAGGAATCTAGACACAAAAATAAGTAAATATAAATGTCCACCAAGACATTTTTCAAGAAAACTCGGGAATATTCAAACACGTTAAAATATTGATTCATACATTAACTGGCAAAGGTTGAACACGATGCATATAGTTGTTAATACGTATAAGTACCGAATTAATTCAAAGTTCAACTACAATGAACCTCTTATTGTAGGAACTATATTGATCTCCATCCTGACATATAATGAACACTCTGAGATGTAATTAAAACCATTGACAGCCTAAGACAAGTTCTACCTGCAACATATTCTTCCACAACTACGGATCGCCGCCATTGATTCATGTGACCTCCATCTATTTTATATACTTTTATTCATGTCAACATGGGGATTCATACTTCTAACTGAAAATTGTTTATTATACGTGTTGCTGGAATATGGACACAGTTACAAAAGCTAACAACTCAGCAGTAAAACGCTTTTAGGAGTAATAAATAGGAGTAATAAGAAGTTTCCAGTGTAACAGTAAATTGCAAATTTATCTAACTTCTAGACAGAATAACAGTCAGACAATTTTTATCAGATCACTATGAAAAACAGTGAGTGGGCGATTTCAAATTAAACATTTTACGGAGTTATGAAATGTACCTGGTTTCTGTGCTGCCAACAGTAACAGCCTGGTTGATCAGGCCCTGATCTACCGCGAGACCTGATCACAAACCGGGCCGCTGGTGCGTTGACCCCCAAAACCCTCTCCAGGTATAATCCAGTAGCATCATGCAGGTGATTCAGATTTTTCGGCTGTATATTTATGCTGTAATTCTTCCGTTCCTCTACATCCCAAAGGTTTACACCAAATTCGGACCTTACCATCTGCATGTCACAGTCAAAATCAAGATTCCTCAAATCAATCAACGTTTTTTTCCAGTCTTCAACTGTCCAATTTTGGAGACCTTGTCTCCACTGTAGCCTCAGTCTCCTGTTCTTGGCTAACAAGAGTGAATCCCGGAGTGGTCTTCTGCTACTGTAACCCATCCACTTAAAGGTTCGATGTGTTATGCGTTCAGAGATGCTTTTCTCCATTCTTCTGTGGTAACAAGAATAATTGTTGACGATTCAGCAACTTGTGATAGATCAGAAGTTACAAACTTAGCTGAAATGCGAGGTGTAGTTGGTAAGGAATTTTCCTATTTACATCTGAACCAAAGAAATAAGGTATGGTCTATTGCAGTGATGACTCTCTGATTTAAATTTCGTGAATCAGCTCTCAGCAGTTATTCAACAAGAGGCAGATCAATTGACCAATTACACGACCTCTTTGATGAAGTATCAATGAGGAAACAAGGCAGCACTTTTAACTCTGTTTCAGTCATGGGGACCTTAGGAAGACTACCAGTATGTTGTAGAAGGGGATCACATTTATTATGTAGCAGTTTGGCCTCGACCTGCACCGTACCAGGATATTCTAAGTCTACATAAATTATGTCGTCAAATACTTTGGCTACAGAACATTAGTGATCTTTGGTGGATATCCAGACACACCAACAACTAAAACTTATGATCAAAATACGTAATCGAGCTTCCAAACACATCTATGTTGAAGTTGCAGCTGAAGAAAACGTGTCCGCACCAATACTGCAAGGAAATATCTAAGTAGTAGATCTAGCTAGCAACATAAGGCTGGTTAATAAGCTGATGTAATGATTCATCAGGATAATGGTGATACTGATACATTAAACATTAAAACAGCTTACAAACTATAAGACGAGACAGAAAATTGCAACAGTGAGTGATGACATGTATCTTTTGTGTTTCTTATTTCTCTTGCCATGTCACTCACCATACTAATATTTATAAACCTTTGTAAAGGCTCACAGTCCCAACAAGATTTATACTAATAACAAATTGCTAACAAATCTCGGGCACCTGTGCTAGCAGCTTTTTTTTACTTCATTCAGTCACCGCTTGATGCAACATCAGCTCCTCATGGCAAAGGCAAGAAAAAAAATACTTCATATTCTGAAGCATAATCAAGGTGTATATGGCATAGTATCTGCTTTCAATAATTAACAAGTTTCAGCAGATGACGTAGCTGAGGCTGACGTAGCTTTCAGTCATCGTATTAATGGAACTCTCACAGCTGATTCTTTGAACGAACATCATTTTTATGCTTTCTAAGAGCGGTAGTCTGGATGCTAAAAAAATCAAGGTTTTACTTATTCATACTGCCACCGACCACGCTGCTCATTTGCATATTTTAGAAGCATTCCTCAAAGTGCACAACTGCCTTGGCAACTTTCTGCCTCCAGTTGCCTGAAGCGGGGGGGGGGGGGGGGAATATGAAGTGGGACTTTGGCCACTATACACAGTCAAACTTCCATCTGTAGATCCCTTACATTTAGTAAACTGTAGTTGTCGTAAAGGATGCCGTCATCACTGTGAATGTTGATGAGCTGGACTTTCCTGTTCATCTACGTGTGGTGGTGTTTACTGGGAAAAGTCATTAGTAGTTGAAAATTATACTGATGAGCACATTGTATCTATTGACATTTAACATGCGTGAGGGCAGAGTAGTGACGGTTTCAGTAAGATCTTGAACCTACCACCTACTGGAATAGTAATGTTAGCAACATCCACCTAATGCAAGCTTTTACAAAGAACTCTTCCTGCCACCACAACTAGAGTCAAAATGTAGCTCTTATCAAATTTGCTGTCAGTGCGTCAGAAAATTCGATAAATTAGACTGACAGTGCTCTTAACTTTAGAGAACAATAGTTCTCTCCCGTTCTTTGATGCATTAAAAATAAAAAAAACGACAACATACTCTAATTAAATATCTAAAGGTAATTTATTTACAAAGGTGACCTCGTGCATCTTCTCCTCTCACGGTGGCAAAACATAATTAGAAGCATAATTTTCTATTTTAGTGTTCTCATGATTTGTCGTCAACAGTTCCCTGAAGACATGACATATAAATGACTCCTTTCCTAAGCACAAACTGCCATGATAATCGCAAATAATATTTCATTTACACCGATGACTTTTCATACTTCATCTCATTTCATTAGTACCCAACCTGGTTTACAGTAAATTATCACCACTCAGTATGCAACCCATTCACGTATTTACTGCTACGTAAACAGGGATAACAGGTCGGTAGGTAAGACACATAGGCAACATTTAGGCAACTTTATTCCGAAACGTTTCGCCTACACAGTAGGCTTCTTCAGTCGAGTACAGAAAGTAGGCAGGAGCAGTAGAGATGTGAAGACGATGTAATCAGTCCATCACGCTTGAAGTCGTAGATTTGAGGTTGTCAGTCCCTCAGCCTGGAGAAGTTCTGTTCCAAAATCTGGAGCTGATGGACTGATTACATCGTCTTCACTGCTCCTGCCTATTTTCTGTACTCGACTGAAGAAGCCTACTGTGTAGGCTAAACGTTTCGGAATAAAGTTGCCTAAATGTTACCTATGTGTCTTATCTACCAACCTGTCGGTATTGTATACCATTTGATAATCAGGGATAACAGGTGTAAAGTGACCTACCTATACGTCTCTTCCTGCCAGCCTGGAAATCGAACCCTTGTTCCTTGGACAATATAGTTAACATCGCTAGCTTGGACAATATAATTAACATGGGGTATGTGTTCAAGACACATGGGTTTATTAATACACTCATCAGTAGCAGGATGAGCTGACACATTTCCAACAAGTATGGAGATAGAAATACAAGATGCGGAACGAACTTCTGTTGGAAGAAAGCATCGCTCTGTATAGAGCTTTATCAAGTCATCAAATAAAAATTTCATAGAGCTGTTCATTGAGCGAGAGGTTGTCTCCATGAAGGTTTATTTTTTTCAACTTGTGTCTTTGTCTTCATCCTTGTAAGGGGTAGTCAACATATACAGAATAACCATAGTGGGAGTGTTCGTTATTCTTTGCTACAGAAGGGTAGAAATAGGAAAACCACTAGAGATTGGCAGAGTAGAAACTGAAGAGAAGAAGCTTGCTGTATACAGAACTCTAACACCGCTTCTATTGTTAGATAAATGGACACAGATGCAACTAATGTGACTTATCGGCATTGTATACCAGTTATAATACAATTCTTGACTTGAAAATTCGCTAAATTCATCATTACAAACAACGAACCCAGAAGAAAATGCGTAGGAATTCTTGGGATTGATTATGACACTATCGAAAAATCTGAACGTAAGTTTAACACTGTATTAACACTTATTAACCTATAACTTAAGCACTTTGTGTTTACGTTATCCACTTGGTGTAGAGGGCGGAGGGACGAGGGGGCAGACTCTACATATATATTAGACTGAAGAACATTGTCACCGTGGCTCACCAGAGACTGA
Organism: Cherax quadricarinatus; assembly: GCF_026875155.1. Lineage (NCBI taxonomy): Eukaryota > Metazoa > Arthropoda > Malacostraca > Decapoda > Parastacidae > Cherax > Cherax quadricarinatus. The sequence continues at coordinate 26,112,021 of NC_069419.1, forward strand.
CACACACGATCGAAATATAAGTAGAAGTAAGAGCAAGACTGTATCAGCAGTTCATGGTGCTAGCAGGTGTAAGAACAAGACTGCTATAGCAGTTCATGGTATTAGAAGGTGTAAGAACAAGGCTGCTATAGCAGTTCATAGTAATAGCAAGTGTAAGAACAAGATTGATATAGTTCATGGTACTAGCAGGTGCAAGAGCAAGACTGCATCAGCAGTTCATGGTACTAGCAGGTATAAGAACAAGACTGCTATAGCACTTCATGGTACTAGCAGGTGTAAGAGCAAGACTGCTATAGCACTTCATGGTACTAGCAGGTGTAAGAACAAGACTGCTATAGCACTTCATGGTACTAGCAGGTATAAGAACAAGACTGCTATAGCACTTCATGGTACTAGCAGGTGTAAGAGCAAGACTGCTATAGCAGTTCATGATACTAGCAAGAGTAAAAACAAGACTGCTGCAGTAGCTTAAGGTGCAAGCAAGAGAGAGAAACAGAGACTGCAATAGTGGTTCAAGGTGCAAGCAAGAGAGGCAGACTACTAAAGTGCTTGCGAGAGAAAGACTGATACAGTGACTACGGTGCATGGGAGAGAGGAAGAGACTACTACAGTGCATGGGAGAGAATGGAAGACTGCTACAGTGAGTACACTGCATGCGAGAGAAAGACTGCTACAGTGGCTACAATGAATGCGAGAGAGGAAGTCTGCTGCAGTGACTACAGCGGTTCGAGGAATATGTTGATATATGAATGCCTTGTCTGGAGAGGAGTTCTAAATGATGTTGTTGACAATTGATGCGCTGAGGAAAAATTGCAACCATCCAAAACTATGAAAGAAAAAATGCGGTATGGATTTACGACTTGAGTTCAGCACTAATTGGTTATCAGCTGTTAAAGAAACTTGTCAGTGTTATTTGATTGTGTTTGAGAAGAACGGTGACCAGTTGTCTCCTGGTAGTTTACTAGGTGAGTAGGAATCAACTATCGAAGGCGAAGA
>NC_069419.1:26118016-26155744 GCF_026875155.1 Cherax quadricarinatus
TATGAGTGAGATCCTAGTACTAAAACATTTCCTACTACAGTGTCGTAAGTATTTCCAGACTTATCCTTGAACGAAACGTAGTTTCGTGAAAGCATGTTATGTATATTTTGTGTTGCCCGTTTTACATCATTATATCATTTGAAAATGTCGGTTATATTCAATAACTTACTATAAGATTTTTTAAAGATCAAACTGAAAAAAAGTGCACGTAACTTCACTGAATTTCTAGTTTTGCAGAGTTTCGGAGGTCAGGTTAACAAGATAGGAAAACTTTATATACAAGTAACTTCATGTGTGACCTCTTTCTTCTTTTATATCCCTTCTATTCTTCCTCCTTATCATTATCCTCTTTTTCGTCTTCTGACTCTTCTCAATTTACATTTGGTCCGACAATTTTTGCTTGACACTCCCAGCAGGGTAAGAAATTTCTTGCAACTTTGATGGATGACGTCCTAGTGGAGCTGGAACTGCGGCTCCTGCGTATATTTTTAGCTCCTTCTAGTGCTGTGGATTATTTTTGAACAACGAATCCTTTTTATTTGTTCATTAGATCAGCCGAGCACTGTGCGTCTCATAATGTTTTAAACATAGCTTAACAGTCAAGCCAAATATTTCAGTAATAACAAAAATAAATAAGCAAGTGTTGGACACAAAGATCAAATTGCAATTTCATCATGTGTATAAAAGCTGTATACGAGTTTTTTAAAAGATAAATGGTGGAAGAGTAGTGTACTGACTGGTGGGAAAGCATTAAATTGAGGTGCATAAGTAATAGGATACCCTGATGGCCTGTGGTATTAAGCCTGATCAGTGGTGGCTCGCCATGGTCAGTTCCAGTCTACCTGTCTAATAGTTAATTTGTGAATACTGGCAAACAATGATCTAAATGAGAAAGACTTTGAATATTGCTCCATTTTGGTGTTAGTGACTCAATGTTTGCATATAGTGATAAGTTTTATACACAGGTTAATGAAGTCGAAATGGGATCTCCTTAGGGTTCAAAACTAGCTAATCTGTTTTTGTGTTATTAGGAGAAGATTTGGTTTGATATCTGTCTAATTGAGTTTCAGCTAATACTTTATATTATTATATTTACTGTAGAGTAATAATGGTGATAATTAATTCACTTTTGTTGATGTAAACTTAGAAAACACTAGCGCTGATTTTAACAGAATAGTACCAGACTAGAAATACGAGACAGCAGACCACCAGCAGCAACAGCCTGATTGAAAAGGTAATTAGCACAACGGCCTGGCATGAGGCAGTGCTGCGAGGGCAGAAAAACCTTCAAAACCTGTCATGGGTATGTCACCATACACATTAACTTACCATCCTGGATATCACTTCCATCAACCCACGCACTTTCTCCCTTGATTTTCACTTCCATTACACCACACAAATGCTGTTGGGGAGGTCGTGAAAGTCCCAAGCAACGTATGGTTTATTGACGAACTATAATGATGCCAGTTCCAATTATTGAGGAATGTAGATAGAGGCAGATTGATATGTCAAGATATCATATTAATAAATATAAGATACCAGATATATTAAGCAAATTTCCTAAATTTGCTTTCAAGAGATAAATGAACTGTAGATATAAATTCAGATGTAAGCCTATAAACTCTTTCGGGGCCTAGTTCCTAGGCCTTTTGTGTATCCATATGCATTTGTGCCACCGTTCACAGGATGGAAGTGGGGTGCACAATAAACTACCCGCTTCAGCGGCAAAATCCAAAATCCAGTAGCAGATATGCTAGAGCCAAGGGCAGAGCTGTGCCAAGGGAGTACGTAGGCCTTAGCTGCTGTCTCTACCAGCGAGAGGTGGGACGTGAGAGCAGTTGTAGGTAGTGTTTGTCCGACTCTGTCCACGACTACCAGCAGATATCACTAGTGTAACATTTTGGTGGGAGGTTTTAAAAGAATGCAAGGGAGGCTTACATCTCCCCTGAGTGACACTTTCCACTCACCATATACCCTACCTTCCCTAAGCGACACTTTCTACTCACAATTCACCCTACCTTCCCTGAGTGACACTTCCTCACGCCAACAATGCCGCTCCTGAATGCCACTTTCCCTCCTCCTCTACACAATGATTCTCTCGGAGCTCCATATTTATATACAAGCTTAATAACATTCAGTTCTTATACAAATCCGCTTACAGTAAATCTGGTGAGACTTAGTACAAAGATCTGAAGATTTTAACTCAATTTAAATGAATAATAAATAATAAATTTATCATCGTAAAAGCATGTCATGACCTGATTTATTATGTTCATGACCAGAAGTTTTACATAACCGCAGTTAATGACCTGAATTTGAGCTTTATAAACGTCGATCTTGAGTTTGTTTGATGTATCATAACACTTCGTGACCTGACTTCCTGCTTCACCACACTTTGTGACCTGACTTCCTGCTTCACCACACTTTGTGACCTGGCTTACTACTTCACCACACTTCGTGACTGGCTTACTACTACACCACACTTAGTGACCTGACTTCCTGCTTCACCACACTTTGTGACCTGGCTTACTACTTCACCACACTTCGTGACCTGGCTTACTACTACACCACACTTAGTGACCTGACTTCCTGCTTCACCACACTTTGTGACCTGGCTTACTACTACACCACACTTAGTGACCTGACTTCCTGCTTCACCACACTTTGTGACCTGCTTACTACTACACCACACTTCGTGACCTGGCTTACTACTTCACCACACTTCGTGACTGGCTTCTACTCTACACCACACTTAGTGACCTGACTTCCTGCTTCACCACACTTTGTGACCTGGCTTACTACTTCACCACACTTCGTGACCTGGCTTACTACTACACCACACTTAGTGACCTGACTTCCTGCTTCACCACACTTTGTGACCTGGCTTACTACTTCACCACACTTCGTGACCTGCTTACTACTACACCACACTTAGTGACCTGACTTCCTGCTTCACCACACTTTGTGACCTGGCTTACTACTTCACCACACTTCGTGACCTGGCTTACTACTACACCACACTTAGTGACCTGACTTCCTGCTTCCACACTTGTGACCTGGCTTACTACTACACCACACTCGTGACCTGGCTTACTACTTCACCACACTTGTGACCTGGCTTACTACTTCACCACACTTCGTGACCTGGCATACTACTTCACCACACTTCGTGACCTGGCTTACTACTACACCACACTTAGTGACCTGACTTCCTGCTTCACCACACTTTGTGACCTGGCTTACTACTTCACCACACTTCGTGACCTGGCTTACTACACCACACTTAGTGACCTGACTTCCTGCTTCACCACACTTTGTGACCTGGCTTACTACTTCACCACACTTCGTGACCTGGCTTACTACTACACCACACTTAGTGACCTGACTTCCTGCTTCACCACACTTGTGACCTGGCTTACTACTACACCACACTTCGTGACCTGGCTTACTACTTCACCACACTTCGTGACCTGGCTTACTACTACACCACACTTAGTGACCTGACTTCCTGCTTCACCACACTTTGTGACCTGGCTTTACTACTACACCACACTTCGTGACCTGGCTTACTACTTACCACACTTCGTGACTGGCTTACTATACACCACACTTAGTGACCTGACTTCTGCTTCACCACACTTTGTGACCTGGCTTACTACTTCACCACACTTCGTGACCTGGCTTACTACTACACCACACTTAGTGACCTGACTTCCTGCTTCACCACACTTTGTGACCTGGCTTACTACTTCACCACACTTCGTGACCTGGCTTACTACTACACACACACTTAGTGACCTGACTTCCTGCTTCACCACACTTTGTGACCTGGCTTACTACTACACCACACTTCGTGACCTGGCTTACTACTTCACCACACTTCGTGACCTGGCTTACTACTACACCACACTTAGTGACCTGACTTCCTGCTTCACCACACTTTGTGACCTGGCTTACTACTTCACCACACTTCGTGACCTGGCTTACTACTACACCACACTTAGTGACCTGACTTCCTGCTTCACCACACTTTGTGACCTGGCTTACTACTTCACCACACTTCGTGACCTGGCTTACTACTTCACCACACTTCGTGACCTGGCTTACTACTTCACCACACTTCGTGACCTGACTTCCTGCTTCACCACACTTTGTGACCTGGCTTACTACTTCACCACACTTCGTGACCTGGCTTACTACTTCACCACACTTCGTGACCTGGCTTACTACTACACCACACTTCGTGACCTGACTTAACTTCACCAACTTTGTGACCTGGCTTACTACTTCACCACACTTTGTGACCTGACTTCCTGCTTCACACTTTGTGACCTGGCTTACTACTTCACCACACTTCGTGACCTGATTTACTACTTCACCACACTTCGTGACCTGACTTACTACTTCACCACACTTTGTGACCTGGCTTACTACTTCACCACACTTCGTGACCTGACTTCCTGCTTCACCACACTTTGTGACCTGGCTTACTACTTCACCACACTTCGTGACCTGACTTCTTCTGGAGACTAGACTCTGCGTAGTTACTTCGCCTTATAAGTGTAGCGTGTCTTTCCCCGCCTTAATTCTTTAATGATTTCGCTTGGAAGATTGTATAATTAAAATAAAAAATTAAAGGTTTATGAAAAAATAAAAACCTAATATGATTAGCTGGTCTTCAGGTGGCTTGGCAGCTGGTCTTCAGGTGGCTTGGCAGCTGGTCTTCAGGTGGCTTGGCAGCTGGTCTTCACGTGGCTTGGCAGCTGGTCTATAGGTTTCTTGGTTAAAAGATCTCCAGGTGGCTTGATTAGCATTTCTCCAGATGGATTGATTAACAGATTTCCAGAAGGCTTAGCAGGTCCAGGTGGCTTGGTTAACAGATATTCTGATGGCTTGGTTAACAGATAATAATACTCTCTCTCTCTCTCTCATCGGCCTTATTTTTCATTGTATTTTATCTCTGTCGTATTATCGTGTGCTTATTTTGGTCTTCTTTTCATGACCCTTTTTTTCACAATTTGATTTTCAGTCTTTTTTCACTGTCCTGTTTACACTGGCTTATTTTCACGGTCTTGTTTGTCTTATCGCTGTAATTTGTTCATGACCTCGTTTCTTGATCTCTTCATCCCTGATGCACCTTCGGGTTGCAGGTTTGTGTGGGGAAAATCATGGTAGGTAGAAAATAATCATTATTTTGAAAAATCGTTCACTTATTTCTCTCAACTCGCGTCCATGTCAAGTTTGACAAGACGTCTTCTCTTGCCGAAAAATTTATCCTTACAAAGTTGGGTGGAAACGGCTTTAGCTCTCTGACACGCGAAACCCATCCTTATTTACTGTTGCCATAAAGGTTAATATCAGACTCTACAATTATTAATCATTATTAACTGCGAAGTTGACTCTCCCTAACCAAAATCATTTCTTTTATTGCCTTGTGACAATGAAGGCAGCTGCTTCAGGTATGTTAATGCAGAGTTCAACAAGATTTATTCATACTTTTTCTAAATGTTACGTAATACAAAATATGCAGTTTACGTAAGACAATGTTATATTCACTATGTAGGTTATCCTCTAGGAAGGAAGGCTCCCAGAGGCTGCAAGAAGGGGATGATAGAGAGCTCTGGGTCATCACTATACTTTCTGTCTTATCCAGCTACTGCAAGTGTTTTACAAACCAAAAGTTGGTAGCTATCCTCAGCTTATTTATTTTTCAAAGTAAGACCCGTTGTCTTATCTCATCTTATATTTTACAAACTTAGAGTTGTTATACTTCGGTTTACTTAAAAGCATTATCCTTGCAACATCTTCATTTTTTTGGTGTAAGAAATGTGTTGGGAATAAGGAATTTGGAGCCAGATGTATGATTTCGCTTTTATCTGGTAAATTTACTGTATTTCTCTAATTATTTCATCTTGTGAGAACCTGTTCGCTCTAGTCATTCAAGTCAAGTCATGAACAGATACTGGTGAAGCAATGTGATAAGGGCACAGCCAGAGCCAGATTATTGTTAGCTATCCATTAAGTAGTGCAAAATCCTTTTTTTTTTCCTATCCGCAAAGCTGAGCCAAATGTGAGACCTTGATAACATTGGTCTTATACATAAAGCCAACAACATCTCTTCGATGTTGCAGGATTTGCCTAAATGACAAATTCAGTCAGACTGGGTACAGGCGAGAGATGCGAGTCCTCGTTTACCACCTAGAGGTACCTAAAGAGGCTGGCAAGGTTATCCGTGGCGTGGAAAGTGAGATACAATGTGCAAGGTAATTCCTTGTGGGTGTAACAATGAAAAATATCATTGCTTGAAATCTGAGCTCAAAATAGCCGCAACAATAATGAACCATTATAATGCTCTTGTTAGAATTCACTCTGTATAAGGTGCACAGTTTTGGTTCCCAAATAAAGTAAAGTAAGATGAATTATAATCTATAGGACATGTAGAGAAGACCAACAAAAATCGCATTTTCCCACTTAGAAGTGGAGACTGAAAGATATAATTTAAATCTTTAAGATACTAAATATATATTATACAGTAAATAGCAAAGAAATATTTGACCTGCTAAGTGAGGCAACAGTGTAAATAATGACACATGAAACTCCGAGGGAAAAACGTCAGCATTATTGTGAGTCAGAGTTTTTTGTACAAGTTGAAACACTGCAACAGACGGTTTTCAAAAGTTGTGAGCAATAAGTCTCTTAATAATCCCTTGCATAATACACGTTGCAAATATGTTATTTAACCAGAGACACTGTAGGTATAATTCATTACTATATAATAGTTGACTAGATATAATGCTATGGAAACCCGACAGTTAAACATTTACCTGAAAATGACCAGTTGATCGTGATCAATCGGACATACTGTTGGTGATAGCATATAACTATTTGAAGCAGTGTTAGTATTAAATGCCTATAATTGTTTTTCAGTGGTGCGTGATCTTTCAAAATGTGTATGCGGAGGGCGTATGAGAGAGCCTTCTACTATACTGTCTGTGGGACATCTATCTAGATTCTAGACGAAGACCGAGGTAGCGGGGCTGCAGTTAGTCCTCAATAGATAGCCCTTAGTGGGAACTGTAAGGCCATCTGTTATCTCTCTTTCCCATGTGTCCCCTCTACCAAAAAAAAAAAAAATCTCTTCTATTAAAGTCAATGAAAGTCCTTATAATAGTTCATCCAATTTCCCCTTCTCTCTCACCTCACCATCCTCGCCAGGCAACTCCGTCCTTCCATTCCCGCGCTCGGCAGGAATTAATCTCGAGTCAGGAGGTGACTGGCAACTCAATACAGCTGAGGCTACTGCGGGTGATTTTTTCCAAACACATCGTCGAAGAGATGAGTTGGAGAGATCATTTAGCGGTTCAGTGAAGGGAGCAAAGGACTCTTGTTTATTTTCTCTTTGCCAAAGCTTCTAGAGCTTATACCTGGCTCCATCCAATTTGCAGGACAGTGTACGTAATTGCCCCGCTATTGCTGGATAATATACTTAATTGATGACTTGAATATTGATGTACATCTTTTACTATGGTTATGAAAATCTATTTGCAACCAGTTGCGACAATAGGGACAGTGAAGGGAGGTGGAAAATACGAAGGAAAACAGCTATTTTGAAAATATATAAGAAATGAATACGAAGTTTGCTTCTGGCAAAACTCCAAAGAGAAAAACAAAACGAAAAATATTTCATTGGAAAATACAATGAAATAGTGAAAGGAGAGCCAGTGGAGAAAGGCCAGGGAAAGCAAGACATGATGTAAAAAAAAATGACGTGGGTGAGAGGATAGGCAAGGAAGAGAGATGACGATGATGTTGAATGACTGACAGTCAGAGCTCATGTCTGTTAAAATAGGGTACATTAGTCTGCAGTTTTATTCAGCATTATATAGGGATTTAATCCTGGCTGCAAGAGTAGTATTGCTATCTCGCTGTTAGCTGACGGAAGATCTAGGTCTCACGACTGCTTGTATGAAATGCTTAGCCTCCACATAGCTCTCTGCTTGGCGAGAAGCCAGTATGAGGTAGGGAATGAGTTAAAATTTCCGAATAGACATACGTAGTTGTGAGAGGCCTGCCTAGTTTTGATAGGCTATCTCCTGATGCCTCTACGCTTTCTCATCTCATAACAGATACATTTAAAAACACTGTACACAACTTCGTGCCACCCTTTACCAATGATACCAGTGTAAGAATGAAAGTCGCCTCGGTAGAAGACACGGAAAAATAGGAAGCAGATATTAACGTTTTCTAGAGGGTAACAGAAAAACAACGTGATGTTTAATGGTGAAAAATTTCAACTGCTCAGATGCAGAAGCCCCTCAAGAGTTGATACCGCTGAGGGGGACTCTAGCTGCCAAGAAATTTGTCTTATGCTTCCCTTGGATTTCCAAGTAAATAAATATGTTGTGAATGTTTTCGCTTTCTGAGTGAGACTGAAAGCTAGCTCCGGTGAGCCAACGGATGCTTAAGCACGGAACAGGTCATTGTCTAACAAATACCTTCGTCAGAAGAGACCGTCGTGTTTGCTTACAAACGAAACACTACTTATAACTGGCTCTTTAGCGGTTATGATTATTATATCATAATCCAAGACTAACAGTGCTCAAATACAATCCATAAATTAATACTTTTACTAGGTTTGATTTGTGATCGGAAAAAGAGACCTAACATTTTTGACGAATAAAATTGAGAAAATATGTCGTGGTTAAATCACCTAATCAGACAGTAACTTTGAGTAGATGTCACTACAAACAACTAAAATAAATATATGAAATGTATAACGAGAATTTGTCACGAAGAGTTATGGGAGGCGCCTGTACCACAATAGCGTCACATAAATATTCTGAATTATTTGCCGAAGAATAAATATATACAATATATAATTTGACTTTGAGGTATTCCAGTCGTGAATACATATTATTAAAATGTGTTTATAAATGGCATTATTTACAATATAAATTAAAGAGTAATTTAATAATAGAAATGGCTCGTAAAATGTTTCACTGACTCTGGCAATATGGCGTAAAATTTTCGATATTTTATTGAAAATTATAACCTCCATGAAATATAGTAATTCTAAGCTGTGTAGACGTTTTTTTTATTTCATTTTAGTGTATAGTTTAGATAATCTTTGTAAAGATTGTTAACAAGTATATACTATAAACACAAGTAATAATAAACCAGATCGTGACAGTGATAAACACTAAAATAAACCTTAGTTACAAAGTTGTAATTTTGCATGAAAATAATAATCTATAAAATGAAGATACTGTAACTGGACACCAAGGATTTATCATGGCTATTGACCATTGTTTTGAACAGTGAAGAGAGCTATTGTTTGTTTAGAACAACATCGATACACTGGCTGAATTAAATGCAGGAGGAGGGGAAGGGGCAGCCAGTAACCAGACCCAGGCGCCACTCTGACAAAGACCCACACGAGGCAGGATCTCCAGCCAATCTTGGCACCAAAAATATTATACTTTGAGGAATCTTTGGTAATACACACACACAAACACACACACACACACACACACACACACACACACACCACACAAGACTCGACCCCTGCAACCACAAATAGGGGGAGTACACACACGCACGCAAAACACGCACGCACACGCAAAACGAAAACACACACAACACACGTGAAGCAGTATCGCTAAATAGTTCTCCCAGGATTTAGCGTTCTAGTGGCTGTCCTAAGATATTATTAGCGGTCATCGTACGTGAGTGAATCAGTGAACATACCTACAAGATGTAACAGCTTTCAAATTTCGAATAATGTGATAAGATCAAGAATTTTACAATTTAAATTTGAATGAATGTAAGGGATGGAGTAGCACAGCTGATCAGGCTGGCTGGCTGCAGTGTTTGACACAAAATATCCAAACATTTAAATTTGGGGTTTAACGGTGTGTTTCTAAAATTATTAACAAATACAATAAATTGTTTTTTAAAATACAGCATGAGATTTAAGGTCTAAACGAGTTGATATAAGTAAATACTGAAAGTAAAAAATTTAAGTCAATCCCCAGCTGTTGGGTGTTGTGAATGTAGCTAATTCATCAATTTGTTATGACCAATACGTACTAAAGAAAAAAGAGTGAATACCAAGCTTAAAAGAAAAAGAAAGAAAACTTGAATCAATGATAAAGTTCTTGAAGGAGTTAAAAAATAAGAGTGAAGCAGCCGACCAGCAGGACCTCCATTGTTGTGCAGACATCACTTGCCTATGTGTGGTTAATTTGGTTATGTCTAAAGTCTCAGTTCTCGCCCTGCGGGTTTTGTATTTATACCATCACTCTTCCCTAACTTTTAGTACCGGAGATAGATAGTGTAACCCGATAATTTTAGTAAATTATCTAAATATCTCAGAAGAGGTTGTGTAGCCAAAGTGAACCCCCCCCCCCCCCGTCTTTAAACAGCGACAAAGCTAGTAAACAAGTTTGTACAACAAACACACGTTTTAAACCAGTAATTATTATATAATAAACATTAGTATATATTAATAAGGAACTGAGTGAAAATATCCTATATCTTCAAAAAGTAACTAGTCTATGTGCAAAGATCCGGGCCCGAGAGAAACCGTGAAACCAACCAACAATAACAATAGTGTTAACGTAAACCCCCCCCCCCCCCCCCCCCCCTCTTTTATCAAAAACAACAAGCAGTAAACCACAAACCAAGTGTACACATAAAATTATAAGTAATTAGTGTATATAATAAGGAATTGATTGTGAAAATTTTTATAACTCAAGAGTAACATACCTAGTGTGCCACTCACAACACACCCACCCACACACCCACACCCCACACCCACACACCACACCCACATCCCACCCACCCACACCACCTACACCCACACACCCACACACACACACATACCCACATACTCACGTACTGGAGGACAGGAGAGATAGGGGGGACATGATAACGACATACAAAATACTGAGGGGAAATTTGAAAAGGGTGGACAAAGACAGGATGTTCCAGAGATTGGACACAGTAAAAAGGGGGACACAGTGAAGCTGAAGACACAGATGAATCACGGGGAATGTTAGGAAGTATTTCTTCAGCCACAGAGTAGTCAGTAAAATGGAATAGTTTTTGGGAACGATGTATGGAGGCAGATCCATACATAGCTTTAAAACAGAGGTATGATAAAGCTCACGGCTCAGGAGAGTGACCTAGTAGCGATCAGTGAAGAGGCGGGCCAGGGGCTCGGACTCGACCCCCCAACCCTCAACTAGGTGATAACCCACACAAAACACACACCCACAAAAAACACACACATAAAATACACATACACACACACACACATACACATACACACACACACACAAACACATACACACACACACACCATACATACACATACACACATATAAACATACACACATACCACACAATATATACACACACACACACATACACATACACACACATACACACATCACACACACACACACACACACACACACACACCACACACACACACACACACACACACACACACAAACCTAACCAAACACATTAGCTCATAAAATCCCCCCCCACCACACACACCATTTTTACGATAAGCTGAACAGTAGAAATCCCAACGAAAAAAACAAAAAGGGTTCTCAAAAGGAGGGCGTAAAGGCAAGGGGGGGAAACCCATGATGCTGGTCAAAAGGAAAAGGGTAGAACGGGTCAAAAACAAAATGGAACAAAAAGGGGGAAAAGGTTAAATGAGCTTTCAATAACTTTGAGCAATACTGCAGAACAAAAGGGGAATCACGAGCGTAGTAGCGGCGAAGAACAGGATTGGGAAAAAAAATGGGTGTGCGAAGCAGATCTAAAATGAGGCCAAAAGGAGCAAGATGACTGAAATGGGAACATCACAGGGAGCGAGGGGCGAAGGAGGGGATGGATCTAAGCAGTCTTTTTCACAGTAATATCAGGGCCACAAGGTGTCGGGGGATGATTGGGGAAACCCAAAGGAATGCTTAAATCAGATCCAGGATACAGAGGGGAAAAAAAAGGGAAGAGAAAGGGAGGTCAATAATTATTTATGGGGTTCAGGGGGCTAAGGCAACCTATGATGAAAAAAGCATTGGGAGAAAACAAAATTAAAACATCATTGCAATAACAGGGGAGAGAGGGGCATTTCAGGGGAGAAAATTTTTTACAGACTTGGGGGGGGGGGGGGTATTTCGGGAAAAAAATGACCCAAACAATTGACAAACAAGACAGACGTACGGGGAAAGAAAACTACAACAAAACCACTGTTAAAGGGGCTCTCCAGATTATCAAAAAGTTCCTCATCGAGACAAACACGAAAGGAAAGGGGAAAACTGAAAATGGAGCAAGACAAAGCAGTGGGAAGGGAAAAAAGGAAAAGGACAGGCAACCGACAACAGAAAACTCAGCCTTTGGGGGGAAAATCCCAAAAACAAATGCTTTCAAAACTTTCAACCCCTGTTCCACAACACAAACACGTAAGCAAAAACGAACCCACCCCATAGCCACCACCCCCCTAAGCAAAATTCCACAATCCAGCACCTCCCATAATATTGTGCCCTGCCTCCCACCCTCCCACCTGCACCTTCCCCTTTTTTCCAAAACTGAAAAAAAGGAGAAACCAAATTTCAAAAAAGGGGACTACATAGGAATGAGAATTTCCTGCTAAGTGCGGGGGAAAGAGAACTAGAGGAAAGACAGTAAATAAATGATGGAAAATACCACAAATGCAGGGGGGCAAGGGGGAAAGGTTCATCCCAAAAGGGGCAACAGAAAAAATGGAAAGACCAAGTGACCCTGGTTTAATTTGGGGTGTAAAGAGGCCAAAACCAAGTGTGCAAGAGCAGGGAAAAGGTAAGAAGGCAAGGACTCAGAAAACAAAAAAATGAGCAAAGAACCAGAAACGAATATGCAAGGAAAGGAAAAGGGGCCCCAAAGGGCAATATGAAAACGACTAACATCAAAAGCCAAATCTGAACCAAAGTGTTATACAGTCACATTAGGAGAAAAGCAACAGCAAGGCCCAGGTAATCGGGCTGGGGAAAAAAGGGAGGGAGCTCACGAAAGTGACCAAAATATGTGATGAACTAAAAAAAAGTATAGAAAGTTTTCAAAATAATCAAATTTTTCCAGAAAAACTGTGAGGTAGGGGCACCACGGGGCGGGACACAATACACTAACCAAGGAAGGGAAGAAATGCTAGATGAATCGATACCCAAAGGCGGGGGGGCCCAATAACTATCTCCATGGATACTAAGGGGAGCGAAACTGTGTGTGCCATTAGCAGAAAACCTTAAACTATCGAAACGGGGCATTGCCTGGGGATGGAAGACACACATGTGTTCCAATTTTTAAGAAAGGGGACAGACAGCAGCTTTAAAACACAGACCATGTCACGACTTGTATAGTATGTAAAGTCGGAAAAGTTTATCAAGAAAAATAGGGGGAACACTTTGAAAAGATTGGGGCTCATACATGACAGTAGCATGGTTTTCAAGAGGGAAATCCTGTGTCAAAAATTTTATTGATTCACGAAAAGGGTAACAGAATAAGACGGGAAAAGGGGGGGGATGGGAAATTTGCATCTTCTAGATTGAAAGAAGGTTTTTACAAATTACCACAAAGAGACTGTGAAAAAATTTAAGGAGCGGGCAGGAAAAAAGGGGAAAGTACGGGCAATGGATCAGGAAATCCTACGGAAGGGAAAACAACGTGTGTTGGTACGTGCGAAGTGTCGGAGGGGGCGAATTTTGGCCCGGTGGGGTTCCACAAGGTTCATCCAGCCCGGTGCTTTTTCTTGATACGTGAATGACAGGGGGAAGGAAAATTTCAGAATTTCACTGTTCGCTGTAGTAAACGAAGGAGAATACATGGGAGGATCATTTAGTTTACAAGGGGACTGGACAAACTACAAGAAAGGGTCCGACAAATGGCTCCTGGAATCATGAAATTGGGGAAAAACACAGAAACCGCAGACGGAGTACATTTAAAAACCCAAACACTGCAAACCAGTTAAAAAAAGGGATTTTGGGGGTAAGCAAAAAACGAACTGTCCCCTGAGCACACATCAATCAAATAACTCTGAAGCATAAGGGGGATTGGCAAACCTGAATTGGGGTTTAGACTCTGATAAGGAGTCATTTTCGACATTGTACACATTAGAAGGCCTAACTGGAATACAGCGCAAGTAGGAACCCTCACTTAGTCAAACCGTCAAGAAATTGGGGAAAAGTGCAAAAATTTTTCAACACATTAGTCCTGGAAAATGAGTTTTTGTCTTAGAGGGAAGTTTAAAAACCAACCGATGACACTAGAGATAGGAGGGATAAGGGACATGATAACAAAGATAAAAATTTCTAAAGGAAAAATTTACAACGTGGACAAGGAACGAAATTTTTGAGATGGAACAAAAACGGGGACAATTGGAAACTGAAAACCAGAGAGTCTAGGGATTTAGAAATTTTTTTAGTCTTTTGAGTTGTCAAACTGGAATAATCTGGAGAGTGAAGTAGTGGAAGCAAGTTCCATAAATAGCTTTTTGAGAGGGATGACAAAATCAGGAGCAGGGAGAGAGTGAAATTTGTATTGCCCGTGAAGGGCGGGCTAGGAGCTGTGACTCACACAGAAAAAGGTATGACAAATATCATGGGGCAGGGAGAAGAATTATTAATTTGGCCAGAAGAGGGGGGGCTAGGAGCTGGCCAACCCCCGCAACCCATAAGGGGAGTACACGCAACACCCCACACGCCGCACCACGCGCGCAACACGCACACACACACACCCACACACACACACACCCACACACACCACACACACCACACTGCTGAGGGGGCAAAAAGCTCACACGAGCAAGCAAAGTTTCTGGAAGGGGATTTCAACCACGGGGGAAACGCGGGAAAACCCCGGAGCCAATGGGGGGCCCGAAACATGGACCCCAAGATATGGTGGGTACTTTAAAACCCCCACATCAACAGTCGGGAACAACCAGAGAGAGAGGGGGGGATGACCCGCAAGACGGACTTGTGTTTACCCCTAGCATTTAGACTTGAGGACATCACTTTTCAGAGGCCCCTTTTGGGGTAGCGATCATGTGGCTGATTTTGACATATAGTAGAGTTACAATGGAGAAGGTAACAGGAAAAAGGGGGCAGGCAAACATAAAAGGGGGGGCTACACAGGGAAAGAAAACTTTCCTGCAGGGGGTTCATGGACAAGAAAGGTGGAAACAGTAAACGAGATAAGGAAAATGTGCAAAAAAGTGCAAGGAAGACCAAAAAAGAGTCCCTTGGTTTCCCAAGGTGTAGGAGGGAAAAAAAAAGTGCAACAAGAATGGAAAAAGGTACAGGAGGCATAGGGCCCAGGAAAACAAAAGGGGATTAGTAAAAGCCAGAAAAGAGTAGCGCACAAAAAAGGGGGAGGGGCCCCGCGATAGTATGAAAAAGACATAGCATCGAAAGTCAAATCTGACCCGAAACTGCTGTATAAGCCACATTAGGAGGAAGACAACAGTCAAGGACCAGGTGATAAGGCTGAGGAAAGAAGGTGGAGAACTCACAAGAAACGATCAAGAGTATGTGAGGAGCCAACACGAGATTTAAGGAAGTATTTACAGTAGAGACAGGAAGGACTCTGGGGGACTAGACCAGATGGGGACACCAGCAAGGAATACACGACAAGTGTTGACGACATACATACAGATGAGGAGGAGGTGAAGAAACTGCTAAGGGACATCGATACCTCAAAGGCAATGGGACCGGACAACATCTCCGTGGTCCTTAGAGAGGGAGCAGATATGTTGTGCATACCACTTACCACAATCTTCAACACATCCCTGGAAACTGGGCAACTACCTGAGGTATGGAAGACGGCAAATGTAGTTCCCATTTTCAAAAAAGGAGACAGAAAAGAGGCACTAAACTATAGACCTGTGTCATTGACGTGTATAGTATGCAAAATTATGGAGAAGATTATCAGGAGAGAAGTGGTGGAGCACCTGGAACGGAACAGGAGTATAAAATGCCAACCAGCACGGATTCACGGAAGGCAAATCCTGTGTCACAAACCTTCTGGAGTTTTATGATAAAATAACAGAAGACAAGAGAGAGAGAGGGGTGGGTTGATTGCATCTTCTTGGACTGCAAGAAGGCCTTTGACACAGTTCCTCACAAGAGATTTGTGCAGAAGCTAGAGCATCAGGCGCATATAACAGAAGGGCACTGCAATGATCAGAGAATACCTGACAGGGAGGCAACAACGAGTCATGGACGTAATGATGTATCACAGTGGGCACCTGTGACGAGCGGGGTCCCACAGGGGTCGGTCCTAGGACCAGTGCTATTTTTGGTATATGTGAACGACATGACGGAAGAGTTAGACTCAGAGTGTCCCTGTTTCAGGAGGGAATAAGGAGAAAATTCTGATGGGCGAAGGGACTTCAAAGAACCTGGACAGACTGGACACTGGTCCAGCAAAGGCTTCGAATTTAAACCCGCCAAAAGCAAAGTCATGAAATAGGGGAAGGGGACAGAAGCCACAAAGAGTATGCTAGTAGCCAAAGACTCAAACCTCACTCAAGGAGAAAGATCTTGGGTGATATACACGACATGTCCCCGAAGCACACATCAATCAGATAACTGCTGCAGCATATGGGGCCTGGCAAACCTGAGACTGCATTCCGATACCTAGTAAGGAATCATTCAAGACACTGTACACGTGTAGTACAGGCCCATACTGGAGTATGCAGCACCTGTTTGGAACCCGCACTTAGATAAGCACGTCAAGAAACTTAGAGAAGTCACAAAAGTTTGCAACAAGGTTAGTCCAGAGCTAGGGGTAATGTCCTATGAGAAAGATTAAGGGAAATCGCCTGACGACACTGGAGGACAGGAGGGTCAGGGGAGACATGATAACACATATAAAATATGCGTGGAATAGACAAGGTGGACAAGGAACAGGATTTCCAGGGAGGGACACAGAAACAGAGGACACAATTTGAAGTTGAAGACACAATGAGTCAGAGAGATAGTAGGAAGTATTTCTTCAGTCATAGAGTTGTAGCAGTGAATAGCCTAGAATAATTGACGTAGTGAGGCAGGGAACAATACACAGTTTAAGACGAGGTTTGATAAATAGTCATGAGCGGGAGAGAGTGAGGGTCTAGTAGCACCGGTGAAGAGGCGGGGGCCAGGAGCTAGGACTCGACCCCTGCAACCACAAATAGGTGAGTACAAATAGGTGAGACACACACCACCACACCACACACACACACACACACACAACACACACACAATCTTTAAAAAAGGAGACAGACATGAAGCATTAAACTACAGACCAGTGTCACTGACATGTATGTATGCAAAATCATGGAGAAGATTATCAGGAGAAGAGTGGTGGAACACCTAGAAAGGAACGATCTCATCAACAGCAGCCAACATGGTTTCAGGGACGGGAAATCCTGTGTCACAAACCTACTGGAGTTCTATGACAGGTGACAGCAGTAGACAAGAGAGAGGGGTGGGTGGATTGAATTTTCTTGGACTGCAAGAAGGCGTTTGACACAGTTCCACACAAGAGATTGGTGCAAAAACTGGAGGACCAAGCAGGGATAACAGGGAAGGCACTACAATGGATCAGGAATACTTGTCAGGAAGACAGCAGCGAGTCATGGTACGTGGCGAGTGTCAGAGTGGGCACCTGTGACCAGCGGGGTCCCGCAGGGGTCAGTCCTAGGAACCAGTGCTGTTTCTGGTATTTGTGAACGACATGACGGAAGGAATAGACTCTGAGGTGTCCCTGTTTGCAGATGACGTGAAGTTGATGAGAAGAATCATTCGATCGAAGACCAGCAGAACTACAAAGGGATCTGGACAGGCTGCAGACCTGGTCCAGCAATTGGCTCCTGGAGTTCAATCCCACCAAGCGCAAAGTCATTAAGATTGGGGAAGGGCAAAGAAGACCGCAGACGGAGTACAGTCTAGGGGGCCAGAGACTACAAACCTCACTCAAGGAAAAAGATCTTGGGGTGAGTATAACACCAGGCACATCTCCTGAAGCGCACATAAACCAAATAACTGCTGCAGCATATGGGCACCTGGCAAACCTCAGAACAGCATTCCGACATCTTAATAAGGAATCGTTCAGGATCCTGTACGCCGTGTACGTTAGGCCCATATTGGAGTATGCGGCACCAGTTTGGAAACCACACCTAGCCAAGCATGTAAAGAAACTAGAGAAAGTGCAAAGGTTTGCCACAAGACTAGTCCCAGAGCTAAGAGGTATGTCCTACGAGGAGAGGTTAAAGGAAATCAACCTGACGACACTGGAGGACAGGAGAGATAGGGGAGACATGATAACGACTTACAAAATACTGAGAGGAATTGACAAGGTGGACAAAGACAGGATGTTCCAGAGACTGGACACAGCAACACGGGGACACAGTTGGAAGCT
This sequence comes from Cherax quadricarinatus, assembly GCF_026875155.1. Taxonomy (NCBI): domain Eukaryota; kingdom Metazoa; phylum Arthropoda; class Malacostraca; order Decapoda; family Parastacidae; genus Cherax; species Cherax quadricarinatus. The sequence continues at coordinate 26,136,464 of NC_069419.1, forward strand.
GAAGACACAGATGAATCACAGGGATGTTAGGAAGTATTTCTTCAGCCACAGAATAGTCAGGAAGTGGAATAGTTTGGGAAGCGATGTAGTGGAGGTAGGATCCATACATAGCTTTAAGCAGAGGTACGATAAAGCTCATGTTCAGGGAGAGTGACCTAGTAGCGACCAGTGAAGAGGCGGGGCCAGGAGCTTGGACTCGACCCCTGCAACCTCAGCTAGGTAAGTACAACTAGGTGAGTACAAACACACCAGACAGAACTACAAAGGGATCTCGACAGGCTGCAGATCTGGTCCAGCAACTGGCTCCTGGAGTTCAACTCCACCAAGTACAAAGTCATGAAGATTGGGAAGGGCAAAGAAGACCCCAGACGGAGTACAGTCTAGAGGGGCCAGAGACTACAAACCTCACTCAAGGAAAAAGATCTTGGGGCGAGTATAACACCAGGCACATCTAAGGCACACATCAACCAAATAACTGATGCAGCATATGGGCGCCTAGCAAACCTCAGAACAGCATTCCGACATCTTAATAAGGAATCGTTCAGGACCCTGTACACCGTGTACGTTAGGCCCATATTGGAGTATGCAGCACCAGTTTGGAGCCCACACCTAGCCAAGCGCGTAAAGAAGCTAAAGAAAGTGCAAAGGTTTGCAACAAGACTAGTCCCAGAGCTAAGGGGTATGTCTTACGAGGAGAGGTTAAGGGAAATGGACCTGACGACACTGGAGGACAGGAGAGATAGGGGGGACATGATAACGAAATACAAAATACTGAGAGGAATTGACATGGTGGACAAAGACAGGATGTTCCAGAGATGGGACACAGCAACAAGGGGACACAGTTGGAAGTTGAAGACACAGATGAATCACAGGGATGTTAGGAAGTATTTCTTCAGCTACAGAGTAGTCAGGAAGCGATGTAATGGAGGCAGATTCCATACATAGCTTTAAGCAGAGGTATGATAAAGCTCATGGTTCAGGGAGAGTGACCTAGTAGCGACCAGTGAAGAGGCGGGGCCAGGAGCTAGGACTCGACTCCTGCAATCTCAGCTAGGTGAGTACACACACACACACACACACACACACACACACACACAGATGTTAGAAAGTATTTCTTTAGCCTTAGAGTTGTTAGGATGTAGAATAATCTGGAGAATGAAGTAGTGGAGGCAAGTTCTATACACAGCTTTAAGAAGAGATATGTTTAAAGCTCTAAAAAGGGAGAGAGTGACCTAATATCGACAAGTGAAGATGCGGGGCCAAGAGCTATGACTCGACCCCTGCAACCACAGTAGGTGAGCACACACAAACACACACACACACATGGACCAGGAGCTAAGACTCGACCTCTGCAACCACAATTAGGTGAGTACAAACACTCACTCGGGAATAAAGAAAGAAAGAGAGCAAGGAGACGTATTGGCGAGATGGAGTTACCTCAGGTAACCTCGCCGGTAGGGATGGTGGAGTTGGAGGGGCAGGGAAGAGCAGGGAGGGTAAGTGTTGCATAAGTAATATTGAGGTAAAGTTGTCTGAAAACTTAATTAGAAATATATATTGGTAAATAATTACCAAATAATTCTATTGAAAATGGCTAAATATAGCTATATATTGATAGAAAATGGTTATGGTAATAGATGTTAGCGGTGTTACAAAGATAGCTATGAAATTGTAAGATCAAGATATAAATAATATAGATAAACTAGTAAATAGAGCCATAAATATTACTGGACAGTAGAGTAATATAATTGATTGTGGCACAAATAGTCACGATATCCTATTGATATTGAAGAGACCACAAACAGCTGTTAAAAGAGTGAATCGCATGAAAACACAGACATCTGTAGCACTCAAAAGGGTTTAGGGCATGGCAGGATTACTAATTAGACACACCGGAAGCAGTGTCCACGACCAACGGAAGTGTTTCAGACCAGATAAATCACAGAGAATTTGAAAATGAGAAAAATGCTGAGTTAACATTTAATTAAACAAATTATTTGTATTTTATGGAAAATATGTCCAAGTTGGGACTGAATATTGTACAGATTGCAAATATTTATATATGGATCTATTTTGAGTCCCACGATTATGAAAGTATTCAGGCCTACAATGGCCTGGTTAAGGGTTGAAGGGAGTGACGGTCCACGGGACTGGTCAGCTTGCTGACCACTTAGGTTACCGATACCAGCAGCACGCAGTCCAACATGACGTTCAATTAATAAAGATTCCCAGTGTTGCTAATGTCTCTTACTCATTAAGTTATCGGTATTGTATACCACTTATAATAAGAAGAGCAACAAACACCATAGCCAGGCTGATTAGGAATTATCTGGAGAGGTTCGTCAAGTTCCCACTCGAAAATTCAACTCCATAAGGAAAAGTTAATTAAAATTACGTAATTTTTATTTGCAATGTTCTGCTTCAAAACTAACATAACAACCTAACCTCTTTTAAAAAATTACGAAATTTAAATTAATATACTTAGCCTATCTAAGATTTTGCATAACAATTTTCACTGTTTACCTTGGAGGGCAAGTGAAGGCTGACGAATCATGAGGTAAACATTGAAAATTACTTCTACTAAAACAAGCTCTATTACCTTACATTATAGCAATCTGTGTCAAAACAACATGAATCAGCCTGCAAATTATTGCTGGTAATAACATATAATGTTTAACTACAGTATTATGAAGAATCGAGGAATATTCGAATAAACGAAATTACTGTACCTAAAGGCACAAAATTTTTAATTAAAATAAATAAAGAGCAGTAAAGTATCTGGCAATGGTTCCAGGGATCATCGCCTCTGCGTCCTGGTCTCCGATGAGGCCTCCTAAATTGAAAAATAATACAGGAATAAGAAATTAAGAACTATTAAGAAACATAAAGGAAAGAATAGATAAGTATATTCTGATAAACTGACATGTTACATGTTCATGAGGCAAGGAAATGACCAGCAATCATCGTCGACTGCGGAAAATTTAACTAACTTCCGTTACACCCCAGTTTGGTAGTAGGGTAATAAATGACCGGTTCGTTGCTGTTTATCAGGCTACTGGTCAAACTTTAGGAAAATACAGAGCATACAGAAAATTGTGTAAGCTGTAGCTCTGGCAGACCACATTCACATTCACTTCCCATACAGAGTAAGAGTGAAAAGATAGTTGTCTAAATATTATTAACGATTAATTAGTTTTATTTTTCTTCTCACTTGGATATTTCAGACTTTTTATATAATATATCTCTGTACTTCTCTTAGTCAGTAGAGGTACATGAGGTACCTTACTGCAGTATTCAAATACAAAAGTGCAAGGAACATGGTACATGGATCAAGAGAACCCGCATGAAGAAAATGAAGCATAAAACAAGAACAATACTGTACATTTCGACCTCACCCTGAGAACCTTCTCAAAAGTCTACTGAAGAGGACCTCGGTCGAATGCCGAAATATACAGTATTCCCGTGTGGATACGTTTATTATCTTATATTTACATACACAAGAAGTACTCTAATTGTGAAGGTCAGTCATATACAGTAAAGAAAATTTTTTATAAATTTCCCAAGGAAAACATATTTAAAAATAATTTTTTATCGCATATCTTTCAGCGTTTTTTCAATTTCCTGGATGCTTTCAGTAACGTCCAAGGAAATAATAGGGTAGCCAGACTGGGCAACATTACAGTCGTAATCAAGGAGCTTGCGCCACAACATCTCCAAGCAACCGTGTAGTAAATATACTGAAGTTGAGTCAAGTCTCGTCCTGTCAGAACCACAGGACCCGGTTTAAAGCTGACTGAGTGGATGGTAGTGCTGAGTATAGTATACAGCACACCTCTTATGTATATATGAACAGCTTTGTAACATAAAACAGCTACTTATTATGGCAAAAGCTGCAGCGTATGAAAAACAGCTGCTCATGTGTGAAGAGGATATACACCCAAGTGGCAGACTTCCCTGCAAATCTATTGTTACCACGTCATGAATATTTTTTTATATTTTATTTAAAACTCAGGTACAAAATATATGGGTACACTAATCAATATGTAACAAGATTACAATCAGTAAAACCGATAATCTTCAGTGACTACAACAATACCAAAGAAACACTTATATAATGACATCAGACTGGCTGTTGGCACTCCAATACAACACTACTTTTATGTACTGTACTTCACATGAAAAGATGGTCTTATAATAAAAAAAACGATAGTCCTACCAGTAAAGCTATACACCCCCCTCCCCTTGAAAACTACCACTTTCTCCTTATATACTCATTGAATCTCTTATACATTTATAAAAGCTTAAGGGCTACTGGTTGGGCTGGTGTTAACGCTCTCGTCGCTTCACACGTGAGGCCAGGGTTCGATTCCCACCAGAGTAGAAACATTGAACGTGTTTCTTTCCACCTTTTATGCTATGTTCCCCATCATAAAATGGGTACCTGGGTGTTAGTAAAACTGTGTGGTCCATCCTGGTACACTGACCTAGTAGGCCTGGTCACAGACCGGCTTCGTGGGCGTTTGACACCTGAACTCTCTCCAGGTAAACTCCAGGTAATGTATAAAACACAATCCTGCCATCTAAAAGGCTGACTGTAATTCAAGGAATATCTGAACATGATGGCACTCATCCACTAATGAAACCAATCCACACCCTAACCCTCATATACCTCATGATAACAATCAATATCGTGCACGGTGGTGGGTTTAATACACTACCGCTGACTCTTCAACCCCCCCCCCCCACTTGCCTAGTAACTATGTCTGCCGTCACCACTCATAACCACCTTCAGTTATTGAATTTAAAAATACATTAGAATACAATAAAATAAGGGAATATAAGAACCCCTTATCGACTCCTCCACAGAAAAATAAATTTTTTACATTTTCTAAATACATACTGGTGATTCATCTTTGTGCTTACAAAATATCCCCCATCCCCTATGCTTTCTATCTCTTGAGTCCAAAGCTAAAACATTATTATACATTTCAAAATCAAATTATATTACAATACTTATCATCCGACTAATATGTGTACATTATTATCACCCTGATTTACATAAGAATTAATACATATATTGACAATCCTCACAATCCTTCCTGCCTTCTAAATACAGTGTACATATATTCAATGACCTTTCGTTATGATCCAATCATATTTACATTACACTTCTCCTTTTCCCCAGTGCAAGATAAAAACCACTTGCACTAGACGTCACAACACATTACATTTGTTCGTATAAAATAAGAACTAACATAATAACTTATAACAATATATAGATAGTAATTATTTGACAAAGTAAAGAATACCAACTAATATGGTAACAGTACACTAGAAATTGTAACTCACACACTAATACATATTCCCATTTTTTATGTATTATCCTGTTCAACAAGATATATATATTTATTAGCAATGTTCCAGAGCATTATCAGACTTTGTCACGCACTAAGTTACACAATATAACTTATGGCTCCTAATAAAACATGTACCGGTCAGTACTACCTCAATCATTAACACCAACCTGGCAAAAGACACTTCAGAAAACCACCCCCTGCCATCCCCTGACCCCATGCTATCTGTATTAAAAACCACAAACTCACATTCCCTTCCATGCTCAAGTTCGTACCTGACGTCGAAAGTCATAAAACCCGTCTCTTAACCAAATGTCACCAGTTCACCCCCCCCTCATTCCTAAACACATTACACCCATATGCTCCACTACCACACACTTTTATTCCACCGTCCATCCTCCACTAATCTCAAAAAAGAACAAAAATGTAGTTTAGGGAGAAAACAGCCCAATCCAGCTCTAAACTACACCCAACCCCAACATTACACCTACCGTCAGATTACGATAACCCAAGGGAAAACTATTTACCCACAACCTCCCATATAGTAGCCTATTTCTGCATACTGTACGATACACACTCGCCGCAACGCCCGCACCCTACATTCACCCCCCACCTCCCGCATGCACCAAGACACATACAAAAAATCTGCCACTACATACATCACTGCCCTCCGAATGTCCTTGGAAACCCCTCCCACATCAAAATGCAAAGTCCTCAAAGTCGAAATGTTTCTCCCCCCCCCGCCACTATACCCAAAACTCTCGCTAACCATGTCCTTACAAAACCCAAGTTTCTCACAAAAATATATAACATGAAAAGCCGTCTCCTCTTCCCCACAATGCAAACAAGTGCCAGCACCTACATAACCCATTCTATAATAGCGCTGACCTTGTGGCTAGAATTCCCATAAAGAATCTATAAACCACTTCACGAACCCTTGGCTTTAATCTGATCTTCCGAAAGTCTTCCCAAATGCCCTTCCAATCATACATCGGGTATGTAGCTACTCCCTGTATCACTGTACCCTGCCAACCTGTCCTTCCCAGCCTACTTACCCTCACTTTTTTTGCTTCCTTTACTGCCAACAAATTTCGCACCATATCTTCACACTCCAGTAGTGCCTTCCCCTTCCACCATTTTCGCACATCCTCCATGACCTCTCCCACCCTTCTACCCCTCTCCCCTCCCACCCTCAAATACCGCTGCTTCACATACACTGCCTTCACTCGTGTGTCCAAAGGTATAAGACCCATCCCACCCTGCCGTACACCCATCATCACCACCTCCTTCCGTAGCCATGGCTTCCCATAACCCCACACATACCTCAAAACTACCCTCTCCAGTTCCTGAATATCGCACGACCTCAGGGGATATATTTCTGCCACGCCCCACACTTTACTGTACACAAGTGTATTTACTACCACCACCCTCTGCTGCAATGTTACATCCCCAGCCCTCCACCCGCGCATCCTACCCATCGCTCTACTCACAACTTCCTTGAATTTTATTCTCTGCGCCTCCCTAGCGTCGCCATATACACAACCCCACATATCTTAATTCTATCCACTACGTTCCACCCATACTGTTCCCCCCAAACCCCCCCACCCACGTGCCTACTTCTAATAACTTTGACTTTGCTCCATTAACCCTCATCCCTGTCGCCCCACCAAAAATCTCTATTATACGTCCCACATTCCCCAATCCTATTTCCCCTCCCACCAAAACTGTGGTGTCATCCACATACCCCACAAACCACATCTCCCATGTCCCACCTCTCCCTGTTCCCACACTCCTTCCTCTATAAGCCTATAAAAAGGGTCCTGCATGCATGCAAAAAGGATTTGAGACAAGGGGCAACCCTGTCGCAAACCCATCCCCATCTGCACCGGCAACCCTAACTTCCCATTAACCTGTACCCTGACCGTTGCAGGCGTATACAAAGTAGTCGCCCAGCGCACAATCTCATCCCCAAAACCCTGTTTTTGTAAAATACTCCACAACATATGTCTATCTACACTGTCATAAGCCTGCTTCCAATCAATCCCCAAGATCCCCCCCCCCTTGTCTTCCCTCCACAAAATCCTTAATTCTTCCATGCCCCTCACGCATACTTCGACCTGGAATCCCACACTGACCTCTATGTAGGACTCGGTCAAGCACCTTTTTCATACGGTTACCTAAAACCTTCGCAAAAACTTTATAATCTGCACACATGAGGGAGATCGCCCTAAAAGCACCCAAGGTCTTCCCCCCCCCTCCCTTATAGACCAAAACTACTACCCCCGTGCTCTGCGATTCCCCCAACACTCCCCTTTCCTTCATACAGTTAAACAACAGGACCAGACATTCCTTCATACAAACCCAATGTGTAATATAGAAATCATTAGGAATTCCATCAATGCCCGGCGCTTTTCCCCTACTCAAGCCCATTACCGCCTCCTCCACCTCCTCCTCACTGATCCTACCCTCCATTACCGCTCTCTCCTCCTTCCTAAAAAACCTCGAATTCCTTCTCCCAGAATCTCTCCCTCCCTCTCTCCTCCCACCCCCTGTCCTCCCCCCCGCTTAAATTTCCCCCTAAACCAATGATCAGCATAATTGCTCATTCCATCGGTGGTACTAAGTACCTGCCCCACCCTATATCCCCCCACCCCTTACATACTTTCTAAACCCATAATCGTGGTCATCTGTTGCCTATTCCTAAAACTCCTCAAAACACATCCTGACGGTTTGTCACCCCATAGAACCTCCTCTAAACCTTCCCTCACACGTATCGCATCAAAACGAGAATTTTGTATATCCCTCAATCTTCCCCTTAAAACCTCTATTTCTCCATGTCTATCCCCCACTCCCCCTTCATAACAATCATTTAGCTGCCCCTCTAAATATTTTGTAAACCATACCTCCACCTCGCCTCATCCCGTCCTCTATGCTGGTAATACTCCCTAATCTGCAATTTAGCGTGCTTCTCCCACCATTCCAAGACATCCTCCTCTTCGTTCGAGCCTCCCATAGTTGCTTCCACCATTCCCTAAAAAACAACCCCCTCCCCCTCTCCTGAAGTAGCCTCACATTCTTTTCCAATAACCCACATACCTACGAACCATCCCTTCCCATGCCATCTCTGCCAAAATGGGCACGATGGTCCGAAAAAACCTAAATCTATCGTCATTACAACGTTCTACTGTTATATCTCGAGTTATATATATACGATCCAACCATGGCCGCATAAACCCCTCCGCATAAACGTGTGCTCTACTTTCCACCCATCGCCCCTGACTTGTCATAAACCCCTGCATCCCTCAACAAAACCCTCAATACCCCAAGCACACACCCTGCCCCTCTCGGCTCCACATCCTTATTCGTGATTACACAATTCCAATCCCCACCTATTATAGAAACCATTGGTAAACCCCACATGTAGAAAAGCAAAACCTCCCTTACAAAATTCACCTTTACCCGTATGTTACTATCTGCCGGCATATATATCCCGGTGGCCTGGTGGCTAAAGCTCCCGCTTCACACACGGAGGGCCCGGGTTCGATTCCCGGTGGGTGGAAACATTCGACACGTTTCCTTACACTTGTTGTCCTGTTCACCTAGCAGCAAATAGGTACCTGGGTGTTAGTCGACTGGTGTGGGTCGCATCCTGGGGGACAAGATTAAGGACCCTAATGGAAATAAGTTAGACAGTCCTCGATGACGCACTGACTTTCTTGGGTTATCCTGGGTGGCTAACCCTCCGGGGTTAAAAATCCGAACGAAATCTTATCTTATCTTAATCTCACCCCATATCCCCTCCACCCTCGCCACCCTCCCCTCCCCTCCCTCTTCCCACTTGAGCACGTGGAATGGGCTGGACTCCCTCACTCTGCCACTGCCACCCACCCCTTTAATTTCCCTGAACTACCAACATACATCTTAAACCGTTCAGCCTCAACTCTCTGCCATACTTGAAATTATGTTCTTGATAAAACACACATCAATGTTAAAACCGCAAAACATCCTCCAACCATACTCGTTTACCGTCAGCTCTAAGACCATTCACGTTTATCGTTAGACACTTAAAGATTCAGAAAGGGTGGCTTTCCTCTGTGTCCTGTCTGTTCCACTTTTTGCTGCTTGTCTTTTCCCGTGCACTCTTTCCCGCCTGGACCCCCTCCCCCCCTGTGCACTACCCTGCCCCTTCTTAATCACTCCCACCTACGTCTTCTTCCCTGTACGCTGAGCTGGTGTTATAACCTCCTCATCCGACGAGCCTCCAGCCCACTTTCTAGATGTGCCCTCAATTTCCATATCAGTATTTCCATTCCCCTTATGCACCTCAGCTTCCACCTGTAGCAACTGCAACATGCCAGGCTCTGACCCCAGAGGCCCTGGAATCTGCTCAATCAAGTCCTTCTCAACCATCAGAATTCTCCTGTCTGTAGATGGGTTCTCCTCCGCAGGCACGTCCAGGAAAGACTTAATCATCTCCTGTAGGGGCGTAGATAACTCCTGTGGATCACCGGTCTCTCCCACCCCCACAGGCTGCTGCTCAACTCCCGGGCTCGTTTGCGGGGGAGCATCCGAAGCCACTGGTAGCGTCACACAATTCTCTTCCACGCCCTCCACTTCGTCCGCCCAATTACCTTTGCCTGCTGCACTCAAAGTCTTCGGCAGAGGTTCCGCCTGCGACTCTGTGACTACTTGCCGTTCCCAAGGCCGCGGCGCTGCTGCTTTACCACATCCAGCTGCCATGTGGTCAAAAGCGCCGCACAGGCGACACGTCATTGCGTTGTCCCGCGTAGGTCACATACAGCTGTGTCCTAAAATCCTCCAGGACAACATACGATGGAATAGGTCTTCTTAAAGACATCTTGACGGTGTAAGATCCAGCCGGCAACCCTTCATAGATTCCCTCCGTCCATCGAACTAAAGTTATAGCAAAGGGCACCTCACCATATCTTTGAAATGCCTCTCTGTTTATCCACATCGCCTGCCTCGAAGGAACGTTACGGATCCTCATCCAGGTGTAGTATTTTGAGGCATCCCGCAGGCGTACCTCCAGACCAGATGATACGGTGATGTTCTTCTGGTACTGAGTCACCGTCCTTTCATATGCCTCCACTGTGCAGAACTTTATGAAGATTCGTGATGAACCATTAAGTGCTATTCCGTGTAATTCTTCAACTTCAATGCCAAACGTGTCCCGTATAATCGCTGGTAATAAAACAGAGGCATTCGTAGGGAAAATTGCCCCTTTAACAAGGTCAACACACACGGTGTTGCTCCTCCTGCGGTAGCTGGCAGCCATCTTGGTGAAAACAGGAAGTTGCGCACCAGAGAAAGCAGGAGCTGTTTGCTCAGTGCGTCCACTCAGCCCGAAAGCGAAGAGGACAATGTCATGAATATTACACACCACCTGGGTCACTCTACCTTAAGGTTGCTGTCACTCTCCTTATTATCTTTGCCCTGACAGAATAATTTATGTATAACTCTATATATCGTATTGTAATTTATATACAAATATATATGTCGTATTGTAACCAAGAACGAGTGGCATTTAATCAATAACAACACTGCGACTAGCCGAGGGCTCGAAGCCATGTTTTGGCCCGCCTCATGGTGAGCAAAAATCACATGACGCTCAAACCCACAGGACCACCCAATCCTACAAAGATCACGCACCCAGCAGAGCTAGGTGTTGTACCGTGATTGGAGGACATATGATATCGTATGTCCTGGACCTAAATGTTGTCGATAATTTCTTTTATAAAGTGTAGGTTAGTTGTGTATTGTTCCAGCGACGTTAATATGATTATTATTTTTCATCTAATTTCACGCAGAAATAAAACTGCGTTGGTTCAAGACAGATTTTGGAGTGAGGCGGATAAGGGACGAAGTTGGCTACCCAACTCAGGCATACATTAACCTAATAGTCTATTGTCATTATGCAAATTCAAGAGACACCCACCCCTTTCACTGTGGATGACCTGGTGTATATATATTACGCGCTCGAGTCAGTAAAGTGGTTAATTAAGATTTATTGTGTCTTAAAAATAATACGTTGCACGTGGACTGCAGGGGAAGTAGTTAGACTCTTATTTTAGGTCGAATCAGGTCATATTAGAAATCTAGGAGATAGAGAAACCGTCATTATCTGTCCCTTTCTGCAACTTTTTTTTGTCGCTTGTTAAAACTTCCGGTGTACTTTCCCGTATTTCTTTTAAAATCTCTTCTGCGTTTTAAATCGTATGAGCTCCTCTAAGTTTGCATATGAGACTCAAAGTGAACGTCTTTCTGCCCTAGACAAACGGGCAAAGTTAGCTCGTAAATATAAGTTTTTAGCCTAAACGCGAATTTATTCAGATGTCAACCACAGCGATTATTATTATTATTATAATCAAGGGGGAAGCGCTAAACCCGGAGGATTATACAGCGCCTGGGGGGGGGGGATGTGGAAGGCATTCAGGCTTAATTCGGGGAACTGGAGCACAGATCCAATTCCCTAAATCAAGAGCCCCTCACCAACATCAAGGAACCTTCCTTGAGGGGTCAACCACAGCGAGAGTAGAATTGTTGTCTTTATTGGCATGGGAGGTAGCAATGTTGTGTTGTTAACATTGGGAGGTACTAGTGTAATGTCGTTAAGCGTGGAAGGTTGCAGGCTTGTGTTGTTAATATTAGGAGGTACTAATGTTAATGACATGTAGCAGTGTTAAGCTTGTTCATCGTAGATATTCGTTTGCTCCCGAAATTTTGTGTTAAACATAATCTTCTGATAGAGCTCAGAGTCAAGGTTCAGTGTGAGTGCCACTTGATTTATTAGCTCCTTCAGTGAGTGAATTAGCTGTTTCCTATTACCTTTGTTTAAATTATATCATTATGGAGAGAGAGAGAGAGAGAGAGAATTGAATTAAAGTCATCGTAGAAGGTGACAGGTGTTCAGAGGCAAATAAAACAACTTATTCACGCAAGTTAATCTAAAAATTATAAGATGGTACGTAAATAACTAACACTTTGAAAAAGAAACTTTACAGGACGTTTCGGTGTACCCTGAACCATTATCACGTCATCTCTCGTTGTGACTTGATAATAACCGAGTGAGCTATTTTTGAAATTTTCCATCTTGTAAAGATGGTACCACGACCTAGAGCTCGGCCTCTTCTCTGCAAATTCAAATCACTAATTACACGAACACAGTAGCGTAAATTTGTACTAACAACAATTTTGAGAAAAATGCTGCTGCTGATGATTTTTTTTTCTATTTTTAACAGTGAAGCTTTTCTTAATGTCTTGCTGGTATTGTCTTCCTTTGATACAGCGCATTAATGTGATTTATCTTAAATAAAGAGGAACTTACAGTGCATTGTAAACACATTGACGGATGTGTCAGTAAAGAGGCTAAGGTAGTATGCTGACGATTTTTTTGTGGTTTATACAGAAAGATAATATAGCAAGACATACAATATGGCATACTAAGATATCTTAATGAAAATAAACAACTATCAACTTTGAGGACATATATTAAATATATTTTATTATAGGTATAATGCATTACGATTATACTGAAAATTGCATCAACGTGCACTGCTGTTATTGCTCAATTAGAGCCTAATTGAGAGGCCTTTGTTTAAATGGTGTCGCACTACCGTCCACGGGAGGAATATAGAGGGGAAGGGGGAGTCAACACTAGGTGTTTCTGCGGAAAAAAGTCATCGTCGAAATCTATTCTGAGTCAAGTGTCTCAGTCATAAGTAGAAGATGAAGAGGCTATATATGGACAAGGGCAAACCACTGCTCGAAACGGTAGTCCGGAATTATCCATTTAGAATCTATATTTGGACGTGGGCGACCCTCAAGTCGCAGTTACCAGTTTAAAGATACCGATGTCAGAGCGTTGGGCCGCTTCACAGAGTTTCAAGCTTAACCGCCTTATTGCTACCGCGTCTTTAGTTCTTAAAGCTACACTAACAGGCGTGGTTTCCCACTGTACCATCACGCAAACTTAGCAGCCAAGGTCTCCCACTGAAGAATAACGCAAGATACACACTGTGAGATTATCTTTTTTAATAGGATCGAGAGCCTAGCTCATGTAAACATTAAACAGCTAAGTCACTAGTGTATAACACCGATACGTCAGCGGTTGCTTAAATACCGAGTCACCACATGACAAAAACTCTTGTTAGGAGACTTCTTTTTCTCTTTCCCGACGAACAACACAGCTTCCAAATTACTGTTGAAGAATTAAAGGGTACACACCACGTCCCTCCATCCTGGAAAGAAGCTCAGTCTCTTCGTACAAAAGAATTCGCAGTCGCTCTGTGAATCACACCTGAGGTGAAGTGTATGGTGCTCTCTCTTCCAGCAAAGGGTTGGCCCAATTCCGTCGTGATTAACCAGTGAAATTCATAATAATTGAATATTATTGTGCTTTACTTGGTGGCAGCAGCGATGGCTCCAACGACGCTCCTGCTCCCACTGCCGCTGTCGTTCCACGGTCCGTCCTTTTAATAATAGACATCGTGGTTCTGTTGTAAAAAACAGTGAAATGGGTGAGTATTGACCACACCTTGAACAGTTGTGATACGATTGTTTTATTGTAGCCGCGAAAGTGGGTGTTCGTTGTCTTTTCACGCGACAGACTCTTTTTGAGTCAGTTATCTTATATTTAAAGTTTTCTAACCTAGGTTAACATAACCTAACCTAACGTTAAATATGTCCTGTAAACCGTATGTGAAGAAATAACGTAGTTGCTAGGGGGATGGGTTGCATTCTAGGAACGGAAGGGAAGTGCACACTCCCACTTCACCTCCAAATTAATCTCAGTCTTAAATATCAGGGAAACTAAAGTTAGGAAAATTAAATATAACTAGATGTATATCAGTCGCTGCGTAATTTAAGAGAGAGGCATCTCCTTATTGCACAAGCCTAGCCCCCTCTACCTTAATGTGCACGCTTGAGAAATAGTGCTGCAAAGTTTCAAATGCAGTAAAATGTAAGCAGTGAAAATAATAATCTAACCAGAAGAGATATTCACAAGTTATCAAATGGAAACTAATATCCCAATTTTTTAAAAAAAAGGCAAATTGTTTTTTAAACATTCCAAATCTAATTCTAACCTTCCGCTAAGAAACACCAACTTTCAAGTCAAAAATGAAGAACATTCCCTTATAATAAAGTCAATTTTATTTATGTTTTCGGTGAATACTTTTTTACACTGATTTTGAGGGCACACAGACGTTATGGGAACATAAAGAGTACATAACGAAGATTTAACTAAGGATATCCTGATACAGTCAAACACTGTGACTAATTTCTATTCAGAAGAGATATTCTTCAAATATTTCACGGAAACCAGTTTGTTTAATAAAATGATATATTAAAACTTAAACAACATAAAATCAACAGGAAGTTTCATTTGAGGGAAGACATATCAACACAAAAAAGGTTTGAAGTCGACCAGACGATACATTATCCAATTATCGCACGCTTTCATCTGTACATATCGTGGGTTGAAATTAAGACACACGTGCAACATCTGGGTATCTATATTGTAGACGTTTCGCCATCAATTGGCTTTATCAATACAAATTCTAAGACATAACTTGAAGACAGTAGAACTATATACAGAAGATGAGGTAATCAGTCCCTCAACCTAGGAGTAGGTGCAAAGAGCACCATAGTCGTAGAGATTCAGAATTCTACGACTATGGTGCTCTTTGCACCTACTCCTAGGTTGAGGGACTGATTACCTCATCTTCTGTATATAGTTCTACTGTCTTCAAGTTATGTCTTAGAATTTGTATTGATAAAGCCAATTGATGGCGAAACGTCTACAATATAGATATCCAGATGTTGCACGTGTGTCTTAATTTCATCTTGTCGGTATTATATACCATTCTTACACATATCGTGGGTTACACTAGATAGACAGAAAGATAGACATCCTCAGTTCTCTTGTTTATTATACAAGTGAATAATACACTCGGAGCTGTACCCGCACACGTCCTACCTCTAGGCCTCTAGGATTCAAACTGTATGTCTAATACTTGGTACTAGCTGCTGAACAGTTGCCTATGACGCATGAGCATAGCTGGACATCTATCAGCACAGCATGACATCTATGAGCATAGCATGACATCTATGTGCATAGCATGACATCTTTGAGCATAACATGACATCTATGAGCATAGCATGACATCTATGTGCATAGCATGACATCTTTGAGCATAACATGACATCTATGAGCATAGCATGACATCTATGAGCATAGTATGACATCTATGAGCATAGCATGGCATCTATGAGCATAGCATGGCATCTCTTCTATAAAAGCATATCCGATCCTAACCGTTGCTGCCCGTGGCTCAGCGTCTACCGACGTTACTGACTCACACAATCCAACAAAGATTTCCCCCGACACAACCTAAACCTCCCAAAAGCTTAGTTCAGTTCATGAGATTCATGAGCCATTTAAGACAGCCATAAAAATTTTGTTTATTTTAATCAGGAGTAAGCTCTAAACCCGTAGTGATGTCATATAACATCTGCGGAATGGGAAGCAGTAAGATTCGATGTAGGGGGAGGACAAGTCCAGTTCCTCGGATCAACAGCCCCTCCTGGAGAAATTCTCAATATTTAGTGAATTTCAAGATTAAAAGTTACAATAACACTTATACGTCTAACAACACCAACTTTCTTCTAGCAACACTAACCTTCTTCTAACAACAACTTTCTTCTAACAACAACTTTCTTCTAACAACAACTTTCTTCTAACAACACTAACCTTCTAACAACACCAACTTTCTTCTAACAACACTAACCTTCTAACAACACCAACTTTCTTCTAACAAAACTAACCTTCTTCTAACAACACTAACTTTCTTCTAACAACACTAACCTTCTTCTAACAACGCCAACTTTCTTCTAACAACAACTTTCTTCTAACAACACTAACCTTCTTCTAACAACAACTTTCTTCTAACAACAACTTTCTTCTAACAACGCTAACCTTCTTCTAACAACATCTTTCTTCTAACATCAACTTCTTCTAACAACACTAACCTTCTTCTAACAACACTAACCTTCTAACAACACCAACTTTCTTCTGACAACATTAACCTTCTAACAACATCAACTTTCTTCTAACAGCTTTCTTTTAACAACACTAACCTTCTAACAACATCAACTTTCTTCTAACAACATCAACTTTCTTCTAACAACATCAACTTTCTTCTAACAACATCAACTTTCTTCTAACAACACTAACCTTCTTCTAACAACATCAACTTTCTTCTAACAACACTAACCTTCTTCTAACAACATCAACTTTCTTCTAACAACACTAACCTTCTTCTAACAACATCAGCTTTCTTCTAACAACACTAACCTTCTAACAACATCAACTTTCTTCTAACAACACCAACTTTCTTCTAACAACATCAACTTTCTTCTAACAAAACTAACCTTCTTCTAACAACAACTTTCTTCTAACATCAACTTTCTTCTAACAACATAACCTTCTCTTAAAAACAACTTTTTTTCTAACAACAACTTTTTTCTAACAACACTAACCTTCTAACAACAACTTTCTTCTAACAACAACTTTCTTCTAACAACACTAACCTTCTTCTAACAACACCAACTTTTCTTCAAAAAAAACACTAACCTTCTAAACAACACCAACTTTTTTCTAGCAACAACTTTCTTCTAACAACACTAACCTTCTAACAAAACCAACTTTCTTCTAAAACAACTTTCTTCTAACAACACTAACCTTTTTCTAACAAACAAACCCAAATTTCTTCTAACAACAACAACTAACAGCACAACCTTTTTCTAACAACACCAACTTTCTTCTAACAACTTTCTCCTAACAACACTAACCTTCTAACAACAACTTTCTTCTAACATCAACTTTCTTCTAACAACACTAACCTTCTTCTAACAACAACTTTCTTCTAACAACAACTTTCTTCTAACAACAACTTTCTTCTAACAACAACTTTCTTCTAACAACACTAACCTTCTTCTAACAACACCAACTTTCTTCTAACAACACTAACCTTCTAACAACACCAACTTTCTTCTAACAACAACTTTCTTCTAACAACACTAACCTTCTTCTAACAACACCAACTTTTTTCTAGCAACAACTTTCTTCTAACAACACTAACCTTCTTCTAACAACAACATTCTTCTAACAACACTAACCTTCTTCTAACAACGCCAACTTTCTTCTAACAACAACTTTCTTCTAACAACACTAACCTTCTTCTAACAACAACTTCCTTCTAACAACTTTCTTCTAACAACACTAACCTTCTAACAAAAGCCAACTTTCTTCTAACAACACTAACCTTCTTCTAACAACAGCTTTCTTCTAACAACACTAACCTTCTTGTAGCAACAACTTTCTTCTAACAACACTAACCTTCTTCTAACAACACCAACTTTCTTCTAACAACACTAACCTTCTAACAACAGCTTTCTTCTAACAACACTAACCTTCTTGTAAAAACAACTTTCTTCTAACAACACTAACCTTCTTCTAGCAACATCAACTTTCTTCTAACAACAGCTTTCTTCTAACAACACTAACCTTCTAACAACATCAACTTTCTTCTAACAACATCAACTTTCCTTCTAACAACATCAGCTCTTCTAAAAAACATCAACTTTCTTCTAACAACACTAACCTTCTTCTAACAACATCAACTTTCTTCTAACAACACTAACCTTCTTCTAACAACATCAGCTTTCTTCTAACAACAACTTTCTTCTAACAACACTAACCTTCTAACAACATCAACTTTCTTCTAACAACATCAACTTTCTTCTAACAACATCAACTTTCTTCTATCAACATCAACTTTCTTCTAACATCATCAACTTTCTTCTAACAACACTGACCTTCTTCTAACAACATCAACTTTCTTCTAACAACACTAACCTTCTTCTAACAACATCAACTTTCTTCTAACAACGCTAACCTTCTGTCATGTGGGTTCGATAACGAGGATGGGGCAAAAACACTCACGTAGGCTGGTTAGTGCGTATAATTATAACGGAAAGTATGGGAAGCGCCATCAGCCGCCCTGCCTGTCTCTGCTCCCTATCTCAGACTGATCCACCAGTGCCTAGCGGGTGAACGGCATTCAAAAACATGCTATGGTCAGCAGCAACATGAATAACAGTCAGTGATTCACAAAGACGGTTGGTAGTGAGTCATCTACTGGTAACTGGTTACTGGAAACTGGTACTACTGAGAGCTCGGCGACACTAACGTATGTCGTCCCGACATACAGCTAATACAAACTAGAGATGGCAGGTGTACGGCTTGGGCTGATTCTATACAATGT
This sequence comes from Cherax quadricarinatus, assembly GCF_026875155.1. Lineage (NCBI taxonomy): Eukaryota > Metazoa > Arthropoda > Malacostraca > Decapoda > Parastacidae > Cherax > Cherax quadricarinatus. The sequence goes on from NC_069419.1 coordinate 26,155,164, forward strand.
CAAAGTTCTAACAACACTAACCTTCTTCCAACAACATCAACTTTCTTCTAACAACACTAACCTTCTTCTAATAACGTCAACTTTCTTCTAACAACATCAACTTTCTTCTAACAACACTAACCTTCTTCTAACAACACTAACCTTCTTCTTACAACATCAACTTTCTTCTAACAACATCAACTTTCTTCTAACAACTCTAACCTTCTTCTAACAACACTAACCTTCTTCTAACAACATCAACTTTCTTCTAACAACACTAACCTCCTTCTAACAACATCAGCTTTCTTCTAACAGCATCAACTTTCTTCTTACAACATCAATTTTCTTCTAACAACATCAGCTTTCTTCTAACAACATCAACTTTCTTCTAACAACATCAACGATCACTAGAGGCTTTCTAAAGTTATCACATGGACACCAATATCGAGATATAAATTTGGGAAGAGAAGATCACTTGATGGGAAAAAAAAAACATTAAAAAATTTTCAAAATATTAGATATAAAAGCTGTAAAATGCAATTTTGACCCCAACAACACCAGTTTTTTGGGGGGGGGGCCCCGATAGTTAAAATTCTTTTGGG
>NC_069419.1:26156244-26225769 GCF_026875155.1 Cherax quadricarinatus
CCCTTTTGGTAAAATCCCGGGCTGCTGCCCCCCCCCCCGGCTCACCCGGGGTACCGCCCCGGATGAACACCACTGGCGATCAACCATGAAAAGCGAGTCCATGTTTATAACAAAATACCCCTATGATTGGCGAATTTTACGATTGCCGGGAACTACGAAAAGCGGGGGACTACTGTATATGTATATACAGTGGACCCCGTTAACGATTTTAATCCGTGCAAGAGGGGTAATTGTTATGCGAAATAATCGCTATGTGAATGAATTTTCCCCATAAGAAATAATGGAAATCAAATTAATCCGTGCAAGACAACCCAAAAGTATGAAAAAAAAAAATTTTACCACATGAAATATACATTTTCCCACACACAAAGAGAAGGATACATGCACAATAGTAGAGTAGTACATGCACAGTATATATTGTGCATGTACTAGTCTACTAAATGAAGAATAAATGACACTTACCTTTATTGAAGATGCAGCAATGACTGATGAGACACTGTGTCCTGGGAGTGCCTTTTCCCTCCTGAGTACTGTAGGTCCTGTTTGGCATTTTCTTCCAGAACAGGCCTTATCACACTGTGTATGCCACTACGATTCTTAAATCTCTCAAACCAAACCTTTGCTGGCTTTAAATTCACCATATGAGCACTAGTTCCAGGCATTTTTCCCTGTTCACCTGGGTGTTAGTCGACTTGTGTGGGTTGCATCCTGGGAGACAAGATTAAGGACCCCAATGGAAATAAGTTAGACAGTCTTCGATGACACTGACTTTTTTGGTTATCCTGGGTGGCAAATCCTCTGGGTTAATTGTTTCTTGGTATTCTCAATAAGCCACACCAACAACGGTGCTACAGCAGCAGCAGCAGCTGACAGTGCAGCAGCAGCAGCAGCTGACAGTGCAGCAGCAGCAGCAGCTGACAGTGCAGCAGCAGCAGCAGCAGCTGCACCACCAATAGTAGCGATACTTATCAATGATCTTTTTCTTCATCTCTATTGTAATTCTCACCCTTATTGCTGTAGGGTTGGCACTAGAAGCTTTCTTGGGGCCCATGGTCACTTATTTTCCAGAAAAAGCACCGAAAACACTGTAATAATACGAAATATTCCGATTGTATGCTTGGATGTTACCGCGGAGGCTGGTTTTTAAGCGGTATGTGAGCAAAATTTTTGCGATTAAAGTAAGCGGTATGCGAAATAATCGCTATGTGATGCCATCGTTATGCGGGGGTCCACTGTATAATATATATATATATATATATATATATATATATATAATATAATATATATATATATATATATATATATACAGGAAGGCCCCACTTATACGGCGGGTTAGGTTCCAGGCTACCGCCGTAAAGCGGAAACCGCCGTAAAGTGGAACACCCTTTTTTTTCCACTTAAAAATGCATACAAACACTAGATAACAAGTTTACACTAACATATATTAAGTTTAGCAATAGAACCAGGCATCAAAAAACAATAAAAAAGTACAATACACACATAGTGCACTCATTACTTACCTTAAAATATTTATAGTCTTAATCTAGGGTGAGACAAGTAGTATTTATTGTAAGAAATCAAGTGTGGTATGTATTGTAATAAGCCAGGCTACCTTACCAGGCCACCCCACCCACACATAGTTATGTAAACAAACCAGGCTCCCACATCTTATATTTATGTTTATTTATTCTATTGTGGGGTGTATTTATCATCTTTTTATGTTATGTATCGTGTTTATTATATAATTTTGAAAAAAATATCATGCTGGATTAATGAAAATGTGTATATTACCGTAATATACGACATTTAATGAGACTCAGTATTGTTATTATCACCACTTGTGCAAGTCGTCTGCTCACATCTCACATTTGTTTATTTATTCTACTGTGGGGTGTATTTATCTTATTTATATGTTATGCATCGTGTTTATTTATATAATTTTGAAAAAAGTATCATGGATGGATTAATGAAAATGTGTATATTACCGTAATATACGACATTTAATGAGACTCAGTATTGTTATTATCACCACTTGTGCAAGTCGTCTGCTCACATCTCACATTTGTTTATTTATTCTACTGTGGGGTGTATTTATCTTATTTATATGTTATGCATCGTGTTTATTTATATAATTTTGAAAAAAATATCATGGATGGATTAATGAAAATGTGTATATTACCGTAATATACGACATTTAATGAGACTCGGTGAGTATTGTTATTATGGCGTCACTTGTGGAAGTCGTCTGCTCACATCTCACATTTATGTTTATTTATTCTACTGTGGGGTGTATTTATCTTATTTATATGTTATGCATCGTGTTTATTATATAATTTTGAAAAAAATATCATGGATGGATTAATGAAAATGTGTATATTAACGTAATATACGACATTTAAATGACTCGATGTATGTAAGTTTATTTAGGTACAGGTATACATAAGTATAATTATCAGAGTATATAAAAATATGAAATAACTTTTAAAAACATTTGAAATTTTGGAGTTTCCAGACAAAATGGAGAGACTTAGTGCTTACTGAGCTCATGGAGAATGTAAACAAACAGGGTGGGGCACGGTGACCGTATTAGAAAGTCAGGTGGGGGAGCCGTATAGTGAGTTTTGGTCATAATTTGAAATGTCCGTATTAGCGGAACGCCGTAAAGTGAAACGCCGTAAAGCGGGGCCTTCCTGTATATATATATATATATATATATATATATATATATATATATATATATTATATAGTGTGTGTGTGTGTGTGTGTGTGTGTGTACTCACCTAATTGTAGTTGCAGGGGCCGAGACTCAGCTCCTGGCCCCGCCTCTTCACTGATCGCTACTAGGTCTTCTCCTTCTCTGCTTCCTGAGCTTTGTCATACCTCTTCTTAAAACTATGTATGATTCCTGCCTCCACTACTTCACTTGCTAGCTATTCCACTTCCTGACGACTCAAATGACTGAAGAAATACTTCCTAACGTCCCTGTGACTCGTCTGAGTCTTCAGCTTCCAGTTGTGACCCCTTGTTTCTGTGTCCCCTCTCTGGAACATCCTGTCTCTGTCCACCTTGTCTATTCCCTGCAGTATCTTGTATGTCGTTATCATGTCTCCCCTGACCCTTCTGTCCCCCAGTGTCGTCAATCCGATTTCCTCAACCTTTCCTCGTACGACATTCCCCTGAGCTCTGGGACTAGCCTTGTTGCAAACCTTTGTACTTTCTGTAACTTCTTGACGTGCTTGACCAGGTGTGGGTTCCAGACTGGTGCTGCATACTCCAGTATGGGCCTAACATACACGATTCCTTATTAAGGTATCGGAACGCTATTCTCAGGTTTGCCAGGCGCCCGTATGCTGCAGCAGTTATTTGGTGGATGTGTGCCTCCGGTGATGTGCTCGGTGTTATGGTCACCCCAAGGTCTTTCTCCCTGAGTAAGGTCTGTAGTCTTTGTCCACCTAGCCTATACTCTGTCCCGCGTCTTCTTTGCCCCTCCCCAATCTTCATGACTTTGCATTTGGCAGGGCTGAATTCGAGAAGCCAGTTTCTGGACCACGCGTCCAGCCTGTCCAGGCCTCTTTGCAGTCCTGCCTCATCCTCATCCGATTTAATTCTTCTCATCAGCTTCACATCATCTGCGAATAGGGACACTTCAGAGTCTATTCCTTCCAACATGTCGTTCGCATATATCAAAAATAGCACTGGTCCAAGAACTGACCTCTGTGGGACCCCGCTCGTCACAGGCGCCCACTGTGATACCTCTCCACGTACCATGACTCGTTGTTGCCTCCCTGTCAGGTATACCCTGATCCATTGCAGTACCCTCCCTGTTATATGCGCCTGATCCTCTAGCTTCTGCACTAATCACTTGTGAGGAACTGTGTCAAAGGCCTTCCTGCAGTCCAGGAAAATGCAATCAACCGACCCCTCTCTCTCGTGTCTTACTTCTGTTACCTTGTCATAAAACTCCAGAAGGTTTGTGACACAGGATTTGCCTTCCATGAACCCATGCTGGTTTTCCTTTATAATCTTGTTCTGTTCCAGGTGTTCCACCATTCTACTCCTGATAGTCTTCTCCATGACTTTGCATGCTATACATGTTAGAGACACAGGTCTGTAGTTTAGTGCCTCGTTTCTGTTTCCTTTCTTAAATATGGGGACTACATTTGCTGTCTTCCATTTCTCAGGTAGTTGCCCAGTTTCAAGGGATGTGTTGAAGACTGTGGTTAGGGGGCACACACAGCATCTCTGCTCCTTCTCTAAGGACCCATGAGGAGATGTTGTCCGGTCCCATCGCCTTTGAGGTATCAAGGTCACTTATCAGCTTCTGCACTTCCTCCTCGGTTGTTCGTATGTCATCCAACATTTGTTGGTATATTCCCTCTTGATGTTCCCTTCTGTACTGTCTTCCCAGAGCCCTTCCTGTCTCTACTGTAAAAACTTCCTTAAATCTCCTGTTTAGCTCCTTACATACCTCCTGATCATTTCTTGTGAGTTCCCCACCTTCTGTCCACAGTCTGATCACCTGGTCTTTGACTGTTATCTTCCTCCTGATGTGGTTATACAACAGTTTCGGGTCAGTCTTGACTTTCGATGCTGTTATTTTCATACTGTCGCTGTGTGTGTGTGTGTGTGTGTGTGTGTGTGTGTGTGTGTGTGTGTGTGTGTGTGTGTGTGTGTACTCACCTATTTACTCACTCACCTATTTGTGGTTGCAGGGGTCGAGTCCTAGCTCCTGGCCCCGCCTCTTCACCGGTTGCTACTAGGCCCTCTCTCTCCCCGCTCCATGAGCTTTATCAAACCTCGTTTTTAAAACTGTGATGGTTCCTGCCTCCACTACGTCATTTTCTGGGTTTTCCCACTGCCTTACAACTCTATGACAAGAAATACTTCCTACTATCTCTCTGACCATTTTGTCTTAAAAATTCCATTGTGGCCTCTTGTTTCTGTGCCCCCTCCCGGAAAATCCTGTCTTGTCCCCCTTGCTATTCCACGCAGTATTTTATATGTCGTTATCATTTCCCCGACCCTCCTGTCCTCCATTGGTCAGGCCGTTTTTCCCTTAATCTTTTTTTCATGGGACTTCCCCCTTAGCTCTGGAACTAACCTTGTCGCAAACCTTTTGATTTCCTAGTTTTTGAGTGCTTTATAAGTGCGGGTTCCAAACGGTGCTGCTTTACTCCATTGGGGGCCTGCATACCGTTGTACATGTTTTAAATGTTTCCCTTTACAAAGGGTTCGAATGCTGTTCTCGGGTTTGCCGGGCGCCCAAGCGCAGAGTTACTTTTTGATTTTGGCTTCCGGAGACATGCTCGGTGAAATTTCACCCCAAGACTTTCCCCTTTGAGTGGGGTTTTGCAGTCTTTGGCCCCCTACCATACTCTGTTGTGGTTTTTGTGCCCCCCCCTATTTTATGATTTTGCATTTGGCAGGTTTAAAATTCCCGAGAAGCCATTTCGGGACCAGGTTCCGTCGTCCAGGTCCTTGAATCCTCCTGGCCCTCATCAGATTTAATTCTCCTCATTAACTTCAAAACATCTGCAAACAGGGACACTTCGGTCTAACCCCCGTCTGTTTTTTCCACAAACCAAAAATACAGGTCCTAGGACCGACCCTGGGCCCCGCTCGTCACAGGTGCCCATTTATACATCATTACGTACCATGACCGTTTTTTGCCCCCCGTCAGGTATTCTGACCTTTTGCATGCCCTTCCTGTTATATGCCCTAGCTCTATTTCTGCACTAATCTCTTGTGGAACGGTCAAAGGGCCTTTTGCAGTCCAAGAAGATGCAATCAACCCACCCCTCTCTCTTTGTCTTACTTCTTTTTTTTTACAAAAAACCCCAATAGGTTTGGACACAGGATTCCTTCCGTAAATCCTGGGGTTGGTTTTATACTCCTGTCCGTTCCAGGGGCTCCACCACATCCTCCGATAATCTCTCCAAAATTTTTGCATACTATACACGTAAAGACACAGGTTATGTTTAGTCCCCTCTTTTCTGTCTCCTTTTTTAAAATGGGAACTACTTTTTGCCGTCTTCCATACCTCAGGTGTTCCCCATTTCCAGGGAGTTTTTAAAAGTTTGGGGGTAAGTGGCCGCAAAACAATCTGCCCCCTCTCAAGGACCCACGGGGAAAATTTTTGTCTGGTCCCTTTGCCTTTGAGGTATCGAGTCCCTTACAGTTTCTTCACCCCTCCCTCGTATGTATGTCGTCCAAACACTTTTTGGGGTGTATTCCCTTGCTGGTTTTCCCCACGGGTCTGTCCCCCAGAGTCCTTCCTGTCTCTACGTAAATCTCCTTAAATCCGTGTTGACTCCCAATCCCCTTTGATCGTTTCTTGGTTTTCTCCCCCTTTCTTTCCTCACCTTACACCGGTCCTTGACTGTTTTTTTCCCCCTAAGTGGCTATACAGCAGTTTCGGGTCAATTTTTGACTTTCGTGCTATGTGTTTTCATACGTCGCGGGGGCCCTCCCTCCTTTTTTGGGCATACTCGTTTCTGGCTCTTCTACAATCTCCTTGTTTTCCCCGGGTCCTTGCCTCCTGTCCTTTTCCATTCTTGTTCACTTAGTTTTTCCCTCCCTCCCCTTCGGGAAAACCCAAAGGGACTCGTTTGGTTTCCTTTTTTTCCCTTTTTCCCCTTTGGGAAAAAAACTTTCCTCGGGCCTCCTTGCACTTTGTTGCCACAATTCCCCATCATCTCGTTTACTGATTTTCCTACCTTTTCTCTGTCCCACTGAACCTCCTGGGGAATTTTCTCATACCTGTGTAGCCCCCCTTTTTTATTTGGCCTGTCCCCTTCATTTTCCTGTTACCTTCTCCTTGTAACCCATATATAGTCAAAACTCAGAACCAAGATCGCTAGCTCCGGGGGCTCTCAAAGTGATTCCTCAATGTCTGAACTGTCGGGGGTGAACACAAGATCCAGTCTTGGCTCATCCTCCCCTGTCTCTCTGGTTTGGCCCCGACATTTGGGAGCAAAGGTTACAGTACCAACCATCATTTTGGCTCTCCTGTTTGGGGACCCCATGTGGCTCCGGGTTTTCCCACCCCGATCTCCTGTGTTGAAAACCCCCTTACCAGTAACTTTGCTCTGCTCGAGTGAGCTCTTCTTGCCACCTCAGCCGTGGTCCACATCACCCTGTTGTTTTCTTCGTACTCCTCTTTTGGCCTCCTGCGTTCGGGGTGGGTTAACCCCCACTCCAAGACTATTTTATGTTCTGGACTGAATTTCCCTACAATGTAGTCTCTTTCCCCAATCATTTTCCATCCCTTTCCCATTCCTCAAATCCCATCGGTTTTTTTATGAGCAGTGCAACCCCTCCCCCCCCCTCTACCCTTCATCTTCCTCAGGATCTGATATCCTGTTGGGGAAATTGTGTCTTTATTGTTCACGAGTTTTTTTTCTGTGACTGCTATGATGTCTGGGGATTTTTTTACTGATTTTCCCCCATTCCCCTCCCCAGGTTTTTTTCAAAATTTCCCTCCGCGTTTGTTACCAAACCTTTTTTTCTTTTCTATCATTTTTGGTCAGCAAGAATATTGGGGTTGGGGGAGCGAGAGCCTTGGTGGGGGGCCCATATGGGGTGATTGTAGGTGGGGTTTTTTTGTTTGGGGGGGGGGTCGAAGCCCATAAAGGGGCAGTGTTGGGGAGGTTTGTGATTGGGGATTGGTGGCAGAGGGAACAGGAGTGGGGTTTTAGTAAGGTTCTGTTTTCGTTTGGGAAAACGGGGTGGGTCTTTGGGGGGGATTCTGTGGGGGGGTTTGCCCTTCCCCCTGGGGCCTCCCCCAAAACCCCCCTTTCCCCCCCACCCCCCCCCCGGGAAACCTTTTTCTTGTTTTTGTCCTGGGTTTTTCTCTTACCCCCTCTTTTCAGTTTTGTTTTTCCTTTTGTCCCTTTGGTTCTTCCAAAAACTCGAAAGGGTATTTACTCCAAAAACCCCTCTTTTGTCCCTGGGGCTTTGCCCCCCCTTTTTTTCAGATCCCTTCAACTTTTTTTTTCCTTTTATTCTTAAAGGGCCCCCGGTTCTTCCCTCCAAAAAAACCCTGTTTTTCCCCTGGTCCATTCCCCTAGGTTTTATTTCCTTCCCCATTTTTTTCTCCCCTGTTATTTCCTTTTATTCCTGGCTTCTTTCCACCAAAAATGTCCCTTTTTACCACTGAAATCTCCCCTTTGCATCCTTCATTTTTTTCCTTCTTTTTATTTATTGCTTCCTTTTTCCCCGGCCCCCCTTCGAACCCTGTTGGGATGTTCCTTTCTTACCCCCCCTTGTCTGCGCCCTTTGAATTTTCCCGATAACACCCTTTTCTTTGCCTTTTTAAAACTTTGGCCTTTCTTTTCCCCCCACGGGGTCCCATCTTCTGTCAAGCCTGTATTCCCCCCTTTTTGCCTCTTAATTCCGGTCCCCTTTTCTTCCCCTTTACTTTCCTTTCCCCCCCTTCCTCCCTTTTTTTGAGCTCTAGCCCATCTTCTCCCCCTGGTTCTCCCCCAGATCTCTGGGTTTCCGTCCTCTAAAGGGCCCCCCATTTTTTTTTTTTTTTTTTTTTACTTTTTTATTACCAAACGAAGCTAGAGGAAGGGGGAATGGGGGGGGAGAGAGAGAGAGGGAGAAAAGGGGGAGAGAGGAGAGAGAAAGGTAGAAAGAGGGAGAGAGAGAGAATATGGGGGAGGGTAGCCCAAGGGGAGGGAGAGAAAGTTTGGGGGGGGAAAAGGGTAGAGAGGGAGAAAAAGAGGGGGGGGAGGGGAAAAAGAAAAGGGGAAAAGGAGGGGAAAAAGGCATGAGAAGAGAAAAGCAAAGGGGGGGAAAAGGGGAAAAGGTCGTGGGGGGGGCAGTCAAAATTTCCCAAAGGATCACGTGTGTAAATCACCTAGTTGGGTTTCAGGGGTCGAGACCCACCCTGCCCCCATGTGTTGTGTGGCGGCATTGTGTGGGGGAGCATGTCAGTTGTTTATATTCCCAGAAATACAATTCACTTTGTGTATCTGTAATATAATGAGATACCATTTAAAACTGAGGTAGTTTCTAATAATTATAATACTAGCGGTGTTAACAAGTCAATTTTTTTCACCAGTTAGTACTACCTTTTACATGTGTAGAGAGGGGGGGGTGTGGGGAGAGAGAGAAAGGGGAGAAAAGGGAGAAGAGGAAGAGAAAGGGAGAAAAGGGAAGAGGAGGAAGAGTTGGGGGGGAGGGATAAGACCAAGGGGGGAGGAGAAAATGGAGGGGGAGAGAAAGGGTAGAGAGAGGGAGAAAAGAGAGGGAGAGGGGAAAAAAGAGAGAGAAGGGGAAAAGGGGGGAAAAAAGGGTATTGGGGGAGAAACCGAGGGAGGGGAAAGGTAAGAGGTCTGTGGGGGAGGCGGGGAATTCCCGGATCATGTACGTCTTTTTTGTCCTAGAAAATTATCTCTTGAAAATGTTGCGGCTGGGCCCCTTTGCCACGACTTAACCCCCTGCTTAAACCTTACTCCTACAAAGTTTATCTTCCTATACTGTAGGTTTGTGTTTGATAATCGCCTGGGGCAGGGTTTTTTAAGCGAGTTACCCGTGACCGCTGGGCCCGGGTCACCCCGACTTCCCGCCCAACCCCAAAACAGGTGATTTGTACGTTACTGGTCAAGGGGCTCCTCCAATCCTGAGTAGATGCTCGCTGTACGATGCTTGCTGTACTGACTCGTGCCCTTGCCCTTTTTCCCCCGCTCCCTGGGTTCTTCCTATTCTTATCTCATTGCCCTTTTGAGTCCTCATTTACCCCCCTTTCACTTGTAAAACTGCTACTTTTTTAATTTACACTTCACTTGGGTAAAAACACTACTTATATTGGTGAACCCCGCCCGTTATGGCGGCGCTACTCCCCCCAGGGGCCCACGCTGCCCCCACCTCTGCTTATTATATTTTTGTAAATTTTATGTTATATATATAATATATCCCCCTTTTTGGTAGCTTTTTTCACTCTGTGTGCTACCACATTTTTTCGTTAGCCACCCTCACTTTTTCTATTTGGTTTTTCTCTTTAGCCTGATTTGTAAATTTGTATATTTAACAATGTGGCAACAGGGCCACTAGGCCTCAACGACTGGCGGTTTGAAATTTTGTTGTATAATTTCAGGCTTTCTCTCGCCTTCACTTTATTTATGTTTGCTAATACACTGGTTATCACTTGTAGGGTTGTTCACTGACGTTGTCACTAACACTGGTTGCTTCTAGCTGCTAAAACACGCCCTAAAAGAACTAAGATTCTCGGAGCCTGGCGCTTGTGACCCACTACACTGTGTGTGTGTGTGCGTGTGTGTACTCACCTATTTGTACTCACCTATTTGTGGTTGCAGGGGTCGAGTCCTAGCTCCTGGCCCCGCCTCTTCACCGGTTGCTACTAGACCCTCTCTCTCCCCGCTCCATGAGCTTTATCAAACCTCGTCTTAAAACTGTGTATGGTTCCTGCCTCCACTACGTCATTTTCTAGGCTATTCCACTGCCTTACAACTCTATGACTGAAGAAATACTTCCTACTATCTCTCTGACTCATTTGTGTCTTCAACTTCCAATTGTGGCCTCTTGTTTCTGTGTCCCCTCCCTGGAACATCCTGTCCTTGTCCACCTTGTCTATTCCACGCAGTATTTTATATGTCGTTATCATGTCCCCCTGACCCTCCTGTCCTCCAGTGTCGTCAGGCCGATTTCCCTTAATCTTTCTTCATAGGACATTCCCCTTAGCTCTGGAACTAACCTTGTTGCAAACCTTTGTACTTTCTCTAGTTTCTTGACGTGCTTTATCAAGTGCGGGTTCCAAACAGGTGCTGCATACTCCAGTATGGGCCTGACATACACGGTGTACAGTGTCTTGAATGATTCCTCACTAAGGGGGTCGGAATGCTGTTCTCAGGTTTGCCAGGCGCCCATATGCTGCAGCAGTTATCTGATTGATGTGTGCTTCCGGAGACATGCTCGGTGTTATACTCACCCCAAGATCTTTCTCCTTGAGTGAGGTTGCAGTCTTTGGCCACCTAGCCTATACTCTGTCTGTGGTCTTCTGTGCCCTTCCCCTATCTTCATGACTTTGCATTTGGCAGGATTAAATTCGAGAAGCCATTTGCTGGACCAGGTGTCCAGTCTGTCCAGGTCTCTTTGAAGTCCTGCCTGGTCCTCATCAGATTTAATTCTCCTCATTAACTTCACATCATCTGCAAACAGGGACACTTCTGAGTCTAACCCTTCCGTCATGTCGTTCACATATACCAAAAATAGCACTGGTCCTAGGACCGACCCCTGTGGGACCCCGCTCGTCACAGGTGCCCACTGTGATACATCATTACGTACCATGACTCGTTGTTGCCTCCCTGTCAGGTATTCTCTGATCCATTGCAGTGCCCTTCCTGTTATATGCACCTGATGCTCTAGCTTCTGCACTAATCTCTTGTGAGGAACTGTGTCAAAGGCCTTCTTGCAGTCCAAGAAGATGCAATCAACCCACCCCTCTCTCTCTTGTCTTACTTCTGTTATTTTATCATAAAACTCCAGAAGGTTTGTGACACAGGATTTGCCTTCCCTGAATCCGTGCTGGTTGGCATTTATACTCCTGTTCCGTTCCAGGTGCTCCACCACTCTCCTCCTGATAATCTTCTCCATAATTTTGCATACTATACACCCCAATGACACAGGTCTATATTTTTTAGTGCCTTTTTCTGTCCCTTTTTTGAAAAGGGGAATACTTTTGCCATTCCATACTCGGGTAGTTCCCCCAGTTTCCAGGGATTTTTTTTGAAGATTGTGGAAGTGGACCACACATATTGCCCCTCTCAAAGGGCCCCCATGGAGATGTTGCCCGGTCCCTTTGCCTTTGAGGTATCGAGCCCCTTAGCAGTTCTTCCCCCTCCTCTCGTATGTAGCTCCAACACTTTTTGGTGTATTCCTTGTTGGGTCCCATCGGGTCTGTCCCCCCAGAGCCCCTTCCCTGTCTCTACGTAAATACTTCCTTAAATCCGTGTTAAACTCCTACATACCCTTGATCTTTCTTGTGAGTTCTCCCCCTTTCTTTCCCGCCTTATCACCTGGTCCTTGACTGTTGTTTTCCTCCAAAATGGGGCTATACAGCAGTTTGGGTCAGATTTGACTTTCGATGCTATGTCTTTTTATACTGTCGCGGGGCCTCCCTCCTTATTGCGCATCTCTTTTCTGTTTCTACTATCTCCTTTTTTTTCCGGGTCCTATGCCTCCTGTACCTTTTTCCCCCATTCTCTGTGCACTTAGTTTTTCCTCCCAACCTTCGGGAAACCCAAGGACCGTTTTGGTCTTCCTATTATTTCCTTTTCCCTTGGGAACAAAACTTTTTGGGTCCTTGCCTTTGTTGCCAAATATTCCATCTCTCGTTTATATTTCCTACCCTTTTTCTGTCCCACTGAACCTCCTGCAGGAATTTCTCATACCTGTGTATCCCCCCTTTTATAGTTTGGGCCCGTCCCCCTTCAGTTCCCCGTTTTCCCTTTTCCACTTTTTAACTCCTATATAGTCAAAATCAAAACCCATGACGCTAGCTCAAAGGGGCTCTCGTAAAATGATTTTCCTCGAGTTGAACTGCTCAGGTGAAAAACAAATCCAGTTTGCTGCTCATCCTCCCCCTCCTCTCGGTTTGTCCCTGACATGTTTTATGCATGAGTTTTCAAGTACCCATCCTATCTTGGGTCTCCATGTTTTTGGGACCCCCATGTGGCTCCAGGTTTTCCCCGCGATCTCCCTGTGGTTGAAACGCCCCCTTACCAGTAACTTGCTCTCTCGAGTGACCTTTTTGCCACCTCAGCCAGTGTTGTCCACCATCACCCTGTTGTTTTCTTCATACTCCTCTCTTGGCCTCCTGCAGTTCTGTGGTGGGCTATACATCACTCCAATGACTACTTTATGTTCTCGGGACTGAATTGTACCTACAATGTAGTCTCTTTCTCCAATCATGTCCATGCCTTCCATATCCTCAAATCCCCATTGGTGTTTTATGAGCAGTGCAACCCCTCCTCCCCCTCTACTCCTTCTATCTTTCCTCAGGATCTGATATCTTGTTGGGAAGATTGTGTCTGTTATTGTCTCAGCGAGTTTTGTTTCTGTGACTGCTATGATGTCTGGGGATTTTTCACTGATTCTTTCATTCCACTCCTCATGTTTATTCGTTATTCCATCCGCGTTTGTGTACCAAACCTTTAGTTTCTTTTCTATCATTGTGGTCATGCAAGTATATTGGGGTTGGGGGAGCGAGAGCCTTGGTGGGGGCCTATATGGGGCTGTGGTGTGGGTGGGGTTTGTGTTGAGGGGGGGGGGGTCAGAATGCCCATAAGGGGCAGCTGTTGGGGTGAGGTTTGTGATATGGGGGTTGGTGGCAGAGGGAACAGTGAGTGGGTTGTAGTATAGGTTGCTCAGTTGCTTTGGGGAAATTTGTCGCGGGTGGAGTCTTTTGGTGGGAGATTCTGTGGGGTGTGTTTGCCCTTCCTCCTGTGTCTGGGTCCTGCTCATTTTCATTGCTTCTCGTTCCTCCTTGCGTCTCTGTACCCTCTCTTTCAGTGTAGTCCTTTCTTCTTGTGTTCTGTCGCGGTCGAGGTATACTCTCTGGTACCCCTCTTTGTCCCTCAGTCTTGCTTTCTCTTGCAGAATCCTGGTTCGAACTGATTCTTCCTTGAAAGTTACTCTGACAGGCCGTATCCTTCCACTCGCAAACCACCCAATTCTCTGAAAATTTGTCACCTGGGTCATATTGCCCTTCCCTATTGTTTTCATGATGCCTTCAATCATTTTTTTCTCCTCCTGTTTTATTTCTTCAAAGTTGGCCCCCTTGGCTTCTTGGAGCCCGTACACAAAAACTGACCTCGCCCTTTCCTCCTCCCACTGAGTCTCCATCTGCTTCCTCTGAGGCGTTTTATTTCCTTCCATTGACATGTTCTTGCCTTCAGTCCCTGTCATATCTGAAACTTCTATTCTCAGTGAACTGTCTTTCCTGACCAGCTGTCCCTTGTTACTGCAGTTGGCTGTTAGAATCTCTGCATATAACAAACCTTCATTGTCTTCGGACCTGCCGCTTGATCTTAGTGTGTGTGTGTGTGTGTGCGCGCGCGCAATAAGATTGCAGTAAACAGGTGATATCACAATATGCAAAATAACCACTGGGAAAGAATAGTGAAATTAGAAAGCGCTTTCGTAACTTATCACATTATCGAGGAACTATCAAGGAACTATAGTTCCTTGATAATGTGAGAAGACACGAAAGCACTTGGAATTTCACTCTTCTTCCACAGTGGTTGTTTTGCATATTGTGATATCACCTCTTTACTGTGATCCTATTGCATGCATGCACATATATATATATATATATATATATATATATATATATATATATATATATATATATATATATATATATATATATATATATATATATATATATATATAATATTACGCCACGTTTACTCTCACCACGACACCAAAATGTAATGTAATATAATCATAGGTTTCATCCTTTGCAACCTCCAAATCTGTATACATAGTGAATTTCTTGATGAAGAATCCTCTGTTTTCGAATATGAATTTTCCAAACTTTACTATCCTCATCACTTCATTAGAAACTCAGATGACTCAACAATAGACAGGATAACTGATTCAGTGGAAGATGCTAATGAGCTTTAGGAGGATTTAGACAAGTTCATGTCATGGCCAGAAAAGTAGCAGATGTAGTTCAATGTAGATAAATGTAAAGCTTGAAGCTAATGAATATGCATAACCCTAGCACTCTGCTTCCTGTTGGTCAACCAATGCTTAGGGCTCGATCCATGACAGGACTTTTACTCCAGTACCATGAGCTGTCACTTTCTTTAACAGTCTTTGGTATGGTACTCTATCCAAATAAATTATATCATATTCTTTATCATGATCAACTGCCTCAAAAGCTTTCCTGAAAAATATACTAAGAAATGAGGAGTGGAACTCTCCTATTGCTTCCAACAGTTCATGAATCAAAATATAGTACAGAAGACTGCAAAATGGTAAAACAATGAGTCCAGGCATAAAAAACAGTTTGCTACATATTTTTACGAAAGTTATGTAAATGTATAATGTCTACTTGCCTTCACGTATATATTACGTTTACTTATGTCAATATAATAATGAAGTTTATATCCTTGATTTGACAGTTCAATAATTGACGCTACCTATTAATATACAAAATTCAACATAGCCAGACTACGTGTAACCTCAGCATCTACGAATCACATTGAGACAAGATTCAAGGTTCACGAGAAACTTACATTAGTTTCATGTTATAAGAATATTAAACCAAGCAAGACTAGCACCATTAGTCCATTGAGGGAAATAATTTGTAAACATTATTATATTATGAAAGCTAGAAAGCATTGGCACTAAAATCCTTTTTACAGGTATAAGAGCTGTTACAGCAGCTTATAATCAGAATTTTATGACCAGTGTTTAAAAGGTGGGGCGAATATGAAGAAAGGCCTGCAAAAAAGAATGGAGGTAAACAGGGAAAAAGTATTTAATAAAGAATAGGAGGCATTAAATTTCTATTAGTGTTAATTGTATTTTTGCCTGCTAATGTGATATTCATGAAAATATCTGTTCTTGATTTTCCTGCCTACCGGGCATATTATGTTTTATGTAATATTCCCTAATGCCGCCTAATGTTATATTTCCTTTCAGTAACAGCTTATAAGACATAGTGGCTTTCCGTTATTTTCCGGGAAAAGATATTCTTCTTAATCCATGTTAAACTGTTCACCCCAAGAATCTTTCTTTTCGTGCTAATACTCACTTGAAGGGTTACAGACTAAATATATCTGGGTTTGTTTTAATTCGTTTATTAGTATACCAGGGACATACTGCCCGAAATCTTGATTCAGCTCAATTGAATTCCTGAGCTATTCGTGCTCTCTTAATTATCTCATTTATAAAGCTAACAGAATGTATGAGTGTGACACAAAAAAATGTCGCCACCATGAATTAATCTGAAAATCACAGCTAAACTGTGTTCATTATATATGAGAGCCCCAGAATTTCACCCTCAATAAGTTTTGGTTCATCATTATCTCAGGAAAATTAGGTGTAGACATAATTATTTTTGACTATAATACTTAAAGTTAAGGGAATATAATATTTATAATTTATGGATAACTGAAGGACGTACAGGAATAAACTAAAATATCAGGCAGATATAAGAGTTTTAGAATGCATGTATTTAACACAAAATAAAGATTATTCGTCAAACTTACTACTGATTTCCCCCTCTTCCTTCTGTTCAACCGCAGCTGTGATCACAGTGTGTGACTGTGCATAATTATAAACTATACTGTTCTGGTGTGGCGTCCCTCATGCCTATGGTTACATAGTAAATTTAAAATTTGTTTCGATATATCTACTTTATAAGAATTTGCACTCAAAAGAAGTTCACATCCAATAATACAACACGTATCATTTACAATTATTAATGCACTATTTATCAATGCAGTCCTATATAACTGAATTTGTTCCACAAAGGCATAGAATATTTTATGATGTATGCTATCCTCGATTATCGAGAGAGGCAAACATATCCTCGGTTAAATTCTTTCAGAACGATGGCGAGACTAAATTTTTGTGTAGCACCAACAGTTATACCTCTTATAAATTACACAATCATCTTATAATTACTACTTCCCATACATTCACTTTCGCTACAGCCGTTGTCACTCACAAAATTTTATCAAACATTACCTAGCATCTGTCAGAAGGCCAAATACAGTGGTCGCCAGAAACTCCACTATTACTTTTTATGGAAAAGCTAATCTGAATGATCTTGTCTCTGAAATGGATAGCCGCTACGAGATGTGATCTGCACGCCTTCACATCCTACGAAAATGTTACCCACTTGAAATAGCATACGGAACACACAGCACCTCTTTAACGTTAATAATATATGATGAACACAAGCAATCTACAACGACGTAGACAAAGCCAAGCTGTTGTGATATAAGAACATAAAATGACAAAATATGTATTATGGATAGTTCTTATTGGCAGAATATATTATTGTTCGACGAGATTAAGACTACATCATTTTTTCCTCCCATTTTCTAATTTTTATTTCTCCTGAAATGTAAACCGTGGAAAGTTATTTTTTCTTCCAGCAGTCAAGAACAGATCTGAATTTCTTCATCTTACGACTGTGCTGAAGCATTAACAAGCTGGAAGTCATAAGCATCCATAATCATTTTGCTTCTTTTTTTTTTTCAAAATGTCAAAACAAGACCACCACAAAAATGCATTGTTGTATTTTTTAATATTTACGATTTTAAATCTACTGTAATTACCCAGGAGATTCCCTCTCCTGGACGCCATTACGGTCGATTAAAGGATTCGCCACATTCAGCAGATAGTCCTTATAGCAACGGTGCGTCATGTAACCTGAAGGTGCAGCGAGATATCACTTTTTCAAGAGTAAGAGTATGAGAGCCCATGAGAACCATCATCTGACACTCAGGTGCCACTTCTCATGTATTTCGTTGAAACACATGAGAAGTGACCTAAACACAGTGACCTAAACACAGTGACCTAAACACAGTGACCTAAACACAGTGACCTAAACACAGTGACCTAAACACAGTGACCTAAACACAGTGACCTAAACACAGTGACCTAAACAGAAAGAAAATTCCTAGGAAGTTACACCTGATGATTCATATTACTGTAATCAGGATCGAGTCTGAACTGCCTAAAAACTTGCTATATTTGCTTAAGAACCTTAAAAAAAAGAGCCATGTAACAGTATAGCTTTGGATGAAAACATTAAGTGAAATTTGATGTATTTCGGTGATATAATTCTAATACAGGCACTAACAGTTTGATGGATCAGGCAAGCAACCAAAAGGCCTGGTCTGGGACCCAACTCCGAGAGGAGTGACGTCTTGAAGCGACTCAAGGTATACTCAAGGTGAATGCGTTAACAATTAAGGCAGTATTTTTCCATCAGGGGTGCCAAGGTAATCTTGTTATGTCATTGATGCAAGATTAGTAGTAATTATACCCTAGCTTCATCGTCTTAATTAAAACATCTCATTTTTTTACTAGTATTTGTTGCATAAATACTAAAGAAGAGTTATAATTTTTTGAAGTTGTCATTAAATGATAAATTATAGTATAACTGTAAATACATGATTAATATTAAGTCAAAGGGCATTATAATGGGAAACTAAATTTATATAATAGTTACCGTTTGTAAACGTTTTACAATAATCATTTTCTTTGTCTACAACTTCATATTGTTGTCTTATACGTGATTGATTCCCGTCACTGACGTGTTGACTTCCCAGGGAGATGTAACAAGTTTTAAACAGTAGCTTGCCCATTAACTTAATATGGACAAGTATGTGATGAAGAAAACACGAAGATGATTGTGGTGAGGTCGAAATATTTGGACAGTTATTTAGATCTAGGATTTACTTGGTGTGGTGGCATAGCTAATCCTTCTCCAAATTGTGTTATTTGTTGTGATAAACTGGTCAATGAACAGCTAATGTGCTCAGCAAATTAAAGAGACATTTAACTATGAAACACGGTCACCTTATTAACAGTCCTCGATCATACTTTGAGAGGTTTTTAAATGAAGTGTCATAGAGAGAGCAGACACACTTATTCTCCCTACTTGCAGTACTATAGTAATAACCATGTTTAACAGTGAAGCAGAAAAAAAAGTTAAAGACTCCACTCTCGGATACTTCCGTTAGCAGACGGATACATAATATGTCAGCAGACAGAAGAAACTGTATGCGCCTCTGTAAAGGAAAGTGAAATTTTTGCACTCCAAGTAGATACAGTCATTCACTACATTATTAATGCTAAACTAGTAAACTAGATTTTTCGTTGTAAAGAGCTTGTAGAAACAGCAACAAGCCAAGATGCATTCACGACATTAAGTACTTGGAAACTGTTGGTTTATCTTGGAAATTCTGCAGTTCATAGTTTAAGGGAAAGTGACATAATATGAAGGCGGATCATTTTTTTTTTTATTTTACAAAACAGATCAATTAACCATAAGTTTTAAGAATTATTAATATTACTATATGAAAAGTACTAAACCAGTTTGGTGTTATTCAAATTTGTATGAACCATACCATGTAATTTACTTAAGCTACATTCTTATTTAAAACATAAGGAATAGGTCGTATAAATAGATATTTTGGGCTGTTAGGCTTCCTTGTATTGCAGCGGAGGAGGAGGATGACAAAGAGAAGTAGAAGACAGGCAGAAGAAGCAGTGGAGATGTAAAAATTTTCTAATCAATCCACCAACCATGATGAAGAGGTTTTGAGGAGGTCAGTCCCTCAGCATGACTATATATATCTACTTTTGAAGATGTTTGTAGTCATTTAAAAGGCCAAGACATCTTATGCATGAGTAAAACTCAAACATCACATTGTAATAAATGATTTAGTCCCGAGTATTAAAATTAAATCACTCAGGCCTGGAAGGAAAGAGAACAACATACTGTGGACTCGGAGCTACATACAGGTAGTACTGATTGATGGTGGATACAAAACTGATGCAATACTATGCACCTCAGTAGGTTCCTGTAAACCTGTAACGCTTGATTTTGAGTTTAATACTGGCGACTTATTAAAATCGGCCTAAAAGTTTATCCTTTGACCATATGCAAAGTGTCTTATCAACCTTTCTAAAACAAGTGTAGATAAAAATTCATATGTATTTTAAAGTAATTTCAAGATGTAATTAAAATAGAGGAAATTAAGTCGTAATAAGAGTGAGAGCGGCTTCGTGAGGCAACAGGTGGCGTTTCACCCACTACAGAACACACACACGATAGTTTCTCACACTGTATGAAGTACCCGCTACATAACACACATACACACCACACCACCCATGGGTCCTCAGGGAGGGAGCAGATATACTGTGTGTGCCATTAACTACAATCTTCAACACATCCCTTGAAACTGGGCAACTACCTGAGGCATGGAAAACCGCAAATGTAGTTCCCATTTTTAAAAAAGGAGACAGCAAAGAGGCACTAAATTACAGACCAGTGTCACTGACGTGTACAGTATGCAGTCATGGAGATTATCAGGAGGAGAGTGGTGGAACACCTGGAACGGAACAAAATTATAAACGATAACCAGCACGGATTCATGGAAGGCAAATCCTGTGTCACAAACCTTCTGGAGTTCTATGACAAAGTCACAGAAGTGCGACACGAGAGAGAGGAGTGGGTTGATTGCATTTTCTTGGACTGCAAGAAGGCCTTCGACACAGTTCCTCACAAGAGACTAGTGCAGAAACTAGAGGATCAGGCGCGTATAACAGGAAGGGCACTGCAACTGATCAGAGAATACCTGACAGGGAGGCAACAATGAGTCATGGTACGGGATGAGGTATCACAATGGGCACCAGTGACGAGTGGGATCCCACAGGGGTCGGTCCTAGGACCAGTGCTATTTCTGGTATATGTGAATGACATGATGGAAGGGATAGACCCAGAGGTGTCCCTGTTCGCAGATGATGTGAAGCTAATGAGGAGAATTAAATCAGATGAGGACCAGGCAGGATCTCAAAGAGACCTGGACAGGCTGGGCACGTGGTCCAGCAACTGGCTTCTTGAATTCAACCCTGCCAAGTGCAAAGTCATAAAGATCGGAGAAGGGCAAAGAAGACCGCAGACAGAGTATAGACTAGGTGGCCAAAGACTGCAAACCTCGCTCAAGGAGAAAGATCTTGGGGTGACCATAACACTGAGCATGTCTCCGGAGGCATACATCAACCAGATAACTGCTGCAGCATACGGGCGCCTGGCAAACCTGAGAATAGCGTTCGATACCTTAGTAAGGAATCGTTCAAGACACTGTACACTGTGTACATCAGGCCCTTACTGGAGTATGCAGCTCCAGTTTGGAACCCACACCTGGTCAAACACGTCAAGAAATTGAGAAAGTGCAAAAGGTTTGCAGCAAGGCTACTTCCGGAGCTCAGGGGTATGTCCTACGAAGAAAGGTTGAGGGAAATCAGACTGACGACATTGGAGGACAGGCGGGTCAGGGGAGAGATGATAACGACATACAAAATACTGCGTGGAATAGATAAGGCAGATAGAGACAGGTTGTTCCAGAGAAGGGACACAGGATCAAGGGGTCACAATTGGAAGCTGAAGACTCAGACGAGTCATAGGGATGTTAGGAAGTATTTCTTCAGTCATAGAGTCGTCAGGAAGTGGAATAGCCTAACAAGTGATGTAGTGGAGGCAGGAACCATACATAGCTTTAAGACGAGATATGACAAAGTTCTGGAAGCTGAGAGAGAGAGAGGACCTAGTAGCGATCAATGAAGAGGCGGGGCCAGGAGCTGTGTCTCGACCCCTGCAACCACAAATAGGTGAGTACAATTAGGCGAGTACGTACACACACACAATCTAGCCTCACACTGCAGCAGGTACCTGCCTTGTATATCACGCACAAGCTCTCCTCCCACATTGTATTCAGCACCCTATAAAACACACACACACGGGGTTCGCCTCTCACACTCCCTCAAAACAAGATCGCCATGAAGTGCTCAGCAGCTCTGGCTTTCATTCTCGGTAGACGAGACTTTACGTACCTCTTGTTGTGTGGCACGTTTGTGTTGTGCTTATTATTGATCAAGAAGTGACAGCCTCATTTATAGTTAATGTTGGACTGTTTTATCATGCATTGATTGATACAGCAAAGTGTCTAGCACTATCCGAATGTAAGAAGTGTTCAAGGAATGAAAAGATGTAGGAGGCACTGACGAGTGTAGGGGATGAGGAATTATGGAGGGGGGTCTTAGAAATGTGAGATGAGTATATAAAATGTCCTCAGCTCTGGGACCAAAAGGTCATTCAACACTACTTAGTAAGCAAAAATTTACACTCGCCTGCAAATTAATTACTCAAACACAAGCAAAAGCCATACACACACACGCCCACACACACTGGTCCTAGGACCAGTGCTGTTTTTGGTATATGTGAACGACATGATGGAAGGGTTAGACTCAGAAGTGTCCCTGTTCGCAGATGATGTGAAGTTAATGAGGAGAATTAAATCAGATGAGGATCAGGCAGGACTTCAAAGAGACCTGGACAGGCTGGACACCTGGTCCAGCAACTGGCTTCTCGAATTTAACCCCGCCAAATGCAAAGTCATGAAGATCAGGGAAGGGCAAAGAAGACCGCAGACGGAGTATAGGCTAGGTGGCCAAAGACTGCAAACCTCGCTCAAGGAGAAAGATCTTGGGGTGAGTATAACACCGAGCACGTCTCCGGAGCACACATCAACCAGATAACTGCTGCAACATATGGACGCCTGGCAAACCTGAGAACAGCGTTCCGATACCTCAGTAAGGAATCGTTCAAGACACTGTACACCGTGTACGTCAGGCCAATACTGGAGTATGCAGCACCTGTTTGGAACCCACATTTGATCAAGCACGTCAAGAAATTAGAGAACGTGCAAAGGTTTGCGACAAGGTTAGTTCCAGAGCTAAGGGGAATGTCCTATGAAGAAAGGTTGAGGGAAATCGGGCTGACGACACTGGAGGACAGGAGGGTTAGGGGAGACATGATAACGACATAGAAAATACTGCATGGAATAGTCAAGGTGGACAGAGACAGGATGTTCCAGAGAGGGGACACACAAACAAGGCGTCATAATTGGAAGCTGAAGACCCAGATGAGTCAAAGGGATGTTAGGAAGTATTTCTTCAGTCATAGAGTAATCAGGAAGTGGAACAGCCTAGCAAGTGAGGTAGTGGAGGCAGGAACCATACATAGCTTTAAGATGAGGTATGATAAAGCTCATGGAGCAGGGAGAGAGAGGACCTAGTAAGCACTCAGTGAAGAGGCGGGACCAGGAGCTGAGTCTCGACCCCTGCAACCACAATTAGGTGAGTACACAGTAGCGACCAGTCAAGAGGCGGGGGCAGGAGCTATGAATCGACCCCTGCAACCACAACTAGGTGAGTACACACAGTAAGTACTTTCATAATAGGCAACCGAACCCTTCGATGTCTACTCACAGATCCTTACAATTAGCATAAGGGAATTCAAGTAAGTTGTATCCCCCAAAGACCAAAGACAAAAACCCTAAACTTCCTGTGTAAAGTGTTACATTTAGTTGTTTCAATTTATTAAATATCTAACTTAATAAATGAAAGCCATATTTTAATTAGTAGAAATGTAGGTAGTCATATGTTAATGGAGCGATTATCTAGTCTGATGATCATACAAAATTCTCTCTTAGGTCATTATCTGTATTATACTTTTTAATTTATATAACAATCTTTGATTGCCTTATTAATGAAGAGGCCTTTCTTGAATAAGGCCGCGAAGGGGAAGCCCCCAAAATCTGTTACATGTAACTTACACGACTTTAAGTGATAATATTGTTATTACACACAAGGAAAAGTGCTGAACCCGTACCGAGTGAAAGCAATATTGCACAGAATCAGCGCATATACACTGTACGTACCTAATTTGCCTAGTAAAAATACTTAAAAGCTGAGTCACGAAGAAACATGACCCAGGTGCTACTATTTAATATAACAGTATTAAAGGTATGCAGGCAATATATTCCCTATAAGTTTAATCAAAATTTGATGCCTGGCATAAAGTGAGAGTGAATGTTCCCCTCAAGACAGGCGTCTTGATGTTGGCGAGGATATTTCTTTTATTTTTTTTTTGGGGGGGGGGGGGGATCGAACCTAATTGTCTCTCATTCCTATATATTGTGACCTTAATGTGTTTAGTTTTTCCCTGATAATAATAATAATAATAATAATAATAATAATAATAATAATAATAATAATACATTTGTTCTACGCTTCTAGTTTGCAGGTTATCTTATCCCCGTTCAAACCAGAGAACTTCTAAGAGTCAATGATAAATCTGCGTAGCTCACCAGCATGTATCCACTAGTATATCATGTGACAGTACCCTATATAACGCCGTATACTGGAGTTGTCAAGCCCACGCCCGGTTAATACCACTAATAAACACACGTAGTAATACGCAGCAACATAAACACACTTAGTTAATAAGCCACATAAAACTGATTATAAAGTCATGCGACACGTGGAGGATAGTGGTCCTCGTAGACAACTTTTACACGAGTCAGGCAGGAGCACACTGGTCACACCAGCAGCCAATACATGTGGTGAAGTCACAGATACACGTGAGTCACCCAGGCATATTATTATATACTACCACACATACATACACACCACACAACTATACAGACCATACACATAACATACACACACAGACAAAGTAGTAATATTGAAACACCACTATACATACACACACACATATATATACACAACAGACAATACACACAGGTAGCATTAAACTACAGACCAGTGTCACTGACTTGTATAGTATGTAAAGTCATGGAAAAGATTATCAGAAGAAAAGTAGTGGAACACATTGAAAAGATTGGGCTCATACATGACAGTCAGCACGGCTTCAGAGATGGGAAATCCTTTGTCACAAATTTACTTGAGTTCTACGATAAGATAACACAAGAGACTAGTGCAAAAATTAGAGGGGAAAGTACTGCAATGGATCAGGGAATACCTGACAGGAAGGAAACAACGTGTGTTGGTACGTGCTGAAGTGTCGGAGTGGGCGAATGTGTCGAGTGGGGTTCCACAAGGGTCAGTCCTAGGCCCGGTGCTGTTTCTTGTATACGTGAATGACATGGTGAAAGGAATAGATTCAGAAGTGTTACTGTTCGCTGATGATGTGAAACTGATGAGGAGAATACAAGTGGGAGAGGATCAGTTAAGATTACAAGGGGATCTAGACAAACTACAAGTATGGTCCGACAAATGGCTCCTGAAGTTTAACCCCAGTAAGTGTAAGGTCATGAAGATTGGGGAAGGACACGGAAGACCGCAGACGGAGTACAGGTTAGGAAATCAACAGCTGCAAACGTCAGTTAAAGAAAAGGATCTTGGGGTAAGCATCATAACGAACATGTCCCCTGAGGCACACATCAAACAACTGCTGCAGCATATGGGAGATTGGCAAACCTGAGATTGGCGTTTAGACATCTGAATACAATGTCATTCACGACATTGTACACAGTGTACGTAAGGCCTATACTGGAATATGCAGCGCCAGTATGGAACCCTCACTTAGTCAAACACGTCAAGAAATTGGAAAAAGTGCAAAAATTTGCAACACGATTAGTCCTGGAACTGAGGGGTATGTCTTATGAGGAGAGGTTAAGGGAACTCAACCTGATGACACTAGAGGATAGGAGGGATAGAGGGGACATGATAACAACGTATAAAATACTAAGAGGCATTGACAACGTGGACAAGGATCGAATGTTTCAGAGATGGGATACAGAAACACGGGGACACAATTGGAAACTGAAAACCCAGATGAGTCATAGGGATGTTAGGAAGTATTTCTTTAGTTTTAGAGTTGTCAGGAACTGGAATAATCTGGAGAGTGAAGTAGTGGAAGCAAGTTCCATAAATAGCTTTAAGAAGAGGTATGACAAATATCATGGAGCAGGGAGAGAGTGAATTAGTATCGACCAGTGAAGAGGCGAAGCTAGGAGCTATGACTCGACCCCTGCAATCACATATAGGTGAGTACATATACACACACACACATATACACACAGACATATATACACACACACATGCACACATACACACACGCACACACCCACACACACGCACGCACACGCACGCACGCACACGCACGCACGCACACACGCACGCACACACGCACGCACACACACACACACACACACACACACACACACACACACACACACACACACACACACACACACACACACACACACACACACACACACACACACACACACACACACACAAGTTAAGGGAAATCAACCTGACGACACTGGAGGACAGGAGAGATAGGGGGGACATGATAACGACATACAAAATACTGAGAGGAATTGACAAGGTGGACAAAGACAGGATGTTCCAGAGATTGGACACAGTAACAAGGGGACACAGTTGGAAGTTGAAGACACAGATGAATCACAGGGATGTTAGGAAGTATTTCTTCATCCACAGAGTAGTCAATAAGTGGAATAGTTTGGGAAGCGATGTAGTGGAGGCAGGATCCATACATAGCTTTAAGCAGAGGTATGATAAAGCTCACGGTTCAGGGAGAGTGACCTAGTAGCGATCAGTGAAGAGGCGGGGCCAGGAGCTCGGACTCGACCCCTGCAACCTCAACTAGGTGAGTACAACTAGGTGAGTATACACACACACACACACACTACCACACACACGCACACATACACACACACACACACACGCACACATACACACACATACACACACACACACACACACACACACACACACACACACACTCGACTCGACCCCCGCAACCTCAACTAGGTGAGTACAACTAGGTGAGTACAACACACATACACACATACACACACACACATATATATATATATTATATATATATATATATATATATATATATATATATATATATATATATATATATATTATAATAATATATATATATATAAATGCAAAACAACCACTGAAAGAATAGAGAAATTCCAAGCGCTTTCGTGATTACTCGCATTAGCAAGGAACAATAAAAGTAATGCATCAGAGGAAGGCATATAAAGGGTCTAGCCCACACCTCACTATCACTAACACCTGACGCGTGACTCATAAGAAAGAGAACACTGCAGTAGGCCCACTGGCCCAACTAGACAGGTCCTTCACACAACCCACAAACTATTCTACCCAAGAATTAAGAACTTTAAAATTTATTATTTGTCCAATGTATTAAATTATTCCCAAATTCTATTAATTATAAATAGATCTAAGTTATATAAACCAAAGGAAATATTCATATTATTGTCAAAACTGCTTTTTATGAAGTGAAGAAGTGTCTTGTGTGCTCCTGTGAAGAAGTGTCTTGTGTGCTCCCGTGGACTGAACTAAGATGCCCTCCATCGAGCAACTTTACCAGCAGCTTAAGGAAGAATTGAGGGTAGCGAAGACGAAGATACGGCAATTGACTGAGGAAAACAAGAGGATTCGTAGTAGTCCTCCTGTTTCAAGTCCTCAGGTCAAGAAGGGATCGTGGTCAGTGGTTGGACAGCAGGGGACGAAGTTGATGATCAAGAAGACGAATGAAAAGCCAGAAACGATGAAAAAGAAAGAGACTGCTGTGGAAACTCTTGTGGAAACCTCCAACGCATTATCGGTGCTACCCGACGAATGTGAGTCGACTACTTGGATCGTCACGACAAACGACAACAAGGAAGGTAAGAATATTGTTGTTGTTGGGGATAGCCAGGTTAGATACATGGATAGGGCATTCTGCTTGAAGGACAGAAGTAGGAGACAGAGGGTTTGCTTTCCTGGGGCTGGGATGGAGGACATTGTTAGCCGGCTTGACAACATCATGAACGGTAATGGGATCAATCCTATTATTTGCCTCAGTGCTGGAGGCAATGATGTAGGCAAGCGTAGAAGTGAGGATTTAGTTAGAAAGTTCAGGACAGCTATAGACATAATCAGGAAGAAGGGGGGGGCGCCCTGTTATATGTGGCATTTTGCCAAGAAGAGGTGTTGGAAATAAATGATTGTCCAGAGCAATTGGTATTAATTGTTGGCTGGATAAACACTGTAAGGATAATGCAGTACCATTCATTGACAACTGGGACAACTTCTATGGCCAAAATGACATGTATGCCAGGGATGGGGTTCACTTATCCAGGGCAGGTGTGGGTTTTCTTGCTAACTCAGTTGAGGGGGTTGTTAGGACTTTAAACTAGGATTAGTTAGAGGTATGGGTTTAGAAATGATAAATAATGAGCATGGATATATTGACTTATGCTCTGATATTAAGAATCTTAATAGTAACTGTCATGGAGTAACTCTGGGTAACGATAATTTCAGAAATTGTGTAAAAACAAAGATCAATAGGAAAAATGTGCAGAAGAAAAAACATATGATGGTATTTTATGCTAACAGTCGAATTGCAAGAAATAAAACTAAAGAACTACGTTTGGTAGCATGTGCTGGGAACTTTGATGTCACTGCATTAACTGAAGCATGGTATGATTTAAAGAGTCGGGGATATGACTGCTGAGTGTAATATTCAGGGATTTAAGTTGTTCAATGTGGATAGATGTAATGGGAAGGGGGGAGGAGTTGCATTATCTGTTCGAGAAAATATTAATTGTTGCATAAAAACAGGTATAAAAATAGATGGAGCAGCAACAGAATCTGTTTGGGTCGAGTTTGTAGAGGGTCAAGAAAAAATAATTCTAGGTGTAATATACCGACCTCCAGGCTTGGATCATGATAGAGGGAGACTTCTTTGGGACGAAATTGTTAGGGCTTCTAGACACAATAACATAGTCATAGTAGGGAACTTTAACTTTAGTCAAATTGACTGGAATTCTTTGACAGGTAATCTAGAGTCCAGTGACTTTATGGAAACAGTTCAGGACTGTTTTCTGAAGCAGAGCGTAACAGAGCCTACCAGGGGTAATAATTTGCTAGACCTAGTCTTGTCAAATAAGGAAACACTCGTGAATAACCTGGAGATCACTGAAGAGCTTGGTGCAAGTGATCACAAATCCATCACTTTTAGCATTAACTGGGAATGCAAGAATAATGATAATACAGTAAAAATCTCTGATTTCCGTTCTGCCGACTATAATGGACTTAGGGAACGTCTGTCTAATCTTGATTGGGGTTATCTAGCTAATGATTTTATTGACGATGATCATATGATTATGAAGGGATCTGCTTTTATGATTTTTTCTTAATAATGTACACCGTGCCCAGAGTATATACATTCCCCAGAGAGATATTAGGTCCAATAATAACGATCCCAAATGGGTTAACCGTAGGTTAAAGCATCTATTAGGGGAGAAAAGAGGAATTTATAGGCGCATCAGAAGAGGAGAGGTTAACCTTACTGACCAATATGTTCAGCTTAAAAGAGAAGTAAAAGGGGGGATTAGAAAGGCTAAACGTGACTATGAAATTAGAGTTGCTAGTGAATCAAAGACTAATCCAAAGGGGTTCTTTCAAGTGTATAAGACGAAAGTGAAGGAAAAAGTAGGACCTCTGAAAATTAGGAATGGAGAGCTGATGGATAACGAACTGGAAATGTGTTCATTATTTAATGACTATTTTTTGTCAGTTTTTACACAGGAAGATGTAAATGAGATTCCAGTAATTAACAATTACTTAGTTCCTGATGAATTTAAATTAACTAATATTACTGTCACGAGGGACATGGTTATTAAACAGATAGACAAACTGAAGCAAAATAAGTCCCCGGGACCCGATGAGTTGTTTTCCAGGGTACTTAAGGAATGCAAGATGGAGCTTAGTCAGCCATTAACGAGTGTGTTCAATGCATCCATCCTTACCAGTGTTGTGCCAGTTGTGGAAGATGGCTAATGTGGTTCCTATATTCAAATCAGGGGATAAGTCCGTTCCTTCAAATCACCGTCCAATAAGCCTGACATCTATAGTGGGCAAGTTACTAGAATCAATTATAGCTGACATTATTAGAAGTCACCTTGAAGAGCATAACTTGATAAATGAATCTCAGCATGGATTCACGAGAGGTAGTTCCTGCCTGACAAGCTTGCTGACAGTGATAAGGAATATGATATTGTTTATTTGGATTTTAGTAAAGCCTTCGATAGAGTACCTCACAGGAGACTCTTGAAAAAAGTGGCAGCTCATGGTATAGGAGGTAAAGTTCTAGCATGGATAGAGGCATGGCTTACCAATAGAAAGCAGAGTGAAATCTGAATGGGGATTAGTCACTAGTGGCGTTCCACAAGGATCAGTTTTAGGCCCTCTCTTGTTCATAATTTACATTAATGACCTTGATGATGGGATTACGAGTGACATGAGTAAGTTTGCTGATGATACAAAGATAGGCCGTATAATTCACTCTGAGGAGGATAGCAATGAACTCTAGGAGGATTTGAACAAATTTATGTCCTGGTCTGAAAAATGGCAGATGAAGTTCATTGTCGACGATAAGTGTAAGGTACTAGCCCTTGGTAATGAAAATAACCCTCGAAGCTATAATCTAGGTGAAGTAGAGCTTGACCATACAGAATGTGAAAAGGACTTGGGAGTCATGGTGAGCAGAAATCTAAAGCCAAGACAGCAGTGCCTTAGTGTGCGCAACAAGGCCAACAGATTACTTGGATTTATCTCAAGAAGTATAAGTAACAGAAGTCCAAAAGTTATTTTACAGCTCTATACATCACTAGTGAGGCCTCATTTAGATTATGCTGCTCAGTTTTGGTCCCCTTACTACAGGATGGATATAGACTCATTAGAGAACATACAGAGAAGAATGACTAAAATTATTTACTGTGTAAGGAACCTCCGTAGAAGATAGACTTAAAGCCCTTTAAAACTCCACTCTCTGGGAGGCGTAGAATGAGGGAGATATCATTGAAGTGTATAAGTGGATGACGGGGATAAACAAGGGAGATATGTGGGAAAAAAACACTTATGGGACAGTTCAGGACATTTAAATTAAAGGGAAAAGTTTCGCCACGATGGCTTCTTCAGTCCTAATACAGAGAAAACTAAAAAAAACATTTATAATATAGTGGCAGGATCAGGTGAGGTGACGCGTGGGTAGAGGGGTGGTGGGAGAGTAGTAGTAGTAGTAGTTAGTAGTAGTAGTAGTAGTAGTAGTGTAGATAGTAGTAGTGTAGAGCATAATGGAACTAAGGAGGTGAGGCAAGAGAGGGACCTGCTGGCATCAAGTAACACCAGTTCCCAGGATGGGTAATATCCTCTTGCTTAGTAATTTTGAAATACTGTAACTACCGGATTTTTGCTTTATAGTGTTACTGACAGAAATTAGTGCAGCTTTTAATGGGATTTTCCCGTCTTAAGTCGTCTTCTTTAATAACTAGTTTAGCTTCATTGAATTTCATGAGGTGTCCAACATCGTCTCAATGTTGAACACATGCGTTTTTGCGGTCATCATTTCTGCAAGCATTATTTTGTGTTCTGCTATTCTAATGTCCAGAGTTCTGGCTGTTTCCCCTACATATACTTTGTCACATTCCCCACATGGTATAGTGTAGATTCCTGCACTTGTGCCAGAATCATGCTTGGGTTTTTGTATCAGGTTCCTAGTAGTAGTTGAAGAGCTGGTAGATATTTTAGCCAGTTTTCTGTCAAACATGTTTGAAAAATTAGTGGCAACTTGTGCAAGAAAGGTATAAAATACCGACAATATGAAAGTTAAGACATATGTGCAACATCTGGATATCTTTATTGTAGACGTTTCGCCATCCAGTGGCTTTATCAATACAGATTCTAGGACATAATAGGAAGACAGTAGAACTATATACAAAAGATGAGGTAATCAGTCCCTCGGCCTTGGAGTTAGTGTTCACAGCATCGTGGTGGAGGAGAATCTGGAGCAAAGGCAAGAAGACTGGCGGTTATATAGGCGTCAGTGGAAGGGACGGGCAGCAGACGAGGGCAGTCACTGGTAGGCGGGATTCCCCAGTGGAAGTAGGTCCCTTCCCAAAGAGATGGGTTAGTTGCAGCAGCCGTGAAGAAGGTCTTGTAGATGTCCTCTGAACCAAGATTCCATGATGTTGCAGTGTCAGACACTGCATATATATATATATATATATATATATATATATTTATATATATATATATATATATATATATAATATATATATATATAATATATATATATATATATATGCAAAACAACACACTCTGACAGACAAGAGAAATTCCACACGCTTCGACTACTCACATCATCAAGGAACTATAGTATCCTTGATAATGTGATAGCACGAAACGCTTGAATTCTCTATTCTTTCAGAGTGGTTGTTTGCAATTCTGAAATCACCTGTTTATGATCTTATTGCCCATTATAATATATAATATAATAATATATATATTATAGATAGATATATATATATATATATTAATA
Organism: Cherax quadricarinatus; assembly: GCF_026875155.1. Lineage (NCBI taxonomy): Eukaryota > Metazoa > Arthropoda > Malacostraca > Decapoda > Parastacidae > Cherax > Cherax quadricarinatus. The sequence goes on from NC_069419.1 coordinate 26,188,262, forward strand.
TATATATATAATATATATCAATACACCAAAACACACTAACACACACATCACACACTACAACACACACACACACACAACATATCAAGTAAGAGTACTGTCGCACTCACTAGATCTAGATCTGGGATGTACCTATAATAAATTCATTGCCCATGTTAATGAGATACATAAGAAAACTGTAATTAAGATAGGAAATGCAATTATTTCTAGACTGAAGGTTGGGAAAAATACATCGAGACTACACTGGCAAAAGCCTACTTAATACACATTTTAAACTTTATCAGGAACCCGATTCACAAACACTTCATATTAGAATGTGGCAAATATTTTACTTATATACCTCCAACTATAAAAGATCTGTGTCAAATTTGAGGTGCGTATGAAAAACTAATGTCGCAGGCAGGTTAAAATAGTTCTTAATTCCATTTTCCACAATGCTATTTACTTACATATACATTTAATTTTATTTCAGTGGCGCTCGCGGTGACAGTAAATCAAGGTAAGACGTCATGTTTTATTTGTACGTATTAATAGCTATCTTCAGTATAGTGATATCATTGTAACACAACGATGGAAGATGATGTGTATAGATACTAACGTAAACAAGTGTATATATATATATACATATATATATGTATATATATATATATATATATATATATATATATATATATATATATATATATATATATATATATATTATATATATATATATGACCTTACACAGTGTAATGACACGGGGACAGAAATGGGTCTCATCCTGAATCCATTCAAATGTGAATCATCTCAGTCAGTCAACAAGTGATAAATGCAGTGAGATCAAAACTACCGGGAGCAGCAGTCATTGCCCCCCAAAATATTTTTTTCTGGGGAGCCCTCGGGGAAAGCAATCCATTGACAAAATTTCAGAAGAAATTGGAAGAGTTAAAGGAAAATGGAAAAAACAAATAGGCAACTGGCCCCCACGATCCTTTGTATTCTCAAAAAGTGCTTGAGTCTGCCCAGGTTTGACATATTTTAGATGTCCCCTTCATAGATAACCCTATACTGCACGAATTGCAGTATTTGAGGCGATTTTTACGAAATTTTAAACCTTACTCTAAAAGACGGGGGGGAACCAAGCTACACTTCCAGTCAGACTAGGAGGCTTGGGTCCGCAAGTCATCACAGTTTCTTTCCCTGCTTTTCTGTCCTGTGTATTGTCCAGAAGCTTGTAGCAGCGTTTCCCCCTGAACTCTTAGGGACAAGTTTGGAGTCCAGGCCCAAAAAATTCTTGACGAGAAATGAAGGGATAATCTAACGGGCCTAAAACCAGCCCTGTCCCCCAAAACAACTACAAAAAATCCCCCACTGGGATGGTCCAATAGTGGAAATATTCCCTAAAACTTTGCTTCAGAGTGTGTGGGGAAAGGATGAGCCCGCCTCCGGCAGTGAGAGCCCCTCAGCGGGGACTTTCTGTTGGCTGTTCCAACTCCACCTTGGCACACGCCCGCCCCACAGACCACCCGCATCGTGTTGCCTTCGACTTCCCGCCCCTATTCTCGCCGAACCAGGTTTTTTGGGGCGGGAAAAGCAGCAGCCCCGATTCGGGTACCAGGTCTTGTGGGGCCGTAAATCCGAGGAAAGATTGCAAGACATGGGAGGTTAATAACATTATAAAAGGGAGCCTCAAAAAGCGGGGATCCCAGCAGTAAAGAGCCACCCCAACTACGATCTGAGGCAGCCAAAGGGCCCAGATGGTACACCCTTCAACCCTGGACAGAGGGGAAGCAGGGGGGGGGGACTATACTGTGATCTACCTTGGTGTACCATCCCAATACACCGGGGAAAGAAGGAGGGGCAGCTGCCACTTCGGGGAGTCCCAAAAGTCTGAAAATAGGGAGAACTTGCCCATCATTTATGTGTGTTCCCCTAGGCTCAGAGACCCCTTTGGGTCATGGGGAAAGAGTGCACTAAATTCCTCAAGGGGGCGGGGAAAAAAAAACTCATCAGGGGAACTAGGGATCCCCGGAGCTAATTTCTGTTCCGCGGCTCAGTGCGGGTGTTCAAAGGGGGAATGACTGCTGTATTTTTTGGGGACACGCCCAGCTCTGGGAGTGGATGGATTTTCGCCTTTTAATCGGTGATCACACGTAACAACATGTCCGTATATGCCACCTTTATATCAAAAAGTATTCTTAAATCTTTATTTTATATATATATTTAAATTATATATATATATATAAATTATAAATATAATATATATATATATAAGGAGGGGTGTTAATGTTGCGTTTTAAAAAAGAGGTAAAAACCCTTCTGGGAAGACAGTGATGGGTGAATGATGGGGAAAGTTTTCTTTTTCGGGCCACCCCGCCTTGGTGGGAACGGCCCGTTGATAAAAAAAAAAAAAAAAAAAAAAAAAAAAAAAAAAAAAAAAAAAAAAAAAAAAAAAAAAAAATTATATATAATATATATATAATTTTATTTTTTTTTAAAATTTTAAATATATTTTATTTTATATTTTATTATATAATATGGAGATCGAAGAAAAGGGTTGGCACAAAGACACAAATCCCTCATTTTAGATTTAATGGGAATAAAGAATAATTTATAATAAGGGAAAAGTCCCTGATTTTCGTTTGCCGATTATAATGGATTGGGAAACCTGTCTAATCTCGATTGGGGGTTTTCTAGCTAATGATTCTATTTTACGATGATCATATTATGATTACAAGGGGGTCTTGTTTATGATTTTTTTTAATGTAAAAACACGCCAGAGTATTACATTCCCCAGGGGGACAAATTTTGGGCTAATTAAGATCCCAAAGGGGTTTAAAGGGGATGAACTTATTGGGAGAAAAAAGAATTTATTGGCGCATCAAAAGAAGAGAGGTTAACCTTACTGACCAATCTGTTCAGTTTAAAAGAGAAGTAAAAAGGGGGATTAGAAAGGCTAAACGTGACTATGAAATTAGAGTTGCTAGTGAATCAAATACCAATCCAAAGGGCTTCTTTCAAGTGTATAGGACGAAGGTGAAGGAAAAAGTAGGACTTCTGAAAACTGGGAATGGACAGCTGACGGATAACGAACTGGAAATGTGTTACCTATTTAATAACTATTTTTTGTCAGTTTTTACACAGGAAGACATGAATGAAATTCCAGAAAATAACAATTATTCACTTCCTGATGAATTCAAATTAACTAACATTACTGTCAGGAGGGACATGGTTATCAAACAGAGACAAAATGAAGCAAAATAAGTCCCTGGGACCCGACGAATTGTTTTCCAGGGTACTTAAGGAATGCAAGATGGAACTTAGTCAGCCATTAACGAGTGTTTGTAGATGAATGGTTCAGAGAACCGACATGTTGATAAATTAGACACATGTGCAACTCTTGGGTATCTTTATTGAGGAAACGTTTCACCACACAGTGGCTTCATCAGTCCATACAAAGGAGAATCTTGAAGAACAGGAGGAGAATGAGGTAATCAGTCCCTCAACCTTGAGTCGATGTGGTCAGTCCATCAATCTATTCAAGATTGTGTACGAATGGTATATAATACCGACAAGATGAGAGTAAGACACATGTGCAACATCTGGGTATCTTTATTGTAGACGTTTCGCCATCCAGTGGCTTTATCAATACAAATTCCAGGACATAACTTGAAGACAGTAGAACTATGTACAGAAGATGAGGTAATCAGTCCCTCAACCTAGGAGTAGGTGCGAACAGCACCATAGTCGAGGAGATTCTGAAGCAGAAGAAAGAATCCTGGCGCTTATATAGTAACGTCAGGTGAAGCAGACGAGGGCAAATTCACTGGTGGGCGGGATTCCCCAGTGGAAGTAGGTCCTTCCCAAAGAGATGGGTTAGTTGTAGTAGTAGTTGTGAAGGTTATGTACATGTCCTCAGAATTAAGATTCCATGATGTTGCAGTGTCTGACAAGTTGTGTACGAATGGTATATAATACCGACAAGATGAGAGTAAGACACATGTGCAACATCTGGGTATCTTTATTGTAGACGTTTCGCCATCCAGTGGCTTTATCAATACAAATTCCAGGACATAACTTGAAGACAGTAGAACTATGTACAGAAGATGAGGTAATCAGTCCCTCAACCTAGGAGTAGGTGCGAACAGCACCATAGTCGAGGAGATTCTGAAGCAGAAGAAAAGAACCCTGGCGCTTAATAGTAAGTAGGTAAAGTAACGGGGGAAATTTTTCACTGGGGCGGGACCCCAGTGGAAGTAGGCCCTTTCCCCAAAAGGGAGATGGGTTAGTTGTAGTAGAAATTTGTGAAAGGTTATGTCCCTGTCCTCAAATTTAAGTTTCCTTTTGATTTTGGGCAGGTCTGACAAGTTGTGTACAAAGGGTATAAAATTCCCGACAAGATAAAAAGAAAGGGGACCCATGGGGAAACATCGGGAAATCTTTATTGTAGACGTTTCGCCATCCAGGGGGCTTTTTTCCAATACAAATTCCAGGACAAAACTTGAAGCCCATTTAAAAAACTATGTACAAAAAGTGGGGTTTAATAAAGCCCCCTCAATAGGAGTGGTGCGAAACCACCATAGCCCGGGGGAGATTCTAAAGCAAAAAGAAAAAAATCCTGGCGTTATATAGAACGTCGGTGAAGCAGACGAGGGAAAAAATCACTGGGGGGGGCGGGTTTCCCCCAGTGGAAGGGGCCCTTTCCCCAAAGAGATGGGTTAGTTGTAGTAGTAGTTGTGAAGGTTATGTACATGCCCCTCAGAATTAAGTTTCCCAAAAGATTTCCCAGTGTCTAAACAAGTTGTGTACAAAGGGTATATAATACCGACAAGATGAAGTAAGCCCACATGTGCAAAAATCTGGGTTTTCTTTATTGTGGGCCCTTTTTCGCCACCCCATTTGGTTTTTATCAATAAAAAATTCCGGGACAAAACTTAAAGACAAGAACTATGTCGGGAAGGGATGGGGTTAATCAGTCCCTCAACCTTGGATAGGTGGGGAACAGCCCCAAAAGTCGGGGAGATTTCTGAAGCGAAGAAAGAATCCTGGCGCTTATATAGTAACGTCAGGTGAAGCGACGAGGGCAATTTCACTGGGGGGGGATTCCCCAGTGGAAGTACCCCCTTTCCCCAAAAAAGAGGGGTTAGTTGTAGTGAAGTTGGAAGGTTATGTAAAATGTCCCCCAAAATTTTAAGATTCCATGGTTGCAGTGTCTGACAAGTTGTGTTTTTGGGGAAAAGGCCCTACTTCCACGGGGAATCCCGCCCAAACCAGTAAATTTGCCCTCGTCCTGCTTCACCTGACGTTACTATAAAAGGGCGCCGGGGATTCTTTCTTCTGCTTCAAAATCTCCTCGACTATGGGCTTTTTCGCCCTACTCCTAGGTTGGGGGACTGTTTTCCCTCACCCTTCTTTTACATATTTTTCTACTGTTTTCCCAAGTTATGTCCGGGAAATTTTTATTGATAAACCCCACTGGATGGCAAACTCTACAATAAAGATACCCAAAGTTGCAATGTGTCTTACTCTCAACCTTTCAAAATTGATGGACTGACCACATCGACCCCAAGGTTGAGGGAAATGATTACCTCATTCCCTCCTGTTCAAGATTCTCCTTTTTAGGGGTGAAAGAAACCACTGTGTGGTTTAAACGTTTCCTCAATTTAAAAAAAACCCAAAAAGTTGCACAGTGTCTAATTTTTCAACATTAACGAGTGTGGGAAGATTGAGGAAAACTTGCGCATATTTGGGAAACTTTATTAAAGGGAAAAGTTTCGCCAAACAGTGGGTTCAACAGCCAATCCAAAAAGGGAAAGGGGTAAGGAGAGGAGGTAAAGAGGTAATAGTCCCCCAAAAATTTACAAAAATTGATGGGCTGAACAATCGACTCCAGGTTGAGGGAGATTTCCTCATTCTCCTCCTTCCTTTACGCCCCCCCTTTTGGATTGGTTCCCGATTAAAACCACTGTTTTGGCGAAACGTTTCCTGAAAAAAGATTCCCCTTGGGTGCATAAGTGTTCAATCTTTAACTTGTCGGTTTTTTTTAAACCCTTCATCACACTTTTAAAGAGTGGTTTAATGCGTCCAAACCTTACTTTGGGGGTGTGCCAAAAGTGGGGGGAAGATGGCTAATGTGGTTCCTATAAATTTGAAACAAAGGGGGAAGTCCCCTTTCCCTTTAAAATTAAACCCCCAATCAGCCTTACGTCTATATAGGCAAAATTTTTTAGACTCAATTTAGTGAAATTTTTGAAGTCCCCCTTAAGAGCATAATTTATTAATGAATCTCGCATGGGGTTTATGAAGGGCGTTCCTGCCTGAGGGAAAATTTAAATGACGTTCTTCAATAGAACATTTGAGGCAGTTTGACAGTGAAAAAGAAAAAAGATATTGTTTAAACGGTAGAGAAACCCTTTCAAAAAGGGTCTTTTAAAAAAATGGGAGGGGTCTTGGTATAGGGGGTAAAATTCTAGCATGGATAGAGGCATGGGTTACCCCAAAAGGGAAAACAGGGGAGGGTTTTCCCTTAATTTGGTTTTTCAAATTTTTTTAATGGGGATTAGGGATGTTTGGGGTTTTTCCCCGAGGATCGTTTTAGGGCCCTTCCCTTTTTCATAAATTTTCATTAATGGAAACCCTTTATGAAGGGATTACAGGTGCATGAGCAAAAATTTTCTGATGATACAAAATAGGGCCCTAATTAATTTTCTGAGGAAATACCAATGAACTCCAGGGTTTGGAAGATTAATGTCTTGGTCCCGAAAAGGCAGTAAAGTTCAATGGGGAAAAAGTGTAAGGTACAAGTCCTTGGTAATGAAAAAAACCCCTCGAAGCTATAAAATAAGTGAAAACAGAGCTTGATCATACGAATGTGGAAAAGACTTGGGGGTCTGGTAACAGAAATCTAAAACCAAAAAAGCAGTGTTTTCGGTGACAACAAGGAACAATTACTAGGATTTTCTCAGAAATATAAATAATGAAGTCCCCAAAAGGGTTTTTTTACGCTCTATACATCACTAAAGAGGCTATTTAATTATGCCGTCAGTTTTGGTCTCCTTATGAAAATTGAGACACAGGATGGTTAGACCATTGGGGAACATACAGAGAAGAAAGACTAAAATGATTTACTGTGTAGGAATTCCCCTAGAAGACAGACTTTTAAAACCTTAAATCTCCCCTGTCTGGAAAGGGCGTGAATGAGGGGGAAAATTCATCGAAGTGTATAAGTGGATGATGGCATAAAAAAAGGGATATTAATAAAGTCTGAGGGTGTCGAAACAGGAAAACCGAAATAATGGGTTTAAGTTGGACAAAATTTTGATTCAGAAAAGACACAAGTAAGTACTGGTTTTCGAACAGTTGTGGATGCGGGAACAATCTTTTCCGTAGGGTATCGAGGCTAGGATTTGGGTAGTTTTAAAAAAAGACTGGAAAAAATAAGGTGGGAGGGGCTGGGGTTTTATTCGTGCATTGGGTACGGGAGTAAATTTTGGGTGCTTTTTTGTAGGGGCGTTTTTTATAAAGGGCCTGCCTTGTATGGGCCGTGGGTCGCAGTGTTTCTCCGTCTTCTTATTTTTAAATATATATATTATAATGTCTGCCGAATATGAAAACTGGTCAATTAGCAAGAACTCTTTTAAAAATTAAGTCCTTTCAAAAATTTTCCTTTATACGTTTAAAGTATATTTTTTTTTTTTTAATTTTTTGAAATTTTTTTTTTTTAATTTTGTCCAAAGAATTTAGAAAAAATTTCCCTAACCTTATTAAACAAGAACAATTTATTTTAGCCTAACCCAAAATAAAATTTTTTTTTGTTTACAATATTTTTAAAACAAAAAACACGTGAATATATTTTTTTTCGTTTGGGAAAAGAATGATTTTTTTGGCGAAGTTATTGCATACACAAATTTTCCCGTCTTATAGGCAAAAGAGCGTTGTATTTTAAACCAAGATCGCAAAATTTGCCTTTTGGCACGACATAAATATATTATTATATATATGGGAAAAAACCTTGGTAAAAATACGACAAGTTGGTTTAGAAAGGACACGTAAGCAAACATTAACATATTTATTAAAAACGTTTCGGTCCGGGGCCTTGTCACTTTTTAAATACAGAGGTGGATAATGGTTTTAAAAACCGACAAGTTTAAAATTGAGACACTTTTTGCCAATGGGAATTTTTTTCAGGAAACGTTTCGCCCACAGGGCTTCATCAGTCCAATATAAGGGGAAAGGGCGTAAGGAGAGGAGGAAAAAATAGGTAATCAGCCCCTAAACCCTGGGTCGATGTGTTCAGCCCATCAATCTTGTAGAATGTACAGCATGGAAAGAAGCAAAAAAGTTCAGGTAGATCCCAAGGGGGATGGGGGGGAAGTGGGAAGATGAAGAATAGCTTGGAGGGGTTTTCTTTAAAGGAAATGGGCCCAGGGTTACCCACCCTAAGGCGTCGGGGGCAGACTTAGAACAGGAATAGCAGGGATGTTGCTTTGGGACTTGTGGTAGTTGAAGTCTTGAATCTTGGTAGTTGGCAGCAGGTTTAGTACATCAGGGGGTAAAAAACACATAGGGGTTATGGAGTAACTGAGGAGGAGGTTAGCAAGGACCCATTTTCGAACTTTTTGAAGGCTTTAGATGGGGTGGTATAGTTTAGCCTTGTTACTGAAGGTGAAACGTGGGGCTTGATGAACTCAAGAACTTGGGTGAGTGAGAAGTGACGGTGATTCCATCATACTTGACTGTTCCAGCACCGAGGTTTTGTAGAGTTCGTACAGGTCATGGGTCAGTTTTTTAAAAGGGAGAAGTGAAAAGGAAAGGTTTTTTCCCATGAGGGTTTAGGGAGTCGCGTTATTTTCCCTCTTTGGAGTGAATTATTGGGAAATTAAAAATGTGGTTGCCGGTGATGGGGTCGACAGGAGCAGCTGTAAGGTGTAATGGTTGTGTAAAAAGGCTGGGAGGGGTGGGACGGTGGTTGAGGCAACATGTCAACGTTTAAGCGGGGAAGTGGTTATAGAAGTTGCAGGAGCGTTTTGGGCAGGAGACAGGTCTGCAGGTGCAGTAAAGTTCAGGAGTTGGGAAGGATCTTGATATGTCTGCTGAAGGTGGGGAGCCCGGAAAATTTTGAAGGCAGGCATGTTGTTCAGACGGGAATAGTTCGTTAATATGGTGTTAAAAGTGGGGTTTTGCTGCGTTTCAAGGGTTTTGGTGCATACACCATGCAGTACGCCCCCTTTTGGGAATCTCCGTCTGGGAGTGGGAGAGGGAGTTGCGGGCGTGGTGCCTGTGATTAGCGTGTAGAGTCTGGTGGTGTCGGTTTGGGGTTTTGGTTTATTGCAGCTTTCGGTGAATTGGTGCTTCAGAACTTTAGTTTTTTTCAGTATGATTTCTTTCCTGATTGGGCACTTAGCTGAAAGGGTAGATGATTACCTTGCTTTAGACAAGTTGGTGCTGTGTAATGGGGGGATCTGAAATCGTGTCCATATTCCACATTTTGAACAAAATTTTCTTACCCTTGATGGGGCAATCCTTGGTGGTGTGTTTAAGGGGTAGCGGGTCCAGCAGGGGGAGATGTAGTGAAACGTTCTTGTTCTATATGACTAGCGTGGATTTGGTAATATGAGAGGGCCCAGCCCGTCAGGGGCTTGGCACCCGGAGATGTCTGAAAATGTTCTTTAGCATAGATGGGCGTTAGGGGCTTGTAGATGCTGTCTACCGAGGCCCCCGGGGTTTTTTTCCCCAATGTTCTTCAGTGTTCAGTAGAGAGAGAGGGGACCATATTTCCGTCTTTTCACAAAGACCGAACGTTTCGACTTTAAAAATGGAACGGGGGGTAGATGAATTGTTGGTTTTTTAGGGTTGGATTGAAGGGTCGTCCCTAGTTTTGATGCTTTCCCTGTCGTCTGTGCAGACACAATGAAGGAGCCTTCAGAGAGTGGATTGCCGTAAAAATTTTCCTGCAGGGGGGTTTCCCTTAACACAGTAGCTAAAACTAACTTTGAGGAGTCATTTATTGCACCATTACAGGCTTGATTTTCCCCGATTCGACAGCATGTGAAAAGGAGTGATGTCGAAGAGAGTATTTTACAGCAAGGGCCGTAGACGTGGCTTATATACTGTAGTGGGTGACGTGAAGCAGATGGGGGCGGGGGCATAGGGGCCCCCCTACAAGTAGGTCTTCTCCAAAGTTGAACAAGTTTGAAGAATTCTTTGTAACAAGGCCCCTGATTGCCGTGTTGACAGTTGTGTGAATGGTTTGAAAAAAAAGACAAGTTGAAGTTGAGACATTATGCAGCTAGGGAACTTTTTCAGGAAAAAGTTTCGCCCCCAGTGGGTTCATCAGTCCAATACAAAGAGGGGGCGTAAAGGGGAGGAGGGAAAGAGGGAATCAGTCCCCAACCTGGATCGATGTGTTCGTCCACAATCTTGTAGAATGTACAGATAGGGCCGAGACGTGGCTTTTTATACTGAGTGAGGGGGACGTGAAGCAGATGGGGGCGGGGGGCATAGTGGTACCATCCACTAGTCGAAGTGGTCTTTGTCCCAAAGGTTGAACAAATGTTGAAAATTCTTTGTAAAAAAGGCCCCCCGATGCGCCGTGTCTGACAGTTGTGATGAATGGTTTTAAAAACCGAAAGTTTAAGATTTAGACACTTATGCGCAATGGGGGAAATTTTTTAGGGAAACGTTTCGCCACACGTGGCTTCATCATCCAATACAAAAAGGAAGGCGTAAGGAGAGGAGGAGAATGAGGTAATCAGTCCCTCAACCTGGAGTCGATGTGTTCAGTTTCCCTAATCTTGTGAATGTACAGCATTTGGGGGGGTAGACGTGGCTTATATCTGTAGTGGGTGAGTGAAGCAGATGGAGGGGGGTCCCAAATGGTACCATCCACTACAGTATATAAGCCCCAGTATAAAACCTCAACAGTATTAAGCCAGTCTACGGCCCCATGCTTTACATTCTCAAGATTTATGGACGAACCATCGACTCCAGGTTGAGGGATGATTACCTCTTTCCTCCTTCCTTACGCCTTCCCCTTTGTATTGGGCTGATGAACCACTGTGTGGGGCGAAACGTTTCCCGAATAAAAAATTCCCCTATGCTGCATAAGTGTCTCAATCTTCAACTTGTCGGTTTTTTAAAACCATTCATCACAACTGTCAACCGGCGATATGGGGCCTTGTTACAAAGAATTCTTCAACACTTGTTAAAATTTTGGGAAACAAAGGGCCCTTTATTCGACTGGGTGGAGGGTACCACTATGACCCCGCCCCCATTGTTTCACGTCCCCTCATTTCGTATTTAACCCAAACGTTTTACGGCCCTATGTTTTCATTCTCCCAAGATTGAGGGGGGGAATGAACAATCGACTCCAGGTTGGGGGGACTGATTCCTTTCATTTCCCCCCTCTCCTTACGCCTTCCTCTTTGTATTGGACTGAGGGAAGCCACTGTGTGGCGAAAAGTTTCCTGAAAAAAGTTTCCCCTATGTGTTTAAGTGTCCCCAATCTTCAATTTGGTGGTTTTTTAAAACCTTTCATCCCCAAACTGTCGGGACACGGCGCATTGGGGGCCTTGTTACAAAAAATTTCTTCAACACTTGTTAAAACCTTTGGACAAAGGGGAAACCAACTTGACTAGGGGGTTGGTAAAACTTTACCCCCTCCACTGTTTAACGTCACCTCACTACATTTTTTTTTAAGGGCCACGTCTAGGGCCCTATGCTGTACATTTTTCAAGTTTTGAGGGACTAAAACCCCATGACCCCAAGGTTGAGGGATGTTTACCCCCAATTCCCCCTCCTCTCCTTACCCCCTTCCTCTTTTGAAATTGGCTGATAAACCCACTGTGTGGCGAAAACTTTTCCCTTTAAATAAAGTTTTCCCATATGCTGCAAAAGTGTTCAATTTAAACTTGTGGGTTTTTTTTCCAAACCTTTTCATCAAAACTTTTCGCCCAGGGCAGCATTCAGGGGCCCTTGTTACAAAGAATTTTTAAAACACTTGTTAAACCTTTGGACGAAGCCCTACTTCGACTAGTGGATGGTACCACTAGGGCCCCCGCCCCCCATCGGTTCCGTCACCTCACTACAGTTTAAAGCCACGTCACGGCCCTATCCCTGTACATTCTACAAAAATTGGGATGGTGAAACACATCGACTCCGGTTTGGGGGAAATGTTTACCTCTTTTCTCCTCCCCTTACCCCTTCCTTTTTGTTTTGGGATGATAAAGCCATTGGGGGGCAAAACGTTTCTGAAAAAAGATTCCCATTGCTGCTTTAAGGGTCTCAATCTTCAACTTGTGGGTTTTTTAAAAAACCATTCATCAAAACCCTGTCGGGACACGGCAGCACCCATGGGGCCTTGTTACAAAAAATTTTTCAACCTTGTTAACCTTTGGACGATGCCCCCTATTCGACTAGTGGTTGGTCCCACTATGACCCCGCCTCCATCTGCTTCACGTCACCTCACTACGTATAAAACCAAAGGGCCCTAGGGCCCCATGCTTTTACTTTCTACAAGTTTGGGATGGACTAAACACCAGGGACCCGGTTGGGGGGCTAAATTACCCTTTTTTCCCCCTCTCCTTACCCCTTTCCTCTTTGTTTTTGAAGGGATGAACCCAATGTTGTGGGGGGAAAAACTTTTTCCTGAAAAAAAATTTCCCAAAATTTTTGCAAAAGTGTCTAAAATCTTAAACTTGTCGGTTTTTAAAACCATTATCACAACTGTCAGCACGGCAGCATCATGGGGCCTTGTTACAAAGAATTCTTAAAACACTTGTTAAAACCTTTTGGACGAAAAACCTACTTCGACTAGTGGATGGACCACTATGACCCGCCCCCCCATCTGCTTCACGTAAACCTAACTACAGTATTTTAAACCCAGTTTTAGGGCCCCTTTGCTGTACATTTTTACAAGATTGAGGGGCCCCCTAAACACATCGCCTCCAGGTTGAGGGACTGAAAAACCTCATTCCCCTCTCCCCTTAGCCTTCCTCTTTGTATTGGATGATGAAGCCACTGTGTGGCAAAACGTTTCCTGAAAAAGATTCCCATATTTTGATAATTTTGTTCAATCTTAAAATTGGGTCGGTTTTTAAAAATTTTTTCATCAAAAACTGTAGACAGGGCCGCATAAAGGGGGCCCCTTTGTTAAAAAGAATTCTTCAACACTTGTTCAACCTTTGGACAAAAGACCTACTTCGACTAGTGGATGGTCCCCTTTTGCCCCGCCTCCACTCCCTTCACGTCACTCATACAGTATAAAAAAGCCAGTTCTAGGGCCCTATGCTGTACATTTTTACAAGTTTGATGGCCCTGAACACATGGGATCCGGGTTGGGGGGACTGATTACCTCATTCTCCCCCTCTCCTTAGGGCCTTCCTCTTTTTTTTGGGGACTGATAAAGCCACTGTGTGGCAAAAGTTTCCTGAATAAAGATTCCCATAGCTGATAAGTGTCCAATTTCAACATACAGAGGTAACATCCCTTTCTGTATTTTTAGAAGTGATAAAGGGTCCGGGGCCCGAAAAACGTTTTTTTAAAAAATATGTTATAGTGTTTGCTTACGGGTCTTTCAAAACAAATATATATATTTATATATATTATATTTTATATATTATATAATTTTATATATATATATTTTATATATATTAATGTTATATATTTTTAATGTATAAAATATAATGTGTGTGTTTTAACTCATTTTTTTAAGGTTGCGGGGGGTCGAGCCCTAGCTCCTGCCCCCGCCTCTTCATGGTGGGTACTGGGTCATCCCCCTGATGTGAGCTTTATATATCTCTGCTTAAAACTATGTATGGATTGCCCCACTACATCGCTTCCCAAACTATTCCACTTCCTGACTACTCTGTGGGGAATTTCTTCCCAACATCCTTTTGGGTTCATCTGTGTTTCAACTTCCAACTGTGTCCCTTGTTGCTTGTCCCATCTTGGAATCCTTTTTTTGTCCACCCTTTTCAAATTCCCGTCAATATTTTGTATGTCCCTTATCTTTTCCCCCCTATCTCTTCCTGTCCTCCGGGGTTGTCAGGTCGTTTTTCCCCTTTAAACCCGAATTTTTTTAAAAAAGGTACCTTACACTTCCCACAGCATGTCCCGATCCCCAAAAAAAGCTTGTCTTCTTTCTCTGAATTTTCAGTAGGATAAAATTTCCCATGTTTTGAGTTTCAATTTCCCTTAAACATAATACATAACCTAGTTGTGGTTTTTTTTTTCTTGTGGGTTTTCATGCCCCCCCGGTACCCGGAATTTAGCCCTTTGGGTCCCGGTTTACCCCCTGTTTGCTTAGATTCCCAAAGGAAAACCGGGAAAAAGGACCGAAAAAGCGAGAAAAACTGCAGGGGAAAAAGGGGCCCCCACCCGCCCAAATGAAAAGGGGGGACCTACCCACGCCCGTGTATGGGTACATCATAGACAACGATTGTAAGATCATCCATTTGCTCAATCATTCGTGAAATAAGAAGGGTGTATAACACTAAAAATTATATAGGGTGACTCATACATGATAATGCATGAAAAAATGTTAGACATGTCTTCAAGATACCTGTGTACTAGGAATTCTTCAAGTTGATGTATACATTAATAAAGTAAATTCCTTTTTGAATCATCACCAGAGAACTCTAACACAGTTCAACATGTAAATAAACTTAAAAATATACAAGGATCTGCGACCAGTGATGAAAGATACGAGTTAAACAAAACAAAAGTAGGGAAGCTGAACTTCATATCACCGAGGAATGAATTAGAGGTGATATGATCACAACAAGCAACATGCTTGTGATCATGCTTGTTGCAACATGCTTGTACATTATATCAGGTTCATATTATAACACTAGTAATGATATGCACACTGCCAAAGGATTATTTCAAAGTTATATCTTTTTTTAATTACATTAATATAAAATGAGCTTTTGTTACAAATGCCTTCCATTTCGTTTTATTCACGTGCAAGAGCAAAACCAGTAGGGGTCACACAGCTCCTGGGGAATGGGAAGCACACTGGTTCGATCTAGGCAGGGAGAGAGCTTAAGTGCCTTTCTTTGAACGAAGAGCTTCTCACGGCACCTTCCTTGAGGAGTTTTGATTAAAAATAAACATTACATTTCAGATCACAGAGAGCACAGTTACTGGATTGGAGGAACTGACGCTAATCATGAAGGAACGTAAGTAATGTGCTGCCTATTGTCCTAGATGCTTAAACAACGTGCTACTAAAGGCCACAAATGTTTGCTTCAACATCCAGCCATGAAACAAGAATAAAAATGAGTGTCTTAATATATGTCTGAGAGCCTTCCAGATTTGCAACCCTGTGTTTCTGGGTGAGGAAATTACTAAAATCTTTGATACTGTAACGAAATTACGGTGTCCATAGGAGTTTGTAGAAATGGATTTGCTAGCAGCTAGGATGGCTTATTATAGAACTGAACCCAAGATAAGCCCTCACGTTAAGAATGTGTTAGTACTTCCATACAATGAGAATTTATCTATTCTACCAAATCTTTAAGAATTCAAATATGGTTAAAAGCAATTTGACCAAAAACTTCCCTCAGCACTCTGTTGGTGGTATTTACAAAGTTGGGTGTAGTGGTTGCAACTAATTTTATGTGGGACAGACTAGCAAACCTTTTGATACCAGGTTAGCACAACTCTGATACTCAATTCAAACAGCTCAAGAATCCAATACCATATTTAACCATGCACGGGCTTGCAATAGCCCTGCAAAATATCTAGATAATAAGAGTCCTATTCTCCAGTTCTCCCTGGCTGGGAAAGTATTTTAGAATTGGCAATTATAAAACATGTTAACTTTTCACTACATAATAATAGCTTAGAATTATTCAAACTTGACTCATTTATAACTAATAGGATTGTACATAACCTCAAGCTTGATTCTTACATGAATGCTCTGGACTGTCTAAAATGTAATTCAACTTGGATCAACTGAGGTTAACTTAAGCACAAAAAAAAATTAATGCTTCAGTTTCTGCTTGCCCACCTTCTCTTTTTGTTAGACCAGTGTCTGCTAGAGAGAGGGGTTGGGTTAGTTTCATCGTTCACAGAGAGAAGGTAGCTAAAATTGGATGCGCCTTTGTTTTGGGCCCTCGTTTTTATGCGAGTCTACCCACTATCCATTCTCTATAATTAACTCTCATTTTCTGGTTAGATAACAATTGTGAAGCTATATATACTATTTTTTCCCCGTTTGCTTAGATCAAACTGATTAATGAACGAGAGATTTATATAGTTGAACATTTTGGTTTTAATAATAACATACTCTGGAGAAATTCCCATAGCTATGGAAATTCCCATAACAGTGAATAATCTTTTCCACAAAAAAAAAGAGAGGAGGGGGGGGAGGGGGGAGGAGGGGGGGGAGGAGGGAGGGTGGAGGAGGGGGAGGGGGGGGGAGGGGGAGGGGGAGGGGGGGGAGGAGGAGGAGGAGGAGGAGAGGAGGAGGACGAGGAGGAGGACGACGGCGAGGAGTAGTAGTGGTAGAGTTACTAGTAGTAAGAGTGGAGTCAGTCAAAGACTAAGAGGAGCACTGCAAGGGAGCTAGGGGTCCAAGGGAGCTAGGAAGAACACAGAGGGGGGAAAATAATAATAATGGATCAAATACTCAAGGCAGAAGAAAGAAAACCCAAAGGAGAAAGTGGAAGAGGGAGAAGGGGAAAACAAGAATCAGGTTAAGTCACGGGTGTTCTTAAGTTTGGAGCATTTTACAATGTAATGGGAGAGGAAGGCATCCACAGAGACAAAGCCAGGGCTAAGATTCATACAAGGGAGGATTTATATAAGGGAGGATCCGACCAGACGGCGACTGTGAAAGTTAGACATAGGGCAGACAGTTTTAGCAGAAGACCAGTCAATCGGATGACTGTGATCTCTGACATGACAGAAAAGAGCATTGTTGGTGTCGGCAAGCCTAACACTATTTTTGTGCTCCCTGAATGTCAGAAAGAGAACGGCCAGTTTCTCCAAAGTATTGAAGAGGACAAGATGGACAAGAAATAGAGTAGACACCAGGAGAATCTATAGAGGGAGGAGAGGTATGAACTAGATTGGTGCGAAGAGTGTTAGTCTGGCGAAAAGTAAGTTTGATGTCAAAGGAACGGAAAGAGTTTTTGAGATTTGAAAGTCTGGAAACATGGGGAAGGCAGAGGACAGAATATTTCCCAGGAGTAGAGAGTTTGGGAGAGAAAAAAGTCCGTTTAGCACGTGAGAAGGCAGAGTCTATGAAATGGGGAGGGTAGCTAAGACGGGAAAATGAATTATGAAGAGTGGAAATTTCTGATTCAGGGAACTGAGGATCACAAATGCGGAGAGCACGGAGAAAGAGGGGAATGTACATGCCACTGTGCATAGGCTTGCGGTACACGGAAAAGGTAAAACCTGTATCTGAACGGTGGACACGAACATCAAGGAAAGGCAGCAATGAATTAGATTCCCACTTCAGCTTTACACTTAATGGAAGGGGCAAGATTATTAAGGGTATCAAGAAATGGTTGAAAGAGACTAAGTCACGAGGCCAAAGAGCAAATATGTTATCTACATAACGGAGCCAGAGTGAAGGGCTCACATCGATAATAGGAAGAACAGTCTCGAAGTATTCCATGTAAAGATTAGCAAGAACAGGAGACAGAGAGGCCATAGCGACACCGAAGGTTTGAGAATAATATTTGCCTTGGAAGGAAAAGGAATTTGAGTCTACACAAAGGCGGATAAGATCAAGAAAGACATCAGTAGGTATAGGTATAGAAAATTAAGGACATCATCAAGAGGTACATTTGTGAAGAGGGACTCAACGTCAAGACTAAGCATCTTACAGGTCGGGAGAGAGCGAACATGTTCGATACAGTCTTGAGAAGGACGGAGGTGGGCAGGAGGAAAAGTACCAAGATAGGGGGTGAGGTTTTTGGCCAGCCAAGAAGCAAGAGAATAAGAGGATATGATGGGACGTAGAGGAATATCAGGTTTATGAGTTTTGGGAAGGCCAAAGAAATAGGGTAGAGGACAGATAGTTCCTTAGTCTGGATCTATCTAGGTGCCTTCTATCAAGCAAGTTATTACTTCTTCACGCCTTCCACCGTTTGAGGCTGAAAAAAAGCCTACTGCACAAGCGATACCTCTTGTTAATAAAGATACGCAAGTGCTGCACATGTCTGATTCATAAACTTATCGGAATTGCATACGATTAATGTAATTATAAACATTCCTCTTTTTCATTTAGCCTTACTCTCCCCCAGTTTATTTTTGTTCCTTTCTTCCATTTTCACCTATGATTTGCATTTGGGTTTCGAATGGCAGCGGGGAAGAAATGGCTATGGGTGTACCTCACTAGTTCATAGAACCTAATAAGGTTGACAAGAAAAATTACTCCTGTATCCACAATACTCACCATTTCTTCCACAGCAATAACGACGATGAAAAATACAACCCCATACGTTAGATTTAAATCGGCCTGTCTTGTGACAGAATACCATGAATCACTGTAGACGAGCTTAATTGCAATCTTTATATCGGTATAACGCCATTGTAGTAAGTGTTCGAAATATAGGATAAAAGCATTTCCCACCCTTTTTATTACAAAACTGCAAAGATTAAAAGTAACAATGGGTGCAGAAAAAAAAGTGTTGGATTTCATAAGATCTGTAAGAGAAGGAAATGCCGAAGAGTAGAAGGTATCTCGTTTCACTTAATCTTACAAGTTTTTCTTGGTCTATAATATCAAAATTAATAACTTACTTTCTCGCCTTCTTCTAACTCTTTGTCTGTCTGCTTTTTTTTATGTGTGTGTTTCAACTTGTGTGTATGCCTACACTAACATCCTCCTACAGCTTTCACTACACTGACATCCAACTCCCCTATTCACTACATTAGTTAACATCCAACCCTGCTTTCACTATACTAACAACCCACTTCCATTACACTATTTTTCCCTCCCCGCTTTCACTATACTAGCTTCCAGGAATGACTCTAGATACGTAGTTGTATTGGCAAATGCAAATACAAACACAGAAAATCAATATTTGTATTTTATTCGTATTAGGGGAAAACTGCAGTTGTGTTTTCATTTAACTGGTATTAAATGTTTGTATTTAGCGCACTAGCTTCACACTTAGTTCAAATGCAATACTATACCTGGAGTTTACCTGGAGAGGGTTTCGGGGGTCAACGCCCCCGCGGCCCGGTCTGAGACCAGGCCTCATGGTGGATCAGGGTCTGATCAACCAGGCTGTTACTGCTGGCCGCACGCAAGCTGACATACGAACCACAGCCCGGTTGGTCAGGTACTGACTTTAGGTGCCTGTCCAGGGTCTTCTTGATAACAGCCACATCGCTTATTCAAAATCTGTTGATCAGCACGACCACAGTAACAAAGTGTGAAAGTTACAACTAGTGTTAAAGCTTTTATTTGGAGAGCCATTAGCGAAATGATTTACTTTTTCCTATATTATACAGTATTGTACGGTAAATTGCACTAATGGTGATTTAAAATATTCTATAATTTAATTTTCAGTACATTACAATAATATCTGAAGGCTTGTATTTGATATATTTATGAAGTTTTTGAAGCTTAGTAATTGTATTTTATTTGTAGATAAGAATTTGTAAAAAATCGTATATGTATTACTATCTGCAAATTTTCTTGATTACTGTATGTATATTTGTAGTTGGACGTATGTGTTTCACCCCATCACTGCTAACATCCCATCCCCTTCCATGTTTCCACATATCCTTCTTGTTTATTTTTATTTCCTAGCCATTATATTCCCTTCTTATTTGTAATTGAATGCCACCATTTTTGCAGCTGGGTTTGGATTAGCAGTGGAGATGAGATGGAGATGGGTGTACCTCACTGGTACACAGGAGAACCTGATGGTAGTTACTGGGAAAACTACTGCTGCTTACACAAACCTGACTATTACTTCCACAGCTGTGACAACGATAATAATTACCATGCTATATGTCAGATTTAATTCTGCCTGACTTGTGACAAATTACCAAGATGCACTGTAGATGAGTTTATCAGATATATTAATATTGATATAATGCTAAAGAAATGTTTATGAAATATATGAAAAAAGGATTTCCAATACTTTTATTATAGAACTGTAAAGGTTATAAATAACAATGATTATAATAATCTATAAAGGAACTATAAATAGCTGGATTACATAGCAGCCATGAGACAAGGTATCCAAGGGATCAGACAACATCCTCGGCAGTTTATATCATTTAATCTGACAAGACAGTTTTTTGCTCGAGAAAATAATTATGAAAATAATATATTTGTTCATCGATCTTTTTACCCTCTATGTCTGTAAGTCTGTCTCTGCCTGTCTGTCTGCGTCAAACACACAACCCCCCCCACACACAAACTATGCGTCACACACACACAACCCCCCGCCCCCACACACTGCGTCAAACACACAACCCCGCCACACACACACTGCATCACACACACAATCCTCCAACACACACACTGCGTCACACACACAGCCCCCCACACACTGCGTCACACACACAACCCCCTACACACACTGCGTCACACAATCCTTCAACACACACACTGCGTCACACACACAATCATCCCACACATACACTGCGTCACACACACAACCCCCCTACACACACTGCGTCAAACACACGACCCCTCTACACAAAACTGCGTCAAACACACGACCCCTCTACACAAACTGCGTCAAACACACGACCCCTCTACACACACTGCGTCAAACACACGACCCCTCTACACACACTGCGTCAAACACACGACCTCCCCCCACACACACACTGCTGAACATCTACCTACGTCATAAGCTAAATTATGTATAATGTGAAATGAAAACTCTTGATTAACTTCAAATAAGTAAAACTCCATACAATCAAGGATCAGACCGTCTCAAAACATTTACTGCTCTTTAAAATACATTAAAAGTTCATAAAGTTTAGTTTTTTTTTTACACAGGGTCTGACAAGGTTAAGGATCCCTAGCTTTATTGACAAGCTGTTTACAGGTTAAGGATTCCTAACTTTATTGGCAAGCTAAAGTTGTTACCTACATCAGCTCATTTGAAAGCATTTTTATTGTTATGAGACATACAAGTAGGGAACAGGATGAAGTTGGAGCCATCTGTGGACCAGCATTTTCATTTGATCAACTATCTCGTTGACATCATTATGCTGTACGAATGTGTTCCATACATGAGTCATCCTGGGTATATAGGATCTCAGATGGAGTGATGTTCTGGAGAAGGGTACAGCCAGAGTGAAGTTGCTGCTTTCTGCCCGTCTTATGGCATAAAAGCTTGTTTCACGCTGTCCTCGAAGTGGATCCAAGTGTGGTACTTTGACAATATTGGCCTTGTACATAACAGTAAGGCCACCCACATCCCTCCTGTGTTGAAGGCTCTGCTGAAGTGACAGATCTATCCAGGATGGGTCCAGGCGAGAGATGAGACGTCTTGCTCTGTTCTCTACTCTGTCAAGCAGTCGCAGATGAGAGGGGGGGGGGGCAGGCAAACCAAGAAAGTGGAACATACTCAAGGTGTGAGCGTACTTGTGCCTCGTACAGAATCTTGCAACCCCTACTGTCAAGCAGATGCGAGATACGGCGAAGTGCTGTAAGCTTCCTGGCTGCTTTGTTTGCAAGATTTACAACATGGTTCTTCATGGTTAGTTTGGAGTCAAATTTCACCCCAGGATATCAACTTCTCCAGGTGCCAACCCCTCCCATTCATCTTACTACTGCACCAGCATTATCATCATGGTGCCTAGAGACGATCATCATTTGCGTTTTCTCAGGTGCAAATGTTACTTGCCATCTATTTCCCCAAGTGATAGAGCTCTTAGCTGGTGATTGATGTAGCTTAGAGCAGCTGGCATTTCTTCTCTTGGATAAGTGAATGTCAGTGTACAGTCGTCTGCATATGCATGTGATTCTGGGATGAGATGAAGAAGGTCGTTGAAGTAGACATTCCATAACAATGGTCCCAGCAAGCTTCCTTGTGGAACACTTGCCCCAATAGGATGTCTTGTGATTCCGTTCCTTGAGAACTCACTTAGAGATCTACATGAAGGTAATCACTGAGGACACATAGGTAGAGCCTGCAATTCTCAGTGCTTGAAGTTTTGCTAAGAGGCCCTGGTGCCACACACGGTCGAAAGCACCAGCAATGTCAGTGCTACTACACAGTGACTTTGGATTCATCCAGTGACTGGTGCCATTAGTGGGAAGTTTAAAACAGATCAGCAGCAGAGTAACCTTTCTGAAGCCATATTGACGATCACAAAGTAGTGAGTGGTAGTCAAAAAACTGTCTTTGTATTGAGATTGTCTCAAGGATCTTACCAGTGATTGACAAGAGTGACACTGGTCTGTAGTTGCTGATTTCTGCTTGCTCTTGTTTTTGTGAACAGAGACTACATTTGCCTCTTTCCCCAGGAGGGGCCATTTACACTGTACTAGGCAGTGCTGAAGATGCGAGTTAGAGGTGCTGCTAGCTGGTTGCACATCTCTCAGCAATCTTGGGCTCAAACTTGTTGGGCCCACAGGCCTTTCTTGGCCAAGCGTTTTAAGAAGGAAATGCACCTCCTTCTGCCTTATTGTCACCCCTGACAGTTTTGACACAGTTCTTGCAGCTAGCCAAGGAGGGTCCCTTGCTGGATCAAGAACTTGCATTTTGGTAGCAAAGTGTTTAGCAAAGAGGTCCGCCTTCTCTTGACTACTAGTAGAGGTGGTCTCATCCTGTCGATTTAGAGGTGGAATGAGTTCATCAGGCAGATAACCTTGTCTGTCCTTGACCAGGGACCACCAGGTTTTGGAGCCTACCCTACCTGATGCTAGCTTTCTTTTTTTGTCCACCTCCCATTTAGCAATGGCCCACTTTTGAACGTCACCCATATGCCTACAGGCTTGCCTGGGCAAGTTTCTGTTATAGGTGGTAGGAATGTCTCTTAGTTCTTACACATACTTAAAAAGTTTTAAAATATCATTGAATTCTAAGAAAATTTTCTGTTACAAACATCTGTCAGATTTCAGAGTCATAACAATTTAGAGAGTCGACTCGAATAGGCAGACTACATTAAGATAGTCTACCAGTTGAGGTAGACTACATCAATTCAAATAGTCTACTTTAATAAACAGATCACATTATTTTGTGTAGTCTACCTCAACAGGCTGACAACATTACCAAAGCATTTTCAGCTGTCAGATATTGGCCAATTTTTAACGAAGTTTATATTTTTTCAATTCTACCTTTCATTTGCATATCGATGGTATCAGTCAGGCTGTTGGTGCTAACAGCGCAAAAACACAACCAATCACTAGGGATATAACTGTAAAGCATTTTGTCCTTTAGGTAGTGTATTAATTTTTTAACACATCGGCCGTCTCCCACCAAGGCAGGGTGGCCCGAAAAAGAAAACCTTTCAACATCATTCACTCCATCACTGTCTTGCCAGAGGCTCGTTTAAACTACAGTTATAAAACTGCAACTTTAACACCTTTCCTTCTGAGTGCAGACTGTACTTCCCATATCCAGGACTCAAGTCCGGACGGCCGGTTTCCCTGACTCCATAAATGTTACCTTGCTCACACTCCAACAGCACGTCAAGTCTTAAAAATCATTTGTCTCCATTCGCTCCTATTTAACACGTTCACACATGCTTGCTGGAAGTCAAAACCCCTCACACACAAAAGCTCCTTTACCTCCTCCCTCCAACCTTTCCTGGGCCGACCCCTACCCCGCCTTCCCTCCACTACAGATTTATACTCTCGAAGTGATTCTATTTTGTTCCACCCTCTCTACATGTCCGAACCATCTTAGCAAACCCTCCTCAGCCCTCTGGATAATAGTTTTGGTAATCCCGCACCTCCTCCTAACTTCCAATCTACGAATTCTCTGCATTATATTCACACCACACCTTGCCCTCAGACATGACATCTCCACTACCTCCAAACTTCTTTTTCTTGCAACATTCACCACCTATGTTTCACACCCATATAAAAGCGTTGGTATAACTATACCAACACTCTTATATGGACAAAGTTCTTTGTCTCCACAGACCCCTAAGTGCACCACTCACCTTTTTTTCCTCATCAATTCTATGATTCACCTTATCTTTCATAGACCCATCTGCTGACACGTCCACTCCTAAATATCTGAATACATTCACCTCCTCCATACTCTCTCCCTACCAATTTGATATCCGATCTTTCATCACCTAATTTTTTTTTATCCTGATCACCTTACTCTTTCCTATATTCACTTTTAATTTTCATCTTTTACATACCCTACCAAACTCATCCAACCTCTGCAACTTCTCTTCAGAATCTCCCAAAAGCAGTGTCATCAGCAAAAAGCAATTGTGAGAACTCCCACTTTGTGTTAGATTCTTTATCCCCACACTTCCTGCCAAGACCCTCGCATTCACTTTTCTTACAACTCCATCTATAAATATATTGAACAACCATGGTGACATCACACATCCTTGTCTAAGGCCTGCGTTTACTGGGAAATAATCTCCGTCTCTCCTATATACTCTAACCTGAGTCTCACTATCCTCGTAGAAACTCTTCACTGCTTTCAGTAACCTACCTCCTATTCCACACATTTGCAACATCTGCCACATTGCCCACTATCCACCCTGGCATACGCCTTTTCCAAATATAAATGCCACAAAAACTCTTTACCCTTATCTAAATACTGTTCACCTGTATGTTTCAATATAAACACTTGGTTTACACACCCCTTACTTCTCCTAAAGCCGCCGTGTTCATCTGCTATCGTACTCTCCGTCTTACTCTTAATTCTTTTAGTAATAACTACCATACATTTTACCAGGTATACTCAACATACTTATTCCCCTACAATTTTTGCAATCTCTTTTATCCATTTTGCCTTTATACAAAGGAACAATGCATGCTCTCTGTCAATCCCTAGGTACCTTACCCTCTTCCATACATTTATTAAATAAAAGCACCAACCACTCCAAAACTATATCCTCACCTGCTTTTAACATTTCAATCTTTATCCCATCAATCCCAGCTGCCTTACCCCTTTCATTCTACCCACTGCCTCACAAACTTCCCCCATACTCACAACTGGCTTTTCCTCACTCCTACAAGATGTTATTCCTCCTTGCCCTATACACGAAATCACAGCCTCCTTAACTTCATCAACATTTAACAATTCCTCAGAATATTCCCTCCATCTTCTCGATACCTCTAACTCTTCATTTAATAACTCTTCTCTCCTATTTTTACTATCAAATCCACTCGTTCCCTAGACTTCCTGAACTTATTAATCTCACTCTAAAACCTTTCCTTATTTTCAACAAAATTTGTTGATAACATCTCACCCACTCATCATTAGCAGTCTGTAAGAGGTTGAATATTATTTTAAAAATATCAACATTGTAACAGGTTCTCTCATTCTAATAAAGTTTCAAATCTACTTAGAATTATTTTTGAAACCTATGATTATTGCCAAGAAGTTACGACTTTAAATAGTTAATATTAACTATTAAATATTCACCATCTGGAAAATAGGTGCAGTTGTGTGTTCTACATCAACACTGTGTCTTCTGTATCCCAAGCCTCACACTTGTTGTCTGTTCTATATTGTCATTATTGTGTATTCTGCATCAAGTGTTACTATTGTGTAGTCTACATTGGGACTATTGTGTTCTACATCAAGTATTACAGGTGTGTGCTGGCTTAGTGATGAAGGACCCCTGGCTTATTGGTCAAAGATCCCCTGGCTTACTGATGAAGGCTCCCTTGGTTTAGTGATAAAGGGCCCCTTGGTTTACTGATCAAGGATCCCCTGGCTTTCTAATCATGGCTCATCTTGTTTCCCAGGATAACCGAACAAGCGTCTACGGGCTCATTGATCAGTGCTCTCTTAGCTCACTCATCAAGGTTCTCTTGACTCACTGATGAAGGGTCTCTTGGCTCACTGATCTAGGCTGCCTTGTGTCTATGAAATAAGAAGGTTGTTCACTTAGTTACAAGCTCTCCAGCCTTCAAATTTCATTACCTCATATGAAACTGAACAAGTCTGAGGGATTATGACAGGAACTAGAGTGAGCTTTTGTTACCTGTCTCTCTCTTACTGCATACTGATATATTGCGATCGTACTAAGTACGATAAATAAGAAAAATATTCTTCGAATAGCCTAAATATATTTCAACTTCAAAATTAAAGTTGATTATCTCTTACGAAAAGCAAAGTTATAACCAAAATATTACACATCTACAAGAGAAAAAGTGAACAAATGAAAGATTTTTATCTACATATACGTGTGTGTGTGTGTGTGTGTGTGTGTGTGTGGTGTGTGTGTGTGTGTGTGTGGTGTGTGTGTTAGTTACCATTTTGTTCTAGGCACATGCCCTGTGTGTGTGTGGTGTGTGTGTGTACTCACCTAGTAGGTTGCAGGGGTCGAGTCCCAAGCTCCTGGCCCCGCCTCTTTCACTGGTCGCTACTAGGTCACTCTCCCTGAACCATGAGCTTTATCGTACCTCTGCTTAAAGCTATGTATGGATCCTGCCTCCACTACATCGCTTCCCAAACTATTCCACTTCCTGACTACTCTGTGGCTGAAGAAATACTTCCTAACATCCCTTTGATTCATCTGTGTCTTCAGCTTCCAACTGTGTCCCGTGTTGCTGTATCCAGTCTCTGGAACATCCCGTCTTTGTCCACCTTGTCAATTCCTCTCAGTATTTTTTAAGTCGTTATCATGTCCCCCCTATCTCTCCTGTCCTCCAGTGTCGTCAGGTTGATTTCCCTTAACCTCTCCTCATAGGACATACCTCTTAACCCTGGGACTAGTCTTGTTGCAAACCTTTGCACTTTCTCTAGTTTCTTTACATGCTTGGCTAGGTGTGGGTTCCAAACTGGTGCCGCATACTCTAATATGGGCCTAACGTACACGGTGTACAGGGTCCTGAACGACTCCTTATTGTGTGTGTGTGTGTGTGTGTGTGCGCACGCGCGCGCCAGCATTTGATTGTACTTAGGTCTCATTATAGGATCAAACAGAGTACCAATAAGGAATTCTTTTTTTCACTTGCACAAAAGCTCAACTGATTTTTATTACGCCACATTTTTTTTATTCGTTGGAGGTTTGAAGATATTAGTCAATAACGTTACTTTCATGTTCCTTTTAACCATCTGATCGTTGACTAACGATGTGTGCTTTGCGTTTAAGGTAGGCGACATTGCAGATCTAAAGGATGTCTACAGTAGTGCTGTCACTACCCGTATCAATTAAGTAAATCCCCGAAATAATTGGGAACGCCTGGTGTGTAGGCGACAAAAATACCTTATATTTATACCTGAAAATTCTGGAGAGTGACGTTGAGATATGCACAGTGAAATTACTCCTTACGAGAGTGAGAGGCTGGAAAGTATACCAGATGAAAGGCAAGAGCACAACAAGTACAATAAGAATTACTCATTAAGTGTAAAGTTGCCAATTTTTTAAAGTTTTCCTTCAAAAATAAACGGAATTATCAACACACCCTAGCTGTCTTAAAGAGGGAGCCTGATAACTTCGTCCTGGCTGTTTCTGGTTAAAGGGGCTATTGGTTGTATGCTGGATTGCATGTTACTAGTACCAGCAGCCTGACTGATCATCCTAGTAATCAGGTCTCGAACCTGGGCGAAGACCTGCAACTCCCACTATGAAAGAAACACGCAACCCCCCAACGCTACACCTGACCTCCATGCTACTTTATATATCCCTGATTTTAGTATATCTGTAGTGGAATGATAAATCTCCTGGTAGGCGAAATGTTTCTATAATTAAGTTACCTAACATTGCATAAGTATTTCCTTTATACTTTTGTTGGTTTTATATACCCAGTTTGTATCAACCCCTCCCACTGCAACCTCTCACATCACCCCCTCTCACTAAGGAGGGGGGGGGTGATGTGAGGTAACCTCTGCAACCCCTCCAACTAGCCACTCCCACCCCTCACTCCCGCAACAACCCTCCAGCCAGCCACTTCTCTTCAGCAACGACCCACCCCTCTTCTACCCCCCCATTGATGAAAACCGACTTTCCAATATCCGATGACAATTAAAATTGTGTTGCTGGTTGTTTAAAGGTTGTTTTTATGTGATGGCGATAATTGCATTCACGAAATTTTGCATTTTTACCTCTATTTTGACTAAAATAAACTATTGCAATGGATGGTAGTTTTCAGTAGTAAAAAACCAGAATAAGGACAAAATGTCCTAATTTGGCAGAAATTGCAACACTATCACGTTTGAAATATCTTATGAAGAGAATCAAAATTCAGAAGTCATTTTAGTCATTAACAAATCAGAAATATAATCTCACTCTACAAAGATGGCAGTGAAACAATCCTAGAAAACTATAGACCAAAAGCCCTGATGTCACACATTTATCAAACTTTTTGAAATTATGCAAAGAAGTAAGATATCTAAGTATACGAGATCATAATTACACAACCCCGAACAACATGGGTTTAGAATAGGTCACTTATGCTTCGCAACTGCTGGACCATTACCAAATGGTCTTCGATGCATTGGAAGACAAAATGCAGATATGGTATATACACTGCAAGAGTCTGCAACAAGTGTAATCATTGTTATAACAAACTGCGTGCATAAGAAAAATGTAGCAGGAAAAGTGGGCAGATAGGATTCAACTTTCTAGCAAATCAACAAGTAAACAATGTAATGTTAAAAGTCTCACCAGAGTATCCACAAAGCACATCGCTCCCCCCCCCTTTCCTCATTACTTCTCATTCTCGTACATGGCATTGAAATACACCAAAATGTAAATGAACCTTTGCTGACTACTTCAATCTTTATGAGAGTGTCATCCACCAGACACAGAAGCCCTCCAAGCCGATATAAATGAAGTCATACAGTTGACCACTGAAAATGTTATGCTCAAAGAGGAAAATTTTTTAATTACCTAGATATCGAAAAATGTAAAAATGAAAAACTGGAAAAGGGAATACAAAAGACGCTCATATGGAATGCCAGGAACCTAGGTGCAACTTTGTCGGAAGATCTTACGCACAAATATCACAGTAGTGTTTCTATAACAACAGAAGGAAAAATGAGTCTGAATAACCTAACATCTTCAGAACAAAAGATGCCAAGCGAATAATGATACTCTTCAAGACACTTGTATTCTCTAGACTGGAATATTGTTGAATAATATCATCCCTCCTTTTAAAGGCAAGGGAAAATGCAGACCTGGAGATCACAGAAAACTGTCATGATGATGATGATATTTTTTTTTTCATTTCAAAAAAGTAAATTATACAACTGATACAGACCTGGTTGACATTATTAGAATGCTCTTTAGAAAAAAAGTCCCTGGTTGTAGAGATCATTTCGGGGAATCTAAGTTAATCTTGTCCCCCCAGGATGCGACCCACAACAGTTGGCTAGCACCAGGTACCCATTTGTTGCTAAATGAACAGCAGCAGCAGGTATAAGGAAACATGCCCAATGTTTCCTCCGTATCGGGGATCGATCGCGGAACCTCAGTGTGCGAGCTGAGGACATTATCAACCAAACAAGCACTACTAAGCACATCCTGTTTAAGCTCACACCTCAAAATTACTGGGAGTGCCTAAAGTCTTTTAATCTATATCTAGAAAATACTGGAGAGACTAACTCAAAATGTCCACAATGAAATTACTCCCTATGTGAGCAAAAACGTGCTCTCGTACACTAAGAGATAATTCAGTAAGTGTGAATAGCCCTGGACTTTTCACACACTTTTGTCGTTTTAAAAAGAAATTACCAACAGAGCCATAGGTTCTTTCCAAAAGAAACTTGTCTGGCGCTCCCAGTGAATTCTTGATCATCTGGAATATGGTGGGTACGTTGGGTGTTGTTAACATGACTGATCAGGTCGTCACCCAAGAGGTCTGCCCCAGGCCCAAACTGTGAGGGACAATTACCCATCCTCTTATTCCCGAAACCATCAATCAGCAAGTATGCAGACACGTTGCCTCACAGTGATCCGTACTTGCCTTGGTGATGTTTTTATCTTGTGTACAGATTTACCAAAAGAAATTGCTATATAAACATGTCTACCTGGAGGGGGTTCTGGGGGTCAACGCCACGGTTCAAGACCAGGCCTCAACGTGGATCAGGGCCTGATCAACCAGTCTGTTACTACTGACCACACGCACTCCACAGTACAAACTACAGCCCGGCTCGTCAGGTTCTGGGTTTAAGTACTTGTCCAGTTCCTTCCTGAAAACAGCCAGGGGTATATTGGTAACCCCCTTAACGTATGTTGAGAGGCAGTTGAACAGTCTTTTGCCCCTGACATTTAATGTGCTACCTCTTATTGTACTCACGGCATCCCTGCCTTTCATTGGGAGGATGTTGCATCGCCTGTCGAGGCTTTTGCTTTCGGAGGGAGGGATTTGTGTGTGCAGACTAGGAACCAGTCCCTCTAGGATTTTCCATGGGTAAATTATGGTATATCTTTCACGCTGCGCTCCAAACAGTACACGTGCAGGGCCTTCAAACGTTCTCAGTAACTGAGGTGTTTTACTAAACTTATACGTGCAGTGAAGGTTCTCTGTACATTCTCCAGATCAATAATTTCGCCCAACTTGAAAAGGACTGCTAGTGTACAGCAGCATTCCTAATTAGAATAAGTAACTTAAGAGGTTTGGCATTTCTTGTCTTGAAGGTTTTCATTATTTATCCTATCATCTTCCTCGCTGTTGTGATAATGATACTACTGTGGTTACTGAAGGCGAGATCCTCTGATATTATCACTCCTAAATCCTTCACATTAGTTTTTCGTTCTACTATGTGGTTAGAATATCTGATACTCCGTTCTATATTTTAATTACTCAAGTTTTCCAAAAGAGTAACTGGAATTTGTCCACAGTGAACATCATATTGTTTTCTGTGGCTCAGTGGATGACTTGATTTAAATCAGTTTGAAGATTTACAGTGTCCTCAATGGATAACACTTATGCAAATTCAAGTAATGTCTGCAAAGAAAGACAACAGCTCTGCCTATATCAGATATGAGGATGAGGTAAAGCATAGAAGTACTGTGAAGATAATGCAAAAATCATATCGAAAATAGGAACTAAAATTGACCTTAAGTCCTTACAGGAAGAATTTAATAAATTTAAGTTGTAAAGTGACAAACGAAGGATGGAATTAACAAGTGCCACATAAAGAAAATAAAGGAAAGAAAAGAAAAAGTAACGCGAATAAGGACCCCATTGGAAATAAGTCACTGACTTTTATGGGTTATCCTAGGTTCTCTACACACGCTGCTATGTATGATAATCTATGTAACTGTATTTATGTATACCTGCATAAACTTTCTTAATATAAATTTGTCTGAAAATTCGTTAATATCTTGGACAGAAGGGAATTATTATTATTGTTATTGTTGTTGTGAATATAACAACAGTATGTAATTCCGACAAATTGATAAAACACATGTGCAACATTTAAGTATCTTTATTCCGAAAAGTTTAGCATAACAGTAGGCATCTTCACTCGTATACATCTCTATATCTCCACTGCTCCCACTGCCTGGTTACCTGGAGGTTATTCCGGGGATCAACGCCCCCGCGGTCCGGTCCATGACCAGGCCTCCCGATGGATCAGGGCCTGATCAACTAGGCTGTTACTGCTGGCCGCACGCAGTCCGGCACAGACTTAAGGTATCTGTCCAGCTCTCTCTTGAAGGCAGCCAGGGGTTTATTGGAAATTCCCCTAATGCTTGATGGGAGGCTGTTGAACAGTCTTGGGCCCCGGACACTTATGGTGTTTTCCCTTAGTGTACCAATGGCGCCCCTCCTTTTTATTGGGGGCATTTTGCATCGCCTGCCCAGTCTTTTACTTTCGTAGGGAGTGATTTCTGTGTGCAGATTTGGGACCATTCCTTCCAGGATTTTCCAAGTGTAGATTATGATATATCTCTCCCTCCTGCGTTCCAACGAGTACAAGTCAAGTGCTTCCAAGCGTTCCCAGTAGTTAAGGTGCTTGACAGAACTTATACGTGCAGTAATGGATCTCAGTACACTCTCTAGATCTGCGATTTCACCTGCTTTGAATGGAGATGTTAATGTACAGCAGTATTCCAGCCTAGAGAGAACAAGTGATTTGAGAAGGATCATCATTGGCCTCCTTTGTATCTGACAGAAGAAGCCTACTGTGTACGCAAAATGTTTCGGAATAAAGATAATTAACTGTAGCTCATTATTTTTATTATCATTAGTATTATTATTCACAGGAAGCACTAAAACCCCGTACAGGTAATTAGGTTTAACCCGAGGAAGAGGAAAACTAATTCCAACATTAAGGCAGCCTCATTGAAGGGTACATGTTTGAATACCACTTGTTTTACATCACTCTCTACCATCTTCATTGCCCAACTGAAGTTTCCCAACCCGGAATAATAGATTTGAACACCCTGTGTAAGTCTCATCCTGTGTGATGGAATATGAGAGCAAAACAAAGTGAACTTCCAAGCGATTTCGTGATTCCTCACATTATCAAGGAACTAAAAAAAAAATAAAGGTCGATAATTATGACTCGAGAAACATTTGGCAAACACAAGTCGATACTTCCACGGCATACTGAAAATAATCCTAACTTAACTGTATTTCCTTTGTATACAGAAAATAGCATTCTAACCTAGATTAACGTAATAAGCGTAAGTGCATTTCCCTGTTGAAGCGCAAAAATATGCCAACATATATTACACTGAGATAATATTCAATTCAGCGGCGGGACACACTTCCACAACCAAACTTCCTCATCGCTCCACAACCAGTATCAACCAAACAGGGAGAGTAAAACCCACAGAGTTCAAAATTCTTGCATTAGAACAATCGCCAAAAAAAAATCAGGTCTAATTGAAGATATTTCGACCTACAATCCCCCACTAACCCTCATTCTGGTATATTTGAGGATATCTTCATCGTGCAATCTCAATTTTCTAGCTCAGGATATCATCTTCCACAGCCCATCTATGAGTTATTCTTAGTTCGTTATATAAACATAGTATGTATAGCACTAAACCCGTAACGATCAAACAAATATTGTTGGTCTAACGTAACTAACTTTTGATCGTCTTTCTGTAAACTTCACATATAGTTAGTGGCAGCCGCACAACGCTGCTCTACTCGTGTGGTAAATACACAAATAATTGAACGTGTCAGGAATGCCTCTTTGTATAATATATATTCGGGACACATTCCTCTTTGATAAATATACTGAATACATTTCTCCTTGTATAATATATATTGGATGTACATTCCTCTTTTTGTATTATGCTGAATATATATTCCATTTCGTATACTGAATATACATTATTCATTCCTCACGAATGAATGATGACGAAACGACTTATATTTATATACTTTTTTAGTATTTGAGAGTTCATTCAGACAAGTTCCTTCACTCATCTAACTAGCTGTGAGTTCCTACAGCTAGTTAGCCATTATATAAGCTAAAAGCTGTACAGTTGAGCGAGCAGTTATACCTGTGAGCTAGCAGTTAGACAAGTCAGCTAGAAGTTACACCAGTCAACCAGTCAGCAGTAGGGTACACAAGTCAGGTGTAGCTACACCAGTCAGATGTGAGCACGACCACTCAGCTGTGAGTTACTCCAGTCATTTGTGAGTCACACCAGTTAAGTGAGTTACACCGGTCAGCTAGGAGCATGACCAGTCAGTTGTGAGTTACACCAGTCATTCGTGAGTTACATCAGTTAGCTGTAAGTTACAACTAGGGATTACAGAAGTTTAAAGTGAGTTACACCAGTCTCCTACGAATTACATCACTCAGCTGTGACTTGTACCAGCTGTGAGGTACATAAGTTCTGAATTACATCATTAAGCTGCGAGTTCCTTCATCCAGTTAGGATTATTCAAGTTAGGTATGACTCATCAGTTTGCTAGGAGTTCCTCTACTGAACTAGGAGTTTATCCAGTAAGCTAAGAGTTTATCAGGTCATCTAAGAATTTCTCCAGTCAGTTAGGATTTCTATCTACAAAAGTTTATTCTACCAGTCAACTAGACATTCGTCTAAGTTAGCTAGGGGTGCTGTCAGCCAGATAGGGGTACTGTCAGCCAGCTAAGAGTTCTGACAGTCAATTACGAGTTTCAGCTATCCAAGTTCCTCTACAATATAATTCCACCAGCTAAGAAAGACACTTCAGCCATCACAGGTGTAAATTCTGCTAAAGTGTGTGGTGTCTTCAGTTAATATACACAAGATTTTAAAGCTACAATGCAAAATCTTTAAACTAAGAACATTCCGCCACTAAAATTCTTGCATACCCGACCAGAGGGGAGAAGAGGGGAAGTAATGCAACGGTAACCAAACAGTCCTCCTATTTATGTTATGGCTTCAGCTACAACTGTGCAACCTCTGAGTGTAACTTAGATAGGACCAAGTCAGTGCACCTGGCAACACAAGTGCCTGAGGCTCCTGCCTGCTGTCCTGAATTATGGGATGTTTTTTTTTTTCCTAAAGTGTCCTTCACATGTGCTGTTTCGCAACTTTAATACTAAAACAAGTTCGTTTGATAAGAATTTTGCTGTTTCGATCAAAATTTATTCATAATTAATGAACTAGTCAGATTGATTTGTATTTTGCCATTTCGATCAATATGTTCAGGATTAAGCTCCGGAATATTATCGCTTGTAAATGCATTACTTTCTTAATTTCTATTGCAACCCCTGAATGGGTCATAATGTATATTACCTGTTCATATAATTTTATATTGCTGATATTTACGATATTAGCTAAATTGTAAATATATTGCTTTATATTATTTGCCTTAGTTATATTATTAGGTAGGATGTAACATTTACACCTTATTCAGTGCTCATTGCTCGAGAGTGTTAAGTAGCTGCCGCATTGTCTAATTACTGTTACTACTGCCTCGCTTGTTTCCCTGCCGGCTTCTCTGTAGTTGCTGGGCAGCTGTAGTCCACGGAGAGTCACGTGATCAGGGTGGGGTGATCACACCCTACCTGGGTGAGGAGACTGCCTTACCTTCTAACACCTCCCTCTCCAGCTCTCCCTTGCTGGAACATCATCTCTGTCGCTCTCTTTTGTTGTTAGTTCTGTGTAACTCTGTTCACATATCATAGCCTAGACTTGGTGATTTTCGACGCTTTACTGAGGTTGTGTCACACTGACACTGAGAAACTCTGGTCCTGAGCTGTAGCTTCTGACCTAATTTGTACTGGTATCTGTGCACCGTCACAGTCGGGGATTTTCTATGCTGAACTTAGATTCAGTAGTATGGGAGTTTTGTGACTTGTG
Organism: Cherax quadricarinatus; assembly: GCF_026875155.1. Lineage (NCBI taxonomy): Eukaryota > Metazoa > Arthropoda > Malacostraca > Decapoda > Parastacidae > Cherax > Cherax quadricarinatus. The sequence goes on from NC_069419.1 coordinate 26,223,580, forward strand.
GAGGATCTGCAGATGGTCCCCTCTTAGGGTCGTTATGGTATCTCCTATAACATAGCTGAACCACTTGCCAAGAAACTTCTTCATCGCTATGCCACATAAGAACATAGAACACTGCAGAAGGTCTACTCACAACTTGTCCAATACCCCTATCAAGCTACCCAAGACTATAACCCCACTCGGTGGATCATCAGATGCAGCATTCTCCACCTGACCTCAACATTCTGAACCTGACTATAAATACTCCCGTACCTTCCACCCCAGGTAGATCTGTGTGACTTGAAAAAGCCCACTGTGGGCGAAACGTTGTCAATAAAGGATCACATTAAACTGCATGTGTTTATATTTCCATATTTCAATGGTATCTCCTTGTTCCTGATTTTGTGTTGCTGCTGCTTGTTATATTGCTGTTCGGCAAATCGGTCGTTTTACTGTTCAAGCAAGCTGTTCTGATTGCCAGGTTGGTCAAGAAGTTTATGTGAGGACTTTTAGTCAGTCACTGGTTAAGTGGAGTTGAGTCTTGAGACATAGCGAACTACTTAGAGCACTTACACACATACATACATACTCGTTTATATATATTAGTATTATGTTCTTAAATGCTGGCAATGTACTAGCGGAAAAAACCCATAAAAAAATGTCCCTTCAACACAATATTGTACACGAAATTGGGAATTTTGTATCCTTATTATGTTAAATTGAACTTTGATTTACTTTGTATTGTCCACTAGACAACTTTTATCTTTATTAATAAACGGTCTTAAATTTTAATTCTTAGTGGGTTAGGCCTACCAGTTGTAACCCTGAAGCACTATTGAATCTTACTATTAATTTTAATGGATAATTGACCAGGTACTCCCCTCAAGGAAGGTCCTTACGCTGTGAGGGGCTCTTGTCTAGGAATTGGATCTGTGCTCCAGTTCCTGAATTAAGCCTGAATGCTTCATCCCCCCCATAGCGCTGTATAATCCTACGGGTTTAGTGCTTCCCCCTTGATTATAATAATAATAATGGACCAGGATTACTGACTACTTGTTACAAAAACCCAGTAACAGGCTGGATGCTAGAGGGGCAGTCCTTTCTAGTATTCACTGGAGATCTCTATCATTATTAGATATCGNCGTTTTTTTAACAATTTCTGACTGGGGTTCATTGCTCATAAACACCTGTGAGTGTATCACAGATTTTCGAATGAGAACATTAAACGCAAATCCTGTTAGTTGTTCCAAGTGGAATGTAATCACGGACACTGAAGTGCTAAATGTGGAAATAATAAACAGACATATGAGTACATCAAGTGAGAACATCCCAGACTGTTAAGATCACGGCACGGTATAATGAAAAAAAAAGGTGCACGATATTTTTCTGTATAGGTGATTTTTTTTTATCAATACGAGTGCAAGCTGGTGGATAAACCAGGAACATCATCACCGGAGATACACATCTGTCGACAGCTTGATTGGCTTATTAGGTGCTATATGTCTTTCCTGTGACTATTGCGAGAATGTGAAACGATTTCATACGGGAATACAAGCAATAAACGACACCAAATTATTATTATTATAATCAAGGGGGAAGCGCTAAACCCGGAGGATTATACAGCGCCTGGGGGAGGGATGTGGAAGGCATTCAGGCTTAATTCGGGGAACTGGAGCACAGATCCAATTCCCTAAATCAAGAGCCCCTCACCATCAAGGAACCTTCCTTGAGGGGAAACGACACCAAAATCCATACGAATTATCATAAAACATTAAAACGGAATCTGTAACTTACCTTACAAACGACTTGAGAGTGAATGCCTTGTTCCATTTAAACACGTGCAATTTTTGCCTCCTTCTTGCAGGCAAAGCTAGACTAATAATCCAACATTATAAAAAAAAAAGGTCACAGTCATTCAGTTTACTACAGATCTGTAGTTCCCACGAAACAATAAAGTATACAGTGAACTAAACAACGTACACACACTGAAAGAGAACTACTAGGCTAGCAGGGTTACCGCGCGGAGGCCAGAGAGGCAATGTTGTGGTCGCTACCAGGGACAGCGAGAGACTCGCCAGCCTGCCCACACACTCACACTCCACCCTGTCATGCGGACGCCATGCCAGAGGACAAGGTAGGAGGGGAGGGAAGGGAAGAAGGAATAGGGGGAAAGGGGGAACCCAAAAAGAAGGAGAGATGGGGTTTTAAAAGGGT
>NC_069419.1:26226269-26253546 GCF_026875155.1 Cherax quadricarinatus
TAAATTTAGATATGTGGATTCTGATAAGTAGCTTTGTTTGGGATATTTGATGTTGGAGATTTACTTTTCTTACTTGTAATGCTGATGGCAATATTAGTGAGTTTTAGAGATGTTTGTTGAGAGTCATGTTTGTGTTTGTGGCTGTGATGGTGAGGATATTAGTGCTATAGTATGACGGAAGTGATGGTCATGGTAGTGTCTGGGGGGGATGGAAGGTTGTGGTTGTGTTAAGGAATGTTATTATTGGTACTGCTTGAGGTGATCGTGTTAGTGTTGGTGGATGTTGCTGACGGCTCTAGTAGTATGTTTTTGATACCTTTGTTATTGTTGGTAGTTTATTGTCAGTAGAGAAGAAGTTGTAAAACCGTCAAGCCTACAAAAAGACACTATGGTAGGATTATAACATTTAGTAAGGCTAAGTTTCTCTTTGAACTTAAGTTTTTCAGGTATTTAGAGATATGAAAAAACTTGATAATGTTGGTCTGCTGGTGAGGTATTGTTGGGGTTTGGTAGGGTTAATATTATTGGTGTTGGTATTATTATTTTTATTATTATTTGTGTTGGTGCGATTGTTGTTAGTGATGGTGTTGAAGGAAAGGAATAGAAGTGAAAATAATGAAACAAAAAAAGACACAAGAAGCGAAGTCTATGAATTTTAACAGATTTTTTAAGATTTATCTTAAGTTAAACACAAGTGTACATACATGATGCCAGGAAGGATGTTCGGCTTGCTCATTAAGCTCAAAGGGGACTCGCATTATTATTTATTTATTTTTACATTATTTATTATATATTTAGTTTACCGTTGACAAATTTCACAATTTTGTTCATTGCCTATGAAAAATGTTTGGCCTCTTGTAGTTACTGTATATCGGCGTCAAGTTTGTAAGGTTGATGTAGCACTCTGATGAATGTTGGTCAATGACATAACTACCATTCCATAACCCTCCTCTTTACTACCCTTTCCTCCCATCCTTCTCGTCTCTCACACTCCTCCATCCCTCTTATACTTTACTACATCCATTTTTCCAGCATTCTTCCATTCCTTGTTTCTCTATCCCTTCTTCATTCTTCTGTATTTGCAATTCCTTCATCCTCTCTACGCTTGAACACCAATATTTTTCATCCCTCTTTAACTCCTTGATCCATCACACATTTCTTCCCTCCCACACTCCTCCAAACCATTCCCCACACAAACAAGTCTTTGATATTTCAATCAACAGGTGATAAAGCAGTCTAACTCTCTCTAGAACGCTACTTTCAATTTTTGATGAAAAGTAAATGCAAGCGGAACACACGAGACGAGTTACTTAAGGAAGCTTTCTGTACCTAAGACGAAAGTCAGAGCTGCAGCCCACTTCATGATGATCCTTGTGTTGAGAGTGTGTGTGAAAGGCGACCTGGTATGCGTGTTATATAGTGGCTGCTTGATGTAGTGAGTCGTGGTACATACCCACTGTGAACCTCCATCTGTTGCCATTCAGGGAGCGGTTCTCACTCTCGTCTGTGACCTGATTTCCCTTCATGTAATTAAGATTTGAAACTTCTTTCCTACATTATAAATTTTCACCTATCGTAGTATATAGATCTGTTGATGTCATTCTTTTTGGTCAAATGAAAAGAACAAAGTAAAGTTTCTAGATGATTTCAACAACTTCGTCCAAGTATTATTTTCAAACTTATGAAGTATTTTTTTTATATCATTGTTTACTATTATGATTTCAAGGTTCACGGGAAACGTACTGAGGTGTATAGTTACATACGTCACTTTCTTAATCCCTATCAAACAAACGTATCTGTTAACGGTTCCAGGCTTCTTCGTTGATGTCCTGATCAGTCAGGCTATGGGGTGCTAGCTGCCCCATTCTCAAGAGTCCTAACTTAAAAGACACCAGGAACATCATAAAAAAAACTTTAAAAATTACCTAAATAGTGCTTATGGCAAAGGCTTTCGTGCTTCATTTGTTGAGATACCTTCCCACACGGGAATCGGCTATCTTGGCACTGATAAAAAAAAAAAACGAACTGTTTGTGACATGCCGGAGGTGTACTTAAAACTGGGCGACCCTCTCTTCATTATTAATGAATATTAGCTCGGGTGGATGAGACTCCAGTGACCTGAGAGTATTAGGGCACACTGATCTCTTCCGATCAGAAAATCTGGTCTCAGACTGAGCCGCGGGGGCGTTGACCCCCGAAACCCTCTCCAAGTAGACTCCAAATAGGCACCACACAACGTCCACGGTGACTGCCTAAATTGGGCTGGAATATCGTTACCTGTAGTAGACAAATGTAATTACCACAACTGAATCTCCTAACCCTGTTTACTCCAAACGTAAGCTCTGTGAAGAGGAGGAAAAGGACCTTTACCATTATATTGCTGAGTGTCCAGTTGTCAGTGAATTTAGGTCTGGTAGAATGGGGTACTTTTAACTGTGTAAATACTTTACTCTGGGGCGCTTAAGCTTTATGATCTGTTTCAGTCAAAGTTGGGAGAATAACCAACATAAAATGTCCACTACACTGTTTGACACGGCGATTGCCAAAAATCAGGTTGAAATATAATCAGCTGTGGCAGATGAATGCAATTACTGAAGGTAAATCTATCAACGCGGCTCATTCCACATGTAAGCTCTGTGAAGAGAAAGAAGAGGCACAGGATCTTTACCATTATATAGTTGGATGTCAAGCTGTCAGTGACTTGAGGCTTGGTGCAGTGGGACGCACAACTCTGAGCACCCCAAAAACTGCCGCCACCTTCTGTCCATACTGCTGTGCAAACCATTTAAAAAGAACCAGGAGGTACAAACCCCAAAAATCTAGCAATAGTAGTAACAATTATCCCACTCAAAGAATTTTTTTTTTAGTGCCAGAAAATGAAAAAAAAATGGAAAGAAATGACTAAAGTATTCCACCACCTCGGAGCCTTGTTGGACTGGAGGTACAGCTAGTGATCCCCACACAACTACAGCTAATGATGCTAACAAAACAATTTCCCAACAAACACGCAATACCACTTCATTCGTATTTGCGAATATACAGAGCCTTAAGCCAGCTACCATCAAGATACCTTTCATCAGTGAACTTCTAATGGAGTCAAATACGATGTTTCCAGCATTCAAAAAGACCCCACACAAAAGACCACTTTGACAGCGAAATATGGATAACAGGGTACAACTTGTTTAGATGCGACAGAAAGAACAGGCAACAAGGTGGATGGGGGACTGGCTTGTATGATAGAGTCGCTCATTTGCACAGAGTTACCGAACACCACGAATGATGTGGTTGGAGTTTCAACAGTAAAGATCGAGAACCAAAACTTAATCGAACCTAATAAGTTTTCTGTAATTATGTCATACCTTATCAGTACTCTGTGATTCTTTTCCTGGCTGATTTTTCCCTGTGATTTTTTTTCGGGTATCTATCGACATACGCTGTGAAGCGTGCTACCTGTTTCCCTCAGTGAGCCGGTTCGGTTCTGATGACCAGAGCTTTGGTAAGATGGGTAAGGAAGAAGGATGGGCAAGGATGGAAATATTGGAAAAGGGTGGGAGGGGGGGAGAGGTAGGATATAAAAGGTAAGTGGCCCAACCACTTTGGTGTAATTTAAAAAGTGTATGTGAATTGATAAGATATTCTTTAAGGGGTATAATACTAACCCATCAGAGTCACATAGATATAATAGGTATATAAGTACATGACTCTGAATTGGTAGTAGTTATACAAGTTGCAATTGCTTTTTTTTTTTTTTTTTTTTTTTTTCGCGATTGCACAACGGATATTTATACGACAAGAAAGGCAATAATTTTCTGGCCAGTTTATAAGTTCGTGACAATAGCTTCTTAATGGTGGTGTCCAACAATAGTCAATAGCATAATTTTACATTAGAAAGTTATTTAAGATGTCTCCCTAATTGGGGGCGATGATTTTCTCAGTATACATAGAAGGGTTCTGGTGGTATCCAATCTTCTTCATCAGGTAAGTTGCTCAAAATCATGGGTCGAGGGTAATCATCTTTATGTATAAAACGACGAACCCTCTGTGGGAGAGTCATTCTTTGAGTCCTGTGAGGCGGAGTATTGATGGTGTAATCGGTGGTATTTATCACTTGTATAGGATGTTCTCTATCTGGCATGTATAGTTCTTGCATTGTATAAAGTTGTTTCTTTTTTAGGGTGTCGAGGCGTACATTTATGGCAGTAATATCTTGTTGTGTGTGTAAATCTGCCATTTTAACTCTGTCTCTCCTCCTGGTATCGGTAATAAAGCGAAGAGCTCTATTCTGGACCCTTTGTAACCGTAGCATGTTGGTCTTTGTTGTTAAAAGGGTATTCGAGTATAGGTCTTATTATCATTTTATACAGATTTTTTTGACATGTTGAGGGGCTTGATTGAATCGAAAGAGTCTGCTAAGACCGGCTTTTGCTGTGTTGATCTTTTTAGTTACACGAGATGTTGAGTGGAGCAGCCTGTCTATTTCATATCCCAAGATCATGTTAGGGTTTCTAATGGCTACAGGTGTACCTCTGATGGAGATACCCCCTTTATCTTCGATGGTTGATGCAAAACATCCTATCGTGCTAACAAGGACCTTGTCAGGATTAGTCGTAATTCTCCATTTCTTCTCCCAATTAGATGTTCGACGAAGTTCAATATTCATTTTTTCTATGACTCTCTCATACTTGTATTTTCCTGTTACTGGAGTTGATGAGACGACATGAATAACATCATCTGCAAACTGTGTCACAATTGTGTCATTAAACTCTGGTTGAGGAAGGTCATTCACATAAATGTTAAACAGAAGTGGACTGAGACAAGAACCTTGTGGGACACCAGCTGTCGGTATAAAAGGCTCTGTCGACTTGCCATGAAAGGTGGAATGTTTTTTCTTTGAGTTAAGAAATTATAAATTACTCTGAGAAAAGTCCAGTTATGGTCTGGTAGGTCAATGAGTTTTGTATATAAGCCATCATGCCATAAGCTATCAAAAGCTTTATGAACATCTCTGGTGGCAATTAAGGCAAGATTGCCCTGCTGTTTTAGACTTGCTCAGTGTCAAAAATAGCATTTTTTTGCATGATTGGTACCTCTTGTGTTCTAAAGCCAAATTGTTTTTCAGTAAACAAGTGATTAAACTCCATATAGTAATTCAATCTGTTGGAAATGACTTTCTCAAGAACTTTTCCAGTGACTTCAAGTAAAGATATAGGTCTATAGTTCCCAGGTTGGTGGATGTCTTTATTGGGCTTAGCAAGAAAGATCATTCTAGCAGTCTTAAAAACAACTGGAAAATGTCCTGAGGCCAAGATGGCATTAAAGATATTACCAAGGACTTTTTTGCAATTTCTAGGTAGGTACTTTATTTGTTTCATTGTTATTCCAGAGAGGCCAGGGGCTCTATTTCTCCATTCTTCCAATAACCTGACTTATCTCTAGTAATGTAATGGGTCTAGTAAGCGGGTGGGTATCTTCAAGAGTTGAAGTATCGATGGTAGGTAGTGGTTGTAGATCATCCAAGTTCTCATCTCTCCATTCATTTACTAACTGATAATGATTATTATTAAATTGACGACTGTTATTGTGAGAGAGAATTTTCTCCCATACATCACCCATCAAATTAGCCTGGTCCTGTGGATCGTCAAGTTTAATTTCAACATCTTCATCATCCTCATCAGTGAAGGTATGAACTAGGTAGTTAGGAACCTTGTGCTTTCCCCCTAAAAGTTGTCGGATCTTACTCCAAAATTTTGCTGGTTCACGTTTATACTGATTAGTTTGAAGAACTAGAAATTTCCATATGTCTCGTTTGTAATGACTAATCATGTTAATTAATTCGTGCCTTAATCTGTGCAGTGTAGCTACTGGTGGTTGTCGCGTTTGAAGATGCCTTCGACATTGTGCTTGATAATTTCTAAAAGTGTCTCTAATTTCTCTAGTAGGTTTATATTGTTGGTATATCTTTGTGGAAGCTAATTGGCAAGTTGCATTGGTAGCTTCAATTATTCGATTGTGCAGGGACCTGATTGCATCATCAATTGCACTGGAAGGTAGAGTTTCCAAAGACACAATTTCATCCTCACCCAGATATGCCCTGAAGGGGTCAAATCCTAGGGTGTTAAGATTGGGTTTAGGAGTTACAGGTATTCTAAATGGAGAAGTTTGTAGTTGTAGTTGTATTATAACAGTCTCTGTTTGTCAGTACTATATCTGGTGTCCCTGGATGAGGTCCAATGTACTATTTGAAGAATGGGCCTTGAAATGACAAGTTTCTAGCTGTCATGATATTAAAGAGTTGTTTTCCTTTTAAGTCACCCAGTGGAATACCAGCTCCACAGTTGAAGAGGGCAGGGTGATGAGCATTAAAATCTCCCGCTAGAATTGTTGGAATATTTCTGCTTAATATCCTATGTAGAGGAATTGACTCTATATATGGCTGTCTCGGGGGAAAATATCCATTTCCTATCACTAGTTCCATGCGACGTTGTTAGTTCTATTGCAAGAATGTTATCTTCATCCACTTGAATATTTTTAAATGTATATCCTAATTTAACCAAGATGGCTACACCACTAAAGGGTCCTCTCTATTTCTCCACAGTACAGTATCCACGTAATTTAATATGTTGATCAACTCTTGCAGCTGTCTCGTTCAGAAGTATAACATCGGGATTGTAGTTATGTAGTTCAACCTCAAGAAGGTAACGGTTATTAAAGAAATGTTGAACATTAAGTTGGAAAATTGTAATCCCCATTATTTCTTTTTCTTCGCTCGTACACTGCGTTCTGACGCCTGCAAGTAATGTCATGTGTTTGTATCTACACTATCCCTGCTGGACTCGTCAAGGGGAGAGGGAACTTTGCGTGGATGCTTGTGTATAAAAATGCCATCATCTTCACTAGAGGCAGTAAATTAACAGACTCATTAGAATCGTTAGAGTCGTTAGAGTCATCATCATAAAACTGAGTTGTGCTATTCTCAGTTTCAGAAGCAGAGCTCGTGAGAGTTAATGGAGACGTGGGAGGCTCCAAGGGAATATTAGATAGGCAAGGTGAGTTTCCTTGGGAAAGTTCCTGTTCAACAGGATCAGCTACAATAGCGGGAGAGTAGGCACCACTTTCTGGGGCATTGTTATGTTCAGGTGTTGACTTATCAGGTTGAGAGGAGTTGAACAACCTGGGTTTTGCGAGGAGGGCGATCCCTGGGCCAGGGATGACTTAGGCTTATTTTAGATGTAGAGTATGGTACATACTTCTTGTTATGAGAAGGCTGGGTCATAATAGCCTTCACATTTTCAGGGATAGTGATGGGAGTGATCCCATTAGCCATTAACAGATCATTTAAAACCTGAGAGCAGAGTTTAATGTCACCACCTGCTATGTCTTTGGCCATCAAGTACATTAGTTGTGCTCTCGTTATATCCCCGTCTGTGGATACCTGAGACATATGAGATGCGACTGAACCTTGTTGTTGTGTCTGTTGTAAGTGGGGGTTAGATTGGGGCGCTCCAAGAGGGGCAGAATTCCAAACATTGGAACCATTGGTAGAGACCTGAGGAGTCCCACTTGATCCAGGCAGAGCTGGGAAGGAAGTTTGGGACACGGTTGGCGGTGCATGGGGAGTGGTCTTCTTAGAAGTGGATAGTTTATTGGCGTCAAGAATTTTTCTGCATTTCCTTTTTTCTTCAGGACAAATAGCAGAAACAGCATGATGTTATCCATTACACGAGGACACATTTAAAGTGTATTTTGAATTGAAATCACGATAAAATGTTTGGCCAAGCAAATGCTACAAATTGCCCTTTATGTACTGCATTTGTTGTTTTTTATACCAAAGGCATAACACTTGAAACATTGTGTCACACTGACAAAGCGTTTCCAGAAAATTTGGTCAGGTGTACATCATGGTGCCAAAACATTTGAACCATTTTGACACACAAGTTTGGCCTCCTCAGGTTGTCTCTAGTATTAAATTTTAAAGTTTTATTGGTGTTGGGATTCGAGAATTTAAAGTCTTTACAGCCCTAATGGTCAGAATCTCGGTATTGTTATCAACAATTTCATTTTAAAAGTGCTGTGTTTCATAAACTGTTGGGTTCTGGCCACAAACACAGTCCTCGTGAGCTTGATAGTCTGTCAGGTGCAACTGGGGTAACACAGAAGTCTTCAGTTTATCCAAGACATCATGCTTTAGTAGTTGAAGTAAATCTCTTCTTCCGAAGAGAGGAGAAGTACTGCTCCAGCGTGGGTTTGAAAAACATCCACTGGAGCAACATTGAGTTGGAGCAAATACATTTGAGAATGTCCCTTCGTGGACATTTTATTTTCCATCAATGCTAACTACCGAATCCTCGCCATGATGCCTGGGAAGGAGCATCTGGCAGAGGGTGCTTAACAAAAAGGTATCTTTCCTTAGTGTTAGCCTAACATCCTATTTCCTGACTTATGAAGGTCGCCCCTGAGATAGCCTACCCTCGAGTAGTGAGGGAAGGGCCCAAGGCAAAATCGGCTGGATATTAAAAACCACACGGGCTACCAGATGGTCAAATGGCTTGTGTTAACTCGCCAAAGCGAAGTTGCCGAAAAGAAGAAGATAGGACAGTCAGAAGGGTAGCAATGTATGTAGTGTGTTAAGTAGTTGTGGGCCAGTGTCGATGTATGGGTGAGGGGAGGATGGGGAAGGATGGGGGGATGGGGATGAGAGGGGTGAACAAGCAAGCAAGTCACCGCCTTACCCTCTTGATGGGATGGGGCTCGAAGTGACTGCAAGCAAGTCTCCTCTCAGCTCTGGTGAAGAACTACTCAGGATAACCCAAGTAAATTCTCGAGCAACAGTGTTCAGAGTTGCTCAGCTGAAGAGCAGGAACGACGACGTCTTCTCTCCACGGTGGCTGGGCTGCAACTCCTTGTCCAGTGAGCCGCTCTCATTCTTATTTTATCTACGACCTCATTACCCTTGTTGTAAGTTTGTTTTGTTAATACTTTCACCAGTACGAAATTTTCATTTACCTTAGTACAAATATGTGGTCCAATAAGAAGGACAAGATAAAGTTCTAGATGATTTCAACAACTTTGTCAACAGTGTTAAGTTCATACCTGTTCCCTCACTTTTATTGATATGGCAACGTTTAAAACGATAGTTATTTCAAAACCAAGGTTTATAGAAAAGCTACCCAAGCAGATTGTTAAATACATCACTTCCCTGATGACTCTCAATCAAAATATCTAAAAAGGGTCCAGGCGTTCTAGTTGATGACCTGGGCAGTCGCAACCCATTATCGCAAATAATGGTCGCAAATTGGTCGATTAACGTTTATTTATTTCAGGTTAAGTTAGGTTTCATCCACCTCCCACCTTAATCCTCTTCCTTCTACACTGCTTCTTTGTCTCCCACTAATTTTCTTCTTTTACTATAAATGATACAATAATATTTGTTACTGCTTCACTTTTACCCGACTGCTTCTTCATTATCTACCATTACTCGTATTAAATCCTTGTTTCCGTTTTCCATTTGAGCTAAAGAGCCAGAGCTAGAGCAAACTTAATGAACCTCCCCCGTGAGTTACTGAAGTGGCAGTGTGCGAGCAAACACAAAGACGACAGCCCGCTTACCAGTAAATCCCAAAATTTGGTTTTACAGTTTACTTAGAGAATGTCGTTTATTATTTGCCTTTTTTAATTCTTCTTCTTTTTTCCATCTTCAGTCTTTCATAGTTTTCTTTCTTTCTTGCTTCATTTTTTCTTGTATCTCAACATTCACTTCTTTCTCATTTCTTTTATTTACGTTCTATCAGCGTATGCAGATAGATCGAGAACCAGAAAAAACATGATAACGTATTTGGGCCCAGCATTCTTTGACATTTTTAGCACTTCAAATGTTTTTAAAACGTCAGCATTTTTTAAAGGGATCATAGAACGAGTGGGTTATTGAATACGAGTACAAAGGACATTAGATGATGAAATAAAAGGTCAATGGAACTAGAGGTTAGACAGCAGGTCACTGAATAATGGAAAATAAAGTCATCCAAGCAGCAAAAGTTCACTGGGTCCAAGCAAGGCTATTTGTTCAATGGAAAATTAATTTCAAAGACTAGGGGAACATGGTATATGTTCTCTCATTTCAGCATAGAAGGTTTAAATATTAAGAGAAATGGATAAGTCTCAGCGACCTAACTTGGAGGTACAGGGTATGTAACGAGACTTGGAGTACAGGGTATGTAACGAGACTTGGGAGTACAGGGTATGTAACGAGACTTGGGGTCAGGGTATTGTAACGAGACTTGGAGGTACAGGGTATGTAACGAGACTTGGAGGTACAGGGTATGTAACGAGACTTTGGGGGTACGGGTAGTAACGAGACTTGGAGGTCAGGGTATGTAACGAGACTTGGGGTACGGGTAGTAACGAGATTGGAGGTACAGGGTATGTAACGAGACTTGGAGGTACAGGGTATGTAACGAGACTTGGAGGTACAGGGTATGTAACGAGACTTGGAGGTACAGGGTATGTAACGAGACTTGGAGGTACAGGGTATGTAACGAGACTTGGGGGTACGGGTATGTAACGAGACTTGGAGGTACAGGGTATGTAACGAGACTTGGGGGGGACAGGGGATGTAACGAGACTTGGAGGTACAGGGTATGTAACGAGACTTGGGGGTACAGGGTATGTAACGAGACTTGGAGGTACAGGGTATGTAACGAGACTTGGGGGTTCAGGGATGTAACGGACTTGGTAGGTACAGGGTATGTAACGAGACTTGGGAGGTAACAGGGTATGTAACGAGACTTGGAGGTACAGGGTATGTAACGAGACTTGGAGGAAACAGGGTTGGTAACGAGACTTGGAGGTACAGGGTATGTAACGAAAACTTGGAGGTACGGGGTATGTAACGAGACTTGGAGGTACAGGGTATGTAACGAGACTTGGAGGTACAGGGTATTTTAACGAGTTGGAGGTACAGGGTATGTAAACGAGACTGGGAGGTACAGGGTATGTAACGAGACTTGGAGGTACAGGGTATGTAACGAGACTTGGAGGTACAGGGTATGAAAACGAGACTTGGAGGTACAGGGTATGTAACGAGACTTGGAGGTACAGGGTATGTAACGAGATTGAGGTAAGGGTATGTAACGAGACTTGGAGGTACAGGGTATGTAACGAGACTTGGAGGTACAGGGTATGTAACGAGATGGAGGTACAGGGTATGTAACGAGACTTGGAGGTACAGGGTATGTAACGAGACTTGGGGGTACAGGGTATGTAACGAGACTTGGAGGTACAGGGTATGAAACCGAGCCCTTGAGGTACAGGGTATGAAACGAGACTTGGAGGTACGGGGTTTATGTAACGAGACTTGGAGGTACAGGGTATGTAACGAGACTTGGAGGTACAGGTATGTAACGAGACTTCTCCCAGCTGCCCTCACCGACCCTCCATAATAAAATATAATTAATTTTTTTTATTTTCTAAAAGTACATGCAAAAGATATACAGACCATAACTGACATCACTGACATCACTGACAACTATATATAGAAAGCCCCTTGTTATGCAGGCATTTCGGGCAAATTAGGTCAGTTTTTTGTCCCCGGATGCGACCCACACCAGTCGACAAACACCCAGGTACCCATTTTAGTGATGGGGAACATAGACAAAAAAGGTGTAAACCACGCCCCTGTTTCTACCCTCGCCGGGAGATTTCAATCTCCAAATGTAAAATGGAACATGGTTCATCACAGCATTTATACCTGAAATAGTTCTGGAAATACTCTGGCTCAGCACGTCATACTAAGGAACTAATGAGCTGTGTGAAAAGTTCACTCTGAACCAACTATAACTAGAAACTAGACATACACTGGAGTAAAAATCCAGAGTTAGGGAACTCCAGTTAATGTATGAGAAGGGATGTTTAGCAAGTTTAGCTTCAGCAACCATAGAATTAACTAGGACAAAATTAACCAAGAGCTATTATACGTATCCTGGGAAACAGTCATGAGCACCTTCAAATCCTCACCAGTGCCTAGAAAACTGAACACAGAATTATCAAGGTCTATATTAAATATGTACCATTGAAGAACAGATATTGAAAAAGAACTTAGAAGATGGTACAAAAGAAAAAGGGTTACCTAATTGCTTAAAAATATGAATGTCTCAATGAAAGAAAGAAAATCTTAGCCGAGAGATCAGGGATTTAGAATAAAACCCAAACAGAAGTAACACAACATCTGAAACTATCGCTCATAACCAAAGCTTAGAAAATTACAATTTTCCAGTTTTTTTTTTTTTTTTTAAATTATTTTCAAGAAAGCAATATGCTACTCCCGCAGCAGGTTTTCCCACAATATAAATGCATAACGAACACTGCATAAATTAACTTTGTGCCAGCGGTCAACCGCTTTGATTTCAGATTGGTTGGCAAGTTTGCCTCAGTTTATTCTCACCTCGTGTTTGATAAAATGCTAAACGGATGACCAAATGTATCTTCTCTAACATTCTCTAAAGCATCAAATATCAAACGTTACATTTGTTTAATATATCCCGGGAGAAGTTTAGTGGCGCCTGAGGTCAGCGTTCACTGACCCGGAAATACCGCTTGTGTACCCCTCGAAGTTAACCGTAGCTCATCAGCTTGTATTCCTTCAAAGTTTACCGTAGATCTACAGCTTTTGTATCCTCTCTCCTTGTGTGTAACATGCAGTACCGTGTGCTCCATGTTTGTAGAATGCAATACCCTTTCCTCCATGTGTATAGCATGCAGTACTTTTTCCTCCATGTATGTAGTATGTAGTACCTTCTCCGTGTATGTAACATGCAGTGCCTTTTCCTCCATGTGTGTAGCATGCAGTACCTTCTTCATGTATGTAACTTGCAGCGTCTTCTACCCCAGCATACATTCTTCTGCTTCTTCTGACTCGAGTTTCGTCAGTGACCAAAATTGTGTGTAAACGAGCCGTTACACCTTTTTCTGGTACCTTGTACCCTGGTCCTCGGTTTGTCACTGTTATGGTTGCCATCAGTACACATTGCCAGCGGCACATACACGAGTGCCTCTACCATTTATGTTCACTTCACACACACTACCAACCCATGCTGCCACACTCCCTGATTACTGTCTCCCTCTCCCCATCTCCACTCCACATTTGAACGACTCTCGTGAGTTATAATCACCTATAGTTGAATATATCTATGTATATTCGAACCAAGGCTAAAGGAATCTTATAGGGGTCAGGAATCGCGGAAAGAACTAAAAGCCATAAATGAAATCGTAAGAAACCCAAAGCATTTATTTTCTTATACCAAATCAAAGTCGAGAACAACATCCAGTATTGGGCCCCTACTTAAACAAGATGGGTCCTACACAGATGACAGCAAGGAAATGAGTGAGCTACTCAAGTCCCAATATGACTCAGTTTTTAGCAAGCCGCTAACCAGACTGAGAGTCGAAGATCTAAATGAACTTTTTATGAGAGAGTCACAGAATTTGGTAAACACAAGCCTATCTGACGTTATCCTGACGCCAAATAACTTCGAACAGGCGACAAATGACATGCCCATGCACTCTGCCCCAGGGCCAGACTCATGGAACTCCGTGTTCATCAAGAACTGCAAGAAGCCCCTATCACGTGCTTTTAACATCCTATGGAGAGGAAGCATGGACACTGGGGTCGTCCTACAGTTACTAAACACAACAGACATAGTCTCAATCCACAAAGGGGGCAGTAAAACAATAGCAAAGAACTACAGACTGATAGCACTAACATCCTATATCATAAAAATCTTTGAATGGGTCCTAAGAAGCAAGATTACTACCCATCTAGATACCCATCAACTACACAACCCAGGGCAACATGGGTTTAGAACAGGTCGCTCCTGTTTGTCCCAACTACTGGATCGCACTAGAAGCACAAAACGAATGCAGATGTAATATACACAGACTTTGCAAAAGCCTTGGACAAGTGTGACCATGACGTAATAGCGCACAAAATGCGTGCTAAAGGAATAACAGGAAAAGTTGGTAGGTGGATCTATAATTTCCTCACAAACAGAACACAAAGAATAGTAGTAAACAGAGTAAAGTCTGAGGCGGCTACGGTGAAAAGCTCTGTTCCGCAAGGCACAGTACTCGCTACAGTATAATGTGACTACTCTATTAGTGTAGTCTCATTATAGTCTCTGAGAGGAAGTGTCAAGGTGTTGCAAACAACAATAAGAGTCCCTTAAGGGTCAGTTCTTGATATTTGTTTAATTTACAGAAAGAGCTGTTACTCTTCATCAGCACCTGTCATAGCCCAACCTTATCAAAGAAATACTTCCAACCCATAGGATGCTACCCACAATAGTCGACCAGCACCCACACACTTATTTATTAACTGCTAGGTGAAAGAGGCAGAAGGGATAGACCAGGCCATATATCTCTCCCTGCCTGGGATTCTAATCCAGGTCCCTTCCGATGTATGCTTAATGGTTTACCAGGGGAAAAGAGTAGTTAATGTAGATAAAATATAGGGAACTTGACTAAAAGTATAAGAAGACTTACAATATAAGAATGATCAACTAAGTGGTTAATAGCTTTCAATGCTCAGAAGAGCAAAGAAATGAAAATGGTAGCTTAGGATAAGAGGCCAAAGACATTACTGACTTTCTTGGGTTATCCTGGGTGGCTAACTCTCTGGGGTTAAAAATCCGAACGAAATCTTATCTCACAAACTCACTTGCTCACAAATATTCCCAGTCACACTCACACTTTCCCTTTATTTAAGGTTATAAGATTAACTTGATTTCTTATGAAGCTAAAAGAGCCACATCGATTTATGGTATATCGGTATCAGCGTAGGTCTGTGTCGTATAATTAAGCGTATTTGCTCTCGCCAGGTGTATGCATTATAAAATATCCCTTTGAAGAAGAAATATAACGTGATATAAGACCACAAGTAAGACGAGATCTACTGTGGACCTACTGGCTGCACTCGAGTATATCTCGAATCCACTAGAAAGATTTCACAAAATATTTTCTTCAATGACCTTACTTGGCAGTTTGTTCTGCTCATCTGTAACTGTATTGTCAATTTTTTTTCCTATTTTTCTTCAAAATCTAAATTTATCCAACTTGAATCCATTGATTCGAGTATCATTCCATTATTTATTTCCATCTTCTACCTGCTCACCCCAACTACGTCCTCACATTGGTTTAGGGCTTCCCCAGGAGCAGAAAAATAATTGCGAATTGAAGTAATTAGCTCATTTTTTATATGCAGCTACTTACTATAGTTATAAGCTTTATCATTCAGAACAGTCAAAGTTGTGGCGTCATATACTAACAAACACAGACGTTCATCTGACACGTCCAGTGTCAATCTCAAAGCTTCATACACAAATCAAATATGTCTCAACAGGTTTCCCAGCGTCACACCCACGTACTGTGGCTTTGCAAATTTTTTTTCAGTGTTTATAGCAAAATAAAACTACTGATGTCATATTCGACAAGCCAGTCAGAGCGCTTCTCTTCTGAAGTAATAGTTTGTCAGCTTAGTAGTGCGTATGTGATGTGTGCGAGACACAGTGTACTAGTATCTCATGCATGATGTTGCCTTATCTTAACCAAATGTTTAGCATGGCCTCTATATCCCCTCACAACTATCATTACTACTACTACTACACGACTACACCGTTAATCATCATTACAATACCTTCATTGCCACCACGACCACACCATCACCACTACCACAATAACCACCATTACTAACACAGTCATCACTACAACCGCAACCACTATACCACCACCACCTCTGACACCAATACCAACTGCTAGCATGACCCCCGTCTTCAAAGAGACAGTTTCATCTTCAACTATGCAATAAGAACAACCAAATAACTAACAGTAAATAATAACAAGACAGTTACAAAGAACGGCTCTGTAGCCACAGAGAATCAATCGCTTAGGAGTATTTGTTTAAAAACCAAAATATTAATATATAACAATGAAAGCACATTGCCGCATGCATACTGTATGACCATAAAAACCCACAAGCCATCTCTTTTGCGTATATATCGCCTTAGTTACGATAATTTTATTCCACTTTCTCTTGGGCACTGGGAGTCATAATGGTGGCCACGAGGAAGCCATGAATCCCTCACACCACGCCTCATTAGCAACGCTTAGTGTTTTTTTTTTTTAACGTGTCGCCGGTTTAGGAAATAGATTGTGGGAGTTTGTGACCTGAGTAGATGTGTGTGTTTGTGTGTGTGTGTGTGCGTGTGTTAGTATTTGTTTATGCGTGTATGTGTTTGCAGGGGTCGAGTCTTTGCTCCTGGCCCCACCTCTTAAGATTCATCAACCGATATTATTGGTTTCCGGCCTATTGAGCCTTATCATACCTACTCTTGAAACTGTGTATGGACTTTGCCATTACCGCTTGCACATTTAGTTCATTCTGCTTCCCTACCACACACACACACATTAAAAACTTCAGTTCCCTTTAATATCTTTCAAAACATAATGAAATTTGAACAGTAAAATGGTATAAAATACCGACAGGTTATTAGGTAAGACACATATGCAACAGTTAGGTATCTTTATTTCGAAACGTTTCGCCTACACAGTAGGCTTCTTCAGTCGAGTACAGAAAAGTTGATAGAAGCAGAAGAGACTTGAAGACGATGTAATAAGTCCATCATCCTTGAAGTTTTGAGGTGGTCAGTCCCTCAGTCTGGAGAAGAGTATTATTCCATAGTCTGAAACAATATGGAGTTGAAGTTGTTGTTGTTGTTGTAGGTTTGCCGGTACTTCCGGCCCGGGTCTTCTCCAGATGGCGACCCGGCGGTGGCCTCCCAGGCGGGGGGTGTCGTTCATCTTCTTTCTTCTGTATTGTTTCTTGGGGCCCTCCGGTTGGAGGGTGACATCTTCTGTCTTGCGGTGACTCTCCAAGTGGGAAGTATCTTCTCGTTTAGCATCTTCAGCAGCATAGGAGGGTGGAGACAGCAATTACAGGGTTCTTTTTGGAGCCACACCCCAGCTTTAGTAGGCAGCAAAGTGCTGGGGAAACTTACCTTCACGATTATTGATCATTGACAGTCCTGCTAGATGAGGGTACAGTCTTCGGCAGCCCCATTCTGGAGAGGCCTGAATTTCTTCCTTGTGGTGTAGTCGAGTCCCACAAAGTGGTGACTTTGAGAGTAGGTTGATCAGGGATTCAGTGGTGAATGATCGAGTTGAGTTGCAGGTGAACTTGACTGTCCCGTTGTGGAGGCGTTGAATAATTTCTGGAGTGTACATTGCGTTCTCATTCTGGTTGGTTGTGTAGAAGTATACACCAGGCAAGCAATGGACTTCTTGTGAAGGAGTGGCGGTAGTACGTAGGGATGCATCCCAAGGCTCTTGTGTTTTAACCTTCTTGGCTGGTGGCTGGGAGGTTTGAGGTGAGACGTCTGATTGGTCCGTTGTGACGGAGGTGGAAGCAGGTGCTGGTGGACTCTCATTGGTGGAATCGAGTGGAGTTGAAGTGTTAGGATGGAGCCTTATATAGCGCCAGGAGGTGAGACGTAGGTCACTAGTAGAGGTAAGAATGTAGACGTTGAGAGGTCAGGTCCCTCTAAAATCCAGCCATTCTCACTAGTAGAGGTTGTCGAAGTTGATTTCAAGTCTGTACCAAGATACCCTTGTGTTGCAGTGTCTGACAGTGAACAATAAAATGGTATAAAATACCGACAGGTTGTTAGGTAAGGCACATATGCAACAGTTAGGTATCTTTATTTCGAAACGTTTCGCCTTCTTCAGTCGAGTACAGAAAAATTGATCGAAGCAGAAGAGATTTGAAGACGATTATTCAGTCCATCACCCTTGAAGTTTTGAGGGTGGTCAGTCCTCAGTCTGGAGAAGAGTATTGTTCCATAGTCTGAAACAATTTATGGAGTTGAAGTAACGAACGAAAGTTCAGGTAAGATCCCAAATGGGATGAGCGGGAAGACGGGACAGACGAAGAATAGTGCTGGAAAAGGAGTGTTCTTAGTCATAGAAATAGAACTCAGGGCTTAACCCAGCAGCGAAGGCGATCGTGGGACGATATTGAGAAGAGAAATTTCACGCTCTTCTATTGGGACTTCCGGTGGGGTGACGGGAAGGATGGGACAGGCAAAGATTAGCGCTAGAGGGGAAAGTGTGTTTTGAGCCATGTCTTAACCCTAAAGTAAGGCGAAAGCGGGTCAGAGAATGGACCTGTCAGAGAACCCAAAGGGTTTTATTTGTAAATAGGGTTAGAGCAGGATCAACAAGGAGTGGGAAAGGGTTGTGTTGGTTTGTGGTCTGCGAATGTCTTCGTCAAGGAGAGAGGTCCAGTATTTCGTGTCGTGTCGTTTCATTTTGTCACTGAGCGTTTTCCAGTAAGATTCAGGCAGGGATGTCTAATTGGGCACGGAGAGACTCGCTTGTGGCGAAGTCTTCCCATCTGACATCAACACCCAGCGCAGCCCCTTGTTTGGACACGCTGCAGTTTAATTAAGTTTTTTTTAAAGCTGCAAGGAGAGGGTAGAGGAGAGTAAGTTATCAGAGGACTATTAGAGATTTGTAGAGGTGTATTTTGGGTGCTTGGGAGGCATTGTTTCAGCTTGTAGAGGCCCACAAGGGCCTTACTAGCAAATTGCATGTCTTGAGTGAATGTGTCCGTGTAAGCGAAGAAGGTAGTCAAGATTAACACCAAGGACAGTGACAGATTGTGTGATGGGGATGTAAGTGCGGGGTGTCAGCTGTTCTGAGCTCGACAGGTAATGGAGGATCACGTTTCCTGTATTTAAAAATTTATGTAATGCTGGATTTGCTGCATTGGTTTTGATCCTCCATTTTTTTTTCCCAGATTGGCTAATTCCTGTCGATCTCAATTTTGTGTGCGAGTTTTATCTATATTTGGCAGAGTGATAAGTTGTGTAATGTCGTCTGCATAGGCTGGGTGTGTTGGAGTTTTTGTATACAGTGTTTTTAATGTCGTTAGTGTATAAAATGTAGAGGGTAGGGGAGGGACAGACCCCTTTGGGTACTCCGGCATTTAGTGTGAAGTTAGTCAGAGAAAACAGCCTTGGAATTTTTTATTCTCATGGTACGGCCTTTTTAGGAAGTTGCAGAGGAGTTTACGAGTAGTGAGAGGCAGGTTAAAGTTAGTGCAGAGTTTGTACTTAAAACCCTTGGTGCCAGACAGTGTCAAAGCGTTTTCAACGCCCTTTTTGCAACCAGGGCTTTTCTGTTCTTTGTTTTGTTTTATGTGGATGTAGTTGAAAATGATGTTAAGGCATCCTGTGTGGATCTGTGTGTTCTGAAGCCAAACTGGCCATCAGAAAGTAGAGTTGTGTTCCAGGTATCTGAGAAGGCGATGGTTGACGAGTTTTTCAAAGAGTTTTCCTAAAGTTTCGAGGAGGCTGATAGTTTCTAGGATCAGAGTGGTCTTTTTTGGGTTTAGGAAGGAGGATAGCAGTAGCAGCTTTGAAGAGGGAAGGGAAGTATCCAGAGGCAAGGGAGGCATTGAGGAGGTTTGTGTAGTCAGTAATGATAGAGTCAGGAAGGTTTTTTTAGGATAATATGGTTTAGGCCAGAGGCACCAGGAGCCTTTGGGAGGAAGGTGTCTGAGGAGAGTTTTAATGTCTGTGTTGGTGAAAGGAGTGTTAAGTTCTTGGGAGGTGAGAGTCTAGATGTATGTGGCTATCTGGTGTTGTTTCTTGTGTGTGTTGTGTGTGTGTGGGGTGTGTGGTGTGTGTGTGTGTGTGTGTGGGTGTGTGTGTGTGTGTGTTTTGTGTTTGTGTGTGTGTGGGGGTTTTGTGCGCGCACGCGGGCGCGGTGTTCCAGTGTTCTATGTTCTGAATGTGTTGAATAACGTTAGGGTGAGGTGGGTGAGGGTGGAAGATTTCTCCCAGATGTGTTTGAAGATGTTGGTAGCAGCCTGGGGTCTGAGAGGGTGTTGTTGTTGTGGGTGATGTGTTTGAATTTGTTGGTGGGATTTTGTGCCTCTGATTTTTTGATAAAGTTCCAGAAGGCTTTAGTGTTTTTAATACGCTGTTTGTCTGCTTGTTGTATGAGTTGTGACCAGTGATTGTTGGGGTTTCTTGGTTAGGCTGTGTAAAAATTTTTGTTTCTAAGGTAAGCGAGGTCTAATCGGACTTTATTAAATCTATGCGTTGTAGAGGAAGCGGTTGTGGTAGCAGATAATTAGTCTTGTCCTGAGTGACGGTTTGAAAGAATAACGAGTGGTGTGAGTTTTCTTTGGTATTGCCGTGTTGGCTGCTTGTGTAATGGTGTCCTGGATGAGATCAAGTTGAGTATCGATGTCCGAGATAGGTTTGTTGTTGTAGTCTAAGGTGAGGTTAATATTGTCTAAGTGTTGTTTGAAAGCATCCCAGTCAGTGTTCTTGTAGGAGAAGGAAGGTGTGGCTGAATGAGGATGGGGTTTGGGAAAGAGATGTGTAAGTTGACTGGGATGTGATCAGAGCCTTAATAGGGCCAGGTGAGATGTAGTGTTGAAATAGAGAGCTGGCTCGGTTTGCCAGAATGATGTCGGGTTTTTCCCTTGGCCCGTGTGGTTGTAAAAGGTGTTGAAGTCTGGGCCAAGATGAATTAGGTGTTTATGGTTTGTGAAGTTGAGTAATTGGTGACCAAGTTGGTTGTTACTGGTGTGATGAAAGGCGGTGTGTTTGGCATTCATGTCACTAGTAGGTATGTTGGTGTGTTGGTTAGTTGAAGACTAAGGAGAGGTCGTGTTGTTGAGAATAGGTTTGGGCGAGCATAGGTGGTGAAAAAGATAAAGGGGCCAAGGTGGGTGTGTATTCTGACTGCAAGACGGTGTTGGTGAATATAAGGGATTGGGAGAAATTTGAGTTTTATGTTGGATTTGACAAGGATGGCAACCCCATTGTGGGGATCATAGGGGGACTGTAGTGCAGTATAACCATAATGGCGGATATGTTGAGGGGCTTTGAGGCAGGTACTGTTTAGCAAAAAAATATCTGGCCTCTCTGCTTCAAGGAGCTTGGCCAGTAGGTGTCTAATTGTATAGCAAGAACGTACGTTGAACTGAATCACTTTAAACATGATTTAATGGTTTCGTCATAGCAAAGTTAATGTCGGGGGAGGAGTTTGGATCAAAGCCCATGATAGTGGTGCCATCGGAGGATGTGTGTTTGTAGGTGTTAGATAGTTTCTTTGGAGGGGGGGGAAAGAGAAAGGATCTGTTTTTATGTTCTTTGGTCTGTGTCAAAAGTTGGGACAGGTTTAGGTTTGAGTGGATTTTGTCTGGAGGAGGTGGAGTTGGACCTGGATGAATTTTTGGTTTTGGTGGAGGAGTGGGCGAAGGTAGATGCCCGAGGAAGTGGAAGCTTTGGTAGGGGATGAGGAAGTGGAAGCTATGGTAAGGGATGAGGAAGTTGGAAGCTTTGGTTGGGGATGAGGAAGTGGAAGCTTTGGGTTGGGGGTGAGGAAGTTTGGGGAAGGAGGTGGGTGGAGAGGTGGTCGTAGCAGAAGCATAGGGGTGTTGGTGGGAGGGGTAGAATTAGTGCAGAGGGTTTGGGGAGGAGGAGAGCTGGTGGGTGAAGGAAGTGGGGGGGGTGGGAGGGGGGAGGAGGAGAGGTTGTAGGGGGTGTCGTGGAACGCCTCCATCTGAACAAAAAACTAAATGGAAAAATAAAGAAACGACTAGGAAAAATAAGAATGATGACCTTTGAGGATTTTACTTAAAATTTAATATAATAAAAAAAATGGCCTTTGGGTTTTTGTAGTTGGGGAGGAGTAGGTAAGGCCCTGGACAGATTTCTGATATTAAAGATGATGTAGGTTAACCTGGGCGGATGGTGATAGTCCGATGTTTTGGAATTCCTCTACCACTTAGTTTTGGAGCACCCCAAGTAAAATAAAGGGCCGGTAGTAGTCTAATAAATTTTTTAATAAGTCCCATTAACAAATGTCTTGCTCCTTTATCTGGCGTCTATCCTGGATGACCACGCCCGGAACAGAGCTGGTAATAAGAAAAAATAAACTGGTTACCAATGGTCATGATAATTTTAACATTTAAGAATGGAAAAGAATGATAAATGCCAAAATCATTACTGGTAACCAGCAAAAAAAAAGAAGGAACAAACAGTAATACTCCTGGTAGATCACCAATACCTAATTAGGAGAAGAGTGGAGGTTTAAGTGACTCTCCAACCTTCAAAACCCACACCAGGTTTAAAGGTCAATACTACCAGGAGTAGAAATTTGAACAAATCAGACACCAAAAACTAGTTTCGCCCCAACATGCCAGAGGAAGGGGGGTGCGCGACGTAAAATCGCTAATGGTTCTGGTTGCCTGAACAACCTTAAACTCCCCTCACGCCTACTTTTCCCTCACAGGGGCTTAGAAGAGAAGCAGGAAGGAGGGATAATTAAAGAGGGAAGATTTTTCCCGACAAGATTAGGTTACATGTGAGTTGTCTGATTGGTAAGATTACCATCGGGAGAGTGGGCAGCAGTGGCGAGTTGGCAGTTAGTTTTTTAGTCTAGTGTGGGTGTAGGGTAGAAGAAGTGCTTGTAGTCTGTGTGTTGGTGTTTTGAGGTGTGTAGGGGTAGGAGAGGTAGACCAAGTGTGTGGGGGGCCCAGGCATTGGGGGTAGGAGAGGAAGGTAGGTGGGGAGGGAGGGGCAGGGAAGGGGGTTTGGGGGGGGAGGAGGTTGGCTGGTTCGAGTGGAGCGGTTGGTGGAATGTTAATTTTGGGGCCGAATTTGCAATTTTGCAGTGTGTGAGAAGTTTAGGAAAATTTAAAGGGGGAGGTTTGGGAAGGTTCCAAAAAGTGTGAGCGCAAAAATTTGTGGGAAGGATGAGATTCCCGGCGAAATTTGCACAAATTCAGAACAAAGTTTTGATTTGGGGTAAGAGTAGTGAAGAGAGTGTTTGGGGAAAACGGTGGCTTTGGCGGTTCTTGGGGTAAAATGTGAAGGGGTCAGAAAGATTTTTCAGCGGTTTTTAGGTGTAAGTTCTATGGTTTTGTAAAATCGTAACCGAGTTGTTTTAAAAACTAATGATCTTTGATAACATTTTTTCCAAGGCAGTAGGGAGATAGATTGTGTTTTCGATTAACGGAATTTTTTGGGGGTGACCCGGAGTTCCCAAAAAAGTGAGTGAGGAAATTTTTTTGGCGGTTGAGGAAAGTTTAAGGGGGAAAGAAGGGAAAATTTTAAGGGCCTAATTGATGTGGGTTTAAAAATTCAGGCTGAGGTGCGCCAATGCCCCGGTACAATTTTAAATTTTCCGGAGATTGTGGGGGAATGGGGTCAGTTTAGAGATGGGGGTTAAGGCGAGGGGAAAAAAATGGGTTTGGCAGAAGAGTGATAACAGGGAGGCCTTTTAGAGCAGGAAAGACAGAGTAAAGGAACAAGGTTCGGTAAAAGGGAAAGGAAAATAAAAATTGGGGTCAAAATTTTGGCGGCCAAATCTGTGAGAATAATTGGCTAGGCAAGTACGTGTGAAGTAGACACACATATTTGCCTGGTTACAACTTAAAGTTTTCTTGTGGAGTCTGTCGCTGGAGCGCGCAACACTGAGGAGGTGAGCTATAGCTTGATGGAGCACTGTATGCCCTGAACGGCGAGGAGAGGCAACACTGGCTGTATGGCACCGCGCCAAATGCACAGTGATCGCAAAACACGTAGACTGTTCTTTCCTGCCTATGACACAGACAAAGAAGACTTAATCAAAGACATTAGTACTAAGAACAAAGTCTCTGTTGACGATATTTACAGACCTGAGAACTCTACCATCCTCAAAATCCGCTGTTCAAATCCTTCTGACGCCTCTACACTCTTTAATCAAGGAATTCTTGCCAAGACCATCTGCATTCCTCCAAACACTCTCTTCACTCCAAACTTTCACCCCATCACACAATGTCTGAAATGCTACAAATTCGGCCACGGCAAAATCTCATGCACTTTCACACAAATCTGCTCCAGATGTTCAGCAACTGGCCACTTCTGAAACACTTGCAACCTTCCCCTTAAATGTTCTAACTGTGGTGGGTCACACTGCAGTTGCAGATTCCTGCCCTTCTAGAAAAGACATTCTCTCCACCCTCAGAGCCAGCCAACCTCCCTCCTTCCCCGACCCCTTCCCTGCACCTCCCTCCCCTACCATACCTTCCTCTCCTACCCCCAATGCCTGGGCTACTCCACGCACTTGGTTTATCTCTCCTACTCTACACACCTCAAACACCAACACACAGACTACAAGCACTTCTCCTTCTACACCTACACCCACACTAGACTACAAAACTAACTGCCAACTCGCCACTGCTGCCCACTCTGCGATGGTAATCTCTCAAGCTTACCAATCAGACAACTCACATGTCCTTAACCTAATCTTGTCTGCAAACAATCTTCCCTCTTTAATTATCCCTCCTTCCTGCTTCTCTTCTAAGCCCCCTACAACTGCTACCTCCTCCTTCTCTCCCACCCTCTCACTTTCTTCACCCACCAGCTCTCCTCCTCCCATACCCATCTGCACTAATTCTACCCCTCCCACCAACACCCCTACTGCTGCTGCTACGACCACCCTTCCCCCCACCTCCTTACCCACTTCCTCATCCCCAACCAAAGCTTCCACTTCCTCATCCCTTACCATAGCTTCCTCTTCCTCATCCCCTACCAAAACTTCCACTTCCTCTGCAATCTACCTTCCCCCACTCCTCCACCACAACCAAAACTTCTTCCAGGCCAACCCCACCTCCTCCGGGACAAAATCCACTAAAACCCAAAACCTGCCCCAAATTTCCCTGCCAGACGGGCCCCAAAGAACAAAAAAAAAAAGACCCAATCTCTTCCTCCCCCCCCGGGAAAACCGGGGCCCAATAAACCTAAAAAACCCACCAAATTCCTCCGATGGCACCATTATCACGGGTTTTTAACCCAAAACCCCTCCCCGCATTAATTTGCTATAAACCGAAACCAAAAAATCTTTTTTAAAAGTGATTCAGTTCAACTTTTCGTTCTTTCTTCACGGCCTAGAGCCCCCCCGGGTTGGTCAGGAACCGCCCTTTTGGTGTTTGGGTTTTGTGCCAGTTGGGAAAGAATGCCAGGGGTCTTTTGGGGAACCCCCCTTATTTTTGCTGGGAGGCGGGTTGAACTTTCCGGGCCCCCGACACTTTTTTGTTTTGGTTTTAAACGTCCCCGGGGTGAAAACCCCTGCTTTTCCCATTGGGGGGAGTTGCTCGTTTTCCCAAGGTCTTTTCCCTTTCTTTGGGAGTGTTTTTCGGGGTGAAAGTGGGGTTTATTTAGTCCCTTAGGTTTTTCCGGGGTTGTTTTAATCATGTATCTCCCCCGCCTAAATTCCCGGGGGGAATTATTGGTTTGGGAAACCCTCAAGCGCCCCCCAGAAATTTGAGGTTTTTTTTAATCTCCGTTTGCGCGCCTTTGAAGGTTTCTTTACATTTTTAGGTCGGGCTTTTTCCCCGGGCCTTTAAAAGGGTTGCTGTTAGTTTTGCGCAATATTCCAGCCTAGATAAACAAGTGACCTGAAAAGTGTCATCATGGGCTTGGCCCCCCATAATTTTGAAGGTTCTCATTATCCAACCTGTCTTTTTTCTAGCAGATGCGATTGATACAATGTTATGGTCCTTGAAGGTGAGATCCTCCAACATGATCACCCAGGTCTTTGACGATGGTGTTTTGCTCTATTTTGTGGCCAGAGTTTTTTTTGTACTCTGATGAAAATTTAATTTCCTCGTGTTTCCCATATCTGAGTAATTGAAATTTCTCATCGTTGAACTTCATATTTGTTTTCTGCGCCCACGGGAAGATTTGGTTGATGTCCGCCTGGAGCCTTGCAGTGTCTGCAATGGAAGACACTGTCATGCAGATTCGGGTGTCTCTGAAAAGGAAGACACGGTGCTGTGGCTGACATCCTTGTCTATGTTGGATATGAGGATGAGGAAACAATGGAGCGAGTAACTGTGCCTTGTGGAACAGAGCTTTTCCCCGTAGCTGCCTCGGACTTTACTCTGTTGACGACTACTCTCTGTGTTTGTTAGTGAGGAAATTATAGATCCATCGACCGATTTCCTGTTATTCCTTTAGCACGCATTTTGTGCACTATTACGCCATGGTCACACCTGTCGAAGGCTTTTGCAAAGTCTGTATATATTAATCTGCATTCTTTTTGTCTTTTTTAGTGCATCTAGGACCTTGTCGTAGTGATCCAATAGTTAAAGACAGACAGGAGCGACCTGTTCTAAACCCATGTTGCCCTGGGTTGTGTAACTGAGGGGTTTTTCTAGATGGGTGGTGATCTTGCTTCTTAGGACCCTTTCAAAGATTTTTATGATATGGGTGTTAGTGCTATCGGTCTGTAGTTCTTTGCTGTTGCTTTACTGCCCCCCCTTTGTGGGGGTGGGGCTATGTCTGTTGTTTTTAGTAATTGTGGGACGACCCCCGTGTCCATGCTCCCTCTCCATTTGGATGGAAAAGGCTCGTGATAGGGGCTTTTTTGCAGTTCTTGATGAAACACGAAGTTCCATGAGTCTGGCCCTGGGGCGAGTGCATGGGCATGTCATTTATCGCCTGTTCGAAGTTCATTTGGCGTCAGGATAACATCGGATAGGCTTGTGTTTAACCAAATTCTGTGGCTTTCTCATAAAAAAATTAATTTTGATCTTCGACTCTCAGTCTGGTTAGCGGCTTGCTAAAAACTGAGTCATATTGGACTTGAGTAGCTCACTCATTTCCTTGCTGTTATCTGTGTAGGACTCATCTTGTTTAAGTAGGGGCCCATACTGGACGTTTTTTCTCGACTTTGATTTGGCATAGGAGAAGAAATACTTTAGGTTTCTTTCGATTTCATTTATGGCTTTTTTGTTTCTTCCCGCGATTCCTGACTCCTATAAGATTCCTTTAGCTTAAGTTCGATGCTTGCTATTTCTGTGACCAGTGTCTCCCTACGCATTTCAGATTATTGAACCCCTTTTTAGCCGCTCTGTAATTCTTTTCCGTCGCCTGTAAAGGGAGCACCTGTCTCTTTCTATTTTACATCTACTCCTTTTTCTTAGAGGGAATAAGCCTTGGCATACATCGAGTGCCACCAAGTTAAAACTGTTCTAGGGATAAGTTGGGGTCTGTGTTGCTTAGTATATCTTCCCAGCTTTTAATTTGGTTAGGACTTGGTTTACTTGGTCCCACTTTATGTTTTTGTTTTGAAGTTTAATTTTTGGGGAATGCTCCCCCTTTACTAGTCTCATTATGTCGGTCAGGGGCCCACGCATAATGTCTAACCTCAATTATTTTTGATCTGA
>NC_069419.1:26254046-26270050 GCF_026875155.1 Cherax quadricarinatus
CATTTACCTTAGTACAAATATGTGGTCCAATAAGAAGGACAAGATAAAGTTCTAGATGATTTCAACAACTTTGTCAACAGTGTTAAGTTCATACCTGTTCCCTCACTTTTATTGATATGGCAACGTTTAAAACGATAGTTATTTCAAAACCAAGGTTTATAGAAAAGCTACCCAAGCAGATTGTTAAATACATCACTTCCCTGATGACTCTCAATCAAAATATCTAAAAAGGGTCCAGGCGTTCTAGTTGATGACCTGGGCAGTCGCAACCCATTATCGCAAATAATGGTCGCAAATTGGTCGATTAACGTTTATTTATTTCAGGTTAAGTTAGGTTTCATCCACCTCCCACCTTAATCCTCTTCCTTCTACCACTGCTTCTTTGTCTCCCACTAATTTTCTTCTTTTACTATAAATGATACAATAATATTTGTTACTGCTTCACTTTTACCCGACTGCTTCTTCATTATCTACCATTACTCGTATTAAATCCTTGTTTCCGTTTTCCATTTGAGCTGAAGAGCCAGAGCTAGAGCAAACTTAATGAACCTCCTCCGTGAGTTACTGAAGTGGCAGTGTGCGAGCAAACACACAAGACGACAGCCGCTTACCAGTAAATCCCGAAATGGTTACAGTTTACTTAGAGAATGTCGATATTATTTGCCTTTTTTAATTCTTCTTCTTTTTTCCATCTTCAGTCTTTCATAGTTTTCTTTCTTTCTTGCTTCATTTTTTCTTGTATCTCAACATTCACTTCTTTCTCATTTCTTTTATTTACGTTCTATCAGCGTATGCAGATAGATCGAGAACCAGAAAAAACATGATAACGTATTTGGGCCCAGCATTCTTTGACATTTTTAGCACTTCAAATGTTTTTAAAACGTCAGCATTTTTTAAAGGGATCATAGAACGAGTGGGTTATTGAATATGAGTACAAAGAACATTAGATGATGAAATAAAAGGTCAATGGAACTAGAGGTTAGACAGCAGGTCACTGAATAATGGAAAATAAAGTCATCCAAGCAGCAAAAGTTCACTGGGTCCAAGCAAGGCTATTTGTTCAATGGAAAATTAATTTCAAAGACTAGGGGAACATGGTATATGTTCTCTCATTTCAGCATAGAAGGTTTAAATATTAAGAGAAATGGATAAGTCTCAGCGACCTAACTTGGAGGTACAGGGTATGTAACGAGACTTGGAGGTACAGGGTATGTAACGAGACTTGGAGGTACAGGGTATGTAACGAGACTTGGAGGTACAGGGTATGTAACGAGACTTGGAGGTACAGGGTATGTAACGAGACTTGGAGGTACAGGGTATGTAACGAGACTTGGAGGTACAGGGTATGTAACGAGACTTGGAGGTACAGGGTATGTAACGAGACTTGGAGGTACAGGGTATGTAACGAGACTTGGAGGTACAGGGTATGTAACGAGACTTGGAGGTACAGGGTATGTAACGAGACTTGGAGGTACAGGGTATGTAACGAGACTTGGAGGTACAGGGTATGTAACGAGACTTGGAGGTACAGGGTATGTAACGAGACTTGGGGGTACAGGGTATGTAACGAGACTTGGAGGTACAGGGTATGTAACGAGACTTGGGGTACAGGGTATGTAACGAGACTTGGAGGTACAGGGTATGTAACGAGACTTGGGGTACAGGGTATGTAACGAGACTTGGAGGTACAGGGTATGTAACGAGACTTGGGGTACAGGGTATGTAACGAGACTTGGAGGTACAGGGTATGTAACGAGACTTGGAGGTACAGGGTATGTAACGAGACTTGGAGGTACAGGGTATGTAACGAGACTTGGAGGTACAGGGTATGTAACGAGACTTGGAGGTACAGGGTATGTAACGAGACTTGGAGGTACAGGGTATGTAACGAGACTTGGAGGTATACGAGTGTAGTCAGGTTGTAACGAGACTTGGAGGTACAGGGTATGTAACGAGACTTGGAGGTACAGGGTATGTAACGAGACTTGGAGGTACAGGGTATGTAACGAGACTTGGAGGTACAGGGTATGTAACGAGACTTGGAGGTACAGGGTATGTAACGAGACTTGGAGGTACAGGGTATGTAACGAGACTTGGAGGTACAGGGTATGTAACGAGACTTGTAGGTACAGGGTATGTAACGAGACTTGGAGGTACAGGGTATGTAACGAGACTTGGAGGTACAGGGTATGTAACGAGACTTGGAGGTACAGGGTATGTAACGAGACTTGGAGGTACAGGGTATGTAACGAGACTTGGAGGTACAGGGTATGTAACGAGACTTGGAGGTACAGGGTATGTAACGAGACTTGAGGTACAGGGTATGTAACGAGACTTGGAGGTACAGGGTATGTAACGAGACTTGGAGGTACAGGGTATGTAACGAGACTTGGAGGTACAGGGTATGTAACGAGACTTCTCCCAGCTGCCCATCACCGACCCTCCATAATAATAATATAATAATATTTTTATTTCTACAAGTACATGCACAAGATATACAGACCATAACTGACATCACTGACATCACTGACATACTACTATATAGAAAGCCGCTTGTTATGCAGAGCATTTTGGGCAAATTAGGTCAGTTCTGTCCCAGGATGCGACCCACACCAGTCGACAAACACCCAGGTACCCATTTTAGTGATGGGGAACATAGACAACCGGTGTAAACCACGCCCCATGTTTCTACCCTCGCCGGGAGATTTCAATCTCCCAAATGTAAAATGGAACATGGTTCATCACAGCATTATACCTGAAATAGTTCCTGGAAATACTCTGGCTCAGCACGTACATACTAAGGAACTAATGAGCTGTGTGAAAAGTTCACTCTGAACCAACTCATAACTAGAACTAGACATACACTGGAGTAAAAATCCAGAGTTAGGGAACTCCAGTAATAATGTATGAGAAGGGATGTTTAGCAAGTTTAGCTTCAGCAACCATAGAATTAACTAGGACAAAATTAACCAAGAGCTATTATACGTATCCTGGGAAACAGTCATGAGCACCTCAAATCCTCACCAGTGCCTAGAAAACTGAACACAGAATTATACAAGGTCTATATTAAATATGTACCATTGAAGAACAGATATTGAAAAAGAACTTAGAAGATAGTACAAAAGAAAAGGGGTTACCAAATTGCTTAAAAATATGAATGTCTCAATGAAAGAAAGAAAATCTTAGCCGAGAGATCAGGGATTTAGAATAAAACCCAAACAGAAGTAACGCAACATCTGAAACTATCGCTCATAACCAAAGCTTAGAAAATTACAATTTTCCAGTTTTTTTTTTTAAATAATTTTATTTTCAAGAAAGCAATATGCTACTCCCGCAGCAGGTTTTCCCACAATATAAATGCATAACGAACACTGCATAAATTAACTTTGTGCCAGCGGTCAACCGCTTTGATTTCAGATTGGTTGGCAAGTTTGCCTCAGTTTATTCTCACCTCGTGTTTGATAAAATGCTAAACGGATGACCAAATGTATCTTCTCTAACATTCTCTAAAGCATCAAATATCAAACGTTACATTTGTTTAATATATCCCGGGAGAAGTTTAGTGGCGCCTGAGGTCAGCGTTCACTGACCCGGAAATACCGCTTGTGTACCCCTCGAAGTTAACCGTAGCTCATCAGCTTGTATTCCTTCAAAGTTTACCGTAGATCTACAGCTTTGTATCCTCTCTCCTTGTGTGTAACATGCAGTACCGTGTGCTCCATGTTTGTAGCAATGCAATACCCTTTCCTCCATGTGTATAGCATGCAGTACTTTTTCCTCCATGTATGTAGTATGTAGTACCTTCTCCGTGTATGTAACATGCAGTGCCTTTTCCTCCATGTGTGTAGCATGCAGTACCTTCTTCATGTATGTAACTTGCAGCGTCTTCTACCCCAGCATACATTCTTCTGCTTCTTCTGACTCGAGTTTCGTCAGTGACCAAAATTGGTGTAAACGAGCCGTTACACCTTTTTCTGGTACCTTGTACCCTGGTCCTCGGTTTGTCACTGTTATGGTTGCCATCATACACATTGCCAGCGGCACATACACGAGTGCCTCTACCATTTATGTTCACTTCACACACACTACCAACCCATGCTGCCACACTCCCTGATTTACTGTCTCCCTCTCCCCATCTCCACTCCACATTTGAACGACTCTCGTGAGTTATAATCACCTATAGTTGAATATATCTATGTATATTCGAACCAAGGCTAAAGGAATCTTATAGGGGTCAGGAATCGCGGAAAGAACTAAAAGCCATAAATGAAATCGTAAGAAACCCAAAGCATTTCTTTTCTTATACCAAATCAAAGTCGAGAACAACATCCAGTATTGGGCCCCTACTTAAACAAGATGGGTCCTACACAGATGACAGCAAGGAAATGAGTGAGCTACTCAAGTCCCAATATGACTCAGTTTTTAGCAAGCCGCTAACCAGACTGAGAGTCGAAGATCTAAATGAACTTTTTATGAGAGAGCCACAGAATTTGGTAAACACAAGCCTATCTGACGTTATCCTGACGCCAAATAACTTCGAACAGGCGACAAATGACATGCCCATGCACTCTGCCCCAGGGCCAGACTCATGGAACTCCGTGTTCACCAAGAACTGCAAGAAGCCCCTATCACGTGCTTTTAACATCCTATGGAGAGGGAAGCATGGACACTGGGGTCGTCCTACAGTTACTAAACACAACAGACATAGTCTCAACTCCACAAAGGGGGCAGTAAAACAATAGCAAAGAACTACAGACTGATAGCACTAACATCCTATATCATAAAAATCTTTGAAAGGGTCCTAAGAAGCAAGATTGACACCCATCTAGATACCCATCAACTACACAACCCAGGGCAACATGGGTTTAGAACAGGTCGCTCCTGTTTGTCCCAACTACTGGATGCACTAGAAGCCAAAACGAATGCAGATGTAATATACACAGACTTTGCAAAAGCCTTGGACAAGTGTGACCATGACGTAATAGCGCACAAAATGCGTGCTAAAGGAATAACAGGAAAAGTTGGTAGGTGGATCTATAATTTCCTCACAAACAGAACACAAAGAATAGTAGTAAACAGAGTAAAGTCTGAGGCGGCTACGGTGAAAAGCTCTGTTCCGCAAGGCACAGTACTCGCTACAGTATAATGTGACTACTCTATTAGTGTAGTCTCATTATAGTCTCTGAGAGGAAGTGTCAAGGTGTTGCAAACAACAATAAGAGTCCCTTAAGGGTCAGTTCTTGATATTTGTTTAATTTACAGAAAGAGTTGTTACTCTACATCAGCACCTGTCATAGCCCAACTTTATCAAAGAAATACTTCCAACCCATAGGATGCTACCCACAATAGTCGACCAGCACCCACACACTTATTTATTAACTGCTAGGTGAAAGAGGCAGAAGGGATAGACCAGGCCATATATCTCTCCCTGCCTGGGATTCTAATCCAGGTCCCTTCCGATGTATGCTTAATGGTTTACCAGGGGAAAAGAGTAGTTAATGTAGATAAAATATAGGAACTTGACTAAAAGTATAAGAAGACTTACAATATAAGAATGATCAACTAAGTGGTTAATAGCTTTCCATGCTCAGAAGAGCAAAGAAATGAAAATGGTAGCTTAGGATAAGAGGCCAAAGACATTACTGACTTTCTTGGGTTATCCTGGGTGGCTAACTCTCTGGGGTTAAAAATCCGAACGAAATCTTATCTCACAAACTCACTTGCTCACAAATATTCCCAGTCACACTCACACTTTCCCTTTATTTAAGGTTATAAGATTAACTTGATTTCTTATGAAGCTAAAAGAGCCACATCGATTTATGGTATATCGGTATCAGCGTAGGTCTGTGTCGTATAATTAAGCGTATTTGCTCTCGCCAGGTGTATGCATTATAAAATATCCCTTTGAAGAAGAAATATAACGTGATATAAGACCACAAGTAAGACGAGATCTACTGTGGACCTACTGGCTGCACTCGAGTATATCTCGAATCCACTAGAAAGATTTCACAAAATATTTTCTTCAATGACCTTACTTGGCAGTTTGTTCTGCTCATCTGTAACTGTATTGTCAATTTTTTTTTCCTATTTTCCCTTCAAATCTAAATTTATCCAACTTGAATCCTTGATTCGAGTATCATTCCATTATTTATTCCATCTTCTACCTGCTCACCCCAACTACGTCCCACATTGGTTTAGGGCTTCCCCAGGAGCAGAAAAATAATTGCGAATGAAGTAATTAGCTCATTTTTTATATGCAGCTACTTACTATAGTTATAAGCTTTTTCATTCAGAACAGTCAAAGTTGTGGCGTCATATACTAACAAACACAGACGTTCATCTGACACGTCCAGTGTCAAACTCAAAGCTTCATACACAAATCAAATATGTCTCAACAGGTTTCCCACGTCACACCCACGTACTGTGGCTTTTGCAAATTTTTTTTCAGTGTTTATAGCAAAATAAAACTACTGATGTCATATTCGACAAGCCAGTCAGAGCGCTTCTCATTCTGAAGTAATAGTTTGTCAGCTTAGTAGTGCGTATGTGATGTGTGCGAGACACAGTGTACTAGTATCTCATGCATGATGTTGCCTTATCTTAACCAAATGTTTTAGCATGGCCTCTATATCCCCTCACAACTATCATTACTACTACTACTACACGACTACACCGTTAATCATCATTACAATACCTTCATTGCCACCACGACCACAACCATCACCACTACCACAATAACCACCATTACTAACACAGTCATCGCTACAACCGCAACCACTATACCACCACCACCTCTGACACCAATACCAAACGCTAGCATGACCCCCGTCTTCAAAGAGACAGTTTCATCTTCAACTATGCAATAAGAACAACCAAATAACTAACAGTAAATAATAACAAGACAGTTACAAAGAACGGCTCTGTAGCCACAGAGAATCAATCGCTTAGGAGTATTTGTTTTAAAAACCAAAATATTAATATATAACAATGAAAGCACATTGCCGCATGCATACTGTATGACCATAAAAACCCACAAGCCATCTCTTTTGCGTATATATCGCCTTAGTTACGATAATTTTATTCCACTTTCTCTTGGGCACTGGGAGTCATAATGGTGGCCACGAGGAAGCCATGAATCCCTCACACCACGCCTCATTAGCAACGCTTAGTGTTTTTTTTTTTAACGTGTCGCCGGTTTAGGAAATAGATTGTGGGAGTTTGTGACCTGAGTAGATGTGTGTGTGTGTGTGTGTGTGTGTGTGTGTGCGTGTGTTAGTATTTGTTTATGCGTGTATGTGTTTGCGGGGGTCGAGTCTTTGCTCCTGGCCCCACCTCTTAAGATTCATCAACCGATATTATTGGTTTCCGGCCTATTGAGCCTTATCATACCTACTCTTGAAACTGTGTATGGACTTTGCCATTACCGCTTGCGCATTTAGTTCATTCTGCTTCCCTACCACACACACACATTAAAAACTTCAGTTCCCTTTAATATCTTTCAAAACATAATGAAATTTGAACAGTAAAATGGTATAAAATACCGACAGGTTATTAGGTAAGACACATATGCAACAGTTAGGTATCTTTATTTCGAAACGTTTCGCCTACACAGTAGGCTTCTTCAGTCGAGTACAGAAAAGTTGATAGAAACAGAAGAGACTTGAAGACGATGTAATAAGTCCATCATCCTTGAAGTTTTGAGGTGGTCAGTCCCTCAGTCTGGAGAAGAGTATTATTCCATAGTCTGAAACAATATGGAGTTGAAGTTGTTGTTGTTGTAGGTTTGCCGGTACTTCCGGCCCGGGTCTTCTCCAGATGGCGACCCGGCGGTGGCCTCCCAGGCGGGGGGTGTCGTTCATCTTCTTTCTTCTGTATTGTTTCTTGGGGCCTTCCGGTTGGAGGGTGACATCTTCTGTCTTGCGGTGACTCTCCAAGTGGGAAGTATCTTCTCGTTTAGCATCTTCAGCAGCATAGGAGGGTGGAGACAGCAATTACAGGGTTCTTTTTGGAGTCACACCCCAGCTTTAGCAGGCAGCAAAGTGCTGGGGAAACTTACCTTCACGATTATTGATCATTGACAGTCCTGCTAGATGAGGGTACCGTCTTCGGCAGCCCCATTCTGGAGAGGCCTGAATTTCTTCCTTGTGGTGTAGTCGAGTGCCACAAAGCGGTGACTTTGAGAGTAGGTTGATCAGGGATTCAGTGGTGAATGATCGAGTTGAGTTGCAGGTGAACTTGACTGTCCCGTTGTGGAGGCGTTGAATAATTTCTGGAGTGTACATTGCGTTCTCATTCTGGTTGGTTGTGTAGAAGTATACACCAGGCAAGCAATGGACTTCTTGTGAAGGAGTGGCGGTAGTACGTAGGGATGCATCCCAAGGCTCTTGTGTTTTAACCTTCTTGGCTGGCGGCTGAGAGGTTTGAGGTGAGACGTCTGATTGGTCCGTTGTGACGGAGGTGGAAACAGGTGCTGGTGGACTCTCATTGGTGGAATCGAGTGGAGTTGAAGTGTTAGGATGGAGCCTTATATAGCGCCAGGAGGTGAGACGTAGGTCACTAGTAGAGGTAAGAATGTAGACGTTGAGAGGTCAGGTCCCTCTAAAATCCAGCCATTCTCACTAGTAGAGGTTGTCGAAGTTGATTTCAAGTCTGTACCAAGATACCCTTGTGTTGCAGTGTCTGACAGTGAACAATAAAATGGTATAAAATACCGACAGGTTGTTAGGTAAGGCACATATGCAACAGTTAGGTATCTTTATTTCGAAACGTTTCGCCTTCTTCAGTCGAGTACAGAAAAATTGATCGAAGCAGAAGAGATTTGAAGACGATGTAATCAGTCCATCACCCTTGAAGTTTTGAGGTGGTCAGTCCCTCAGTCTGGAGAAGAGTATTGTTCCATAGTCTGAAACAATATGGAGTTGAAGTAACGAACGAAAGTTCAGGTAAGATCCCAAATGGGATGAGCGGGGAAGACGGGACAGACGAAGAATAGTGCTGGAGAGGAGTGTTCTTAGTCATAGAAATAGAACCAGGGCTTAACCCAGCAGCGAAGGCGATCGTGGGACAGATATTGAGAAGAGAAATTCACGCTCTTCTATTGGGACTCCGGTGGGGTGAGCGGGAAGGATGGGACAGGCAAAGATTAGCGCTAGAGAGGAGTGTAGAATTGAGCCATGTCTTAACCCTAAAGCTAAGGCGAAAGCGGGTCAGAGAATGGTACCTGTCAGAGAATCCAAGGTTATTTGTAAATAGGGTTAGGAGCAGGATCACACAAGGAGTAGAAAAGGTTGTGTTGGTTTGTGGGTCTGCGAATGTCTTCGTCAAGGAGAGAGGTCCAGTAGTCGTGTCGTGTCTCAAGTTTGTCACTGAGCGTCTTCCAGTACAGATTCAGTGCAGGGATGTCTAATTGGGCACGGAGAGACTCGCTTGTGGCGAAGTCTTCCCATCTGACATCAAACACCCAGCGCAGCGCCTTGTTCTGGACACGCTGCAGTTTAAGTAAGTTCGTTTTAGCTGCAAGAGAGAGGGCTAGAGGAGAGTAAGTTATCAGAGGACGTATTAGAGATTTGTAGAGGTGTAGTTTGGTGCTTGGGAGGCATGTTTCAGCTTTTTAGAGGCCCACAAGGGCCTTACTAGCTATTGCATGTCTTGAGTGAATGTGTCCGTGTAAGCGAAGAAGGTAGTCAAGATTAACACCAAGGACAGTGACAGATTGTGTGATGGGGATGTAAGTGCGGGTGTCAGCTGTTCTGAGCTCGACAGGTAAGGGAGGATCACTTTTCCCTGTAGTTAAAAATAGTAATGCTGATTTGGCTGCATTGGTTTTGATCCTCCATTTTTGTTCCCAGATGGCTATCCTGTCGATCTCATTTTGTGTGCGAGTGTATCTATATTGGCACGAGTGATAAGTTGTGTAATGTCGTCTGCATAGGCTAGTGTGTTGGAGTTTTTGTATACAGGTGTTTTAATGTCGTTAGTGTATAAAATGTAGAGGGTAGGGGAGGACAGATCCCTGAGGTACTCCGGCATTTAGTGTGAAGTAGTCAGAGTAACAGCCTTGGAATTTTATTCTCATGGTACGGCCGTTTAGGAAGTTGCAGAGGAGTTTACGAGTAGTGAGAGGCAGGTTAAAGTTAGTGCAGAGTTTGTACTTGAACCCTTGGTGCCAGACAGTGTCAAAGCGTTTTCAACGTCTTTTGCAACCAGGGCTGTTCTGTTTCTTTGTTTTGTTTATGTGGATGTAGTTGAGAATGATGTTAACGGCATCCTGTGGGGGATCTTTTGTGTTCTGAAGCCAAACTGGCCATCAGAAAGTAGAGTTGTGTTCCAGGTATCTGAGAAGGCGATGGTTGACGAGTTTTTCAAAGAGTTTTCCTAAAGTTTCGAGGAGGCTGATAGTTTCTAGGATCAGAGTGGTCTTTTTTGGGTTTAGGAAGGAGGATAGCAGTACGCTTTGAAGGGGGAAAAGGGGAAGTATCCAGAGGCAAGGGAGGCATTGAGGAGGTTTGGTAGGCAGTAATGATAGAGTCAGGAAGGTGGTTTTAGGATAATATGGTTTAGGCCAGGGGAAACCGGGAGTTTTTTTGGAGGAAGGTGTCTGAGGAGAGTTTTAATGTCTGTGTTTTTTGAAAGGAGTGTTAGTTCTTGGGAGGTGAGAGTCTAGATGTATGTGGCTATCTGGTGTTGTTTCTTGTGTGTGTTGTGTGTGTGTGTGTGTGTGTGTGTGTGTGTGTGTGTGTTGTGTGTGTGTGTGTGTGTGTGTGTGTTTTTGTGTGTGTGTGAGGGTGTGTGCGCGCACGCGGGCGCGGTGTTCCAGTGTTCTATGTTCTGAATGTGTTGAATAACGTTAGGGTGAGGTGGGTGAGGGTGGAAGATGTTCTCCCAGATGTGTTTGAAGATGTTGGTAGCAGCCTGTGGGTCTGAGATGTGTGTGTTGTTGTGGGTGATGTGTTTGAATTTGTTGGTGGGAGTTGTGCCTCTGATTTTTTTGATAAAGTTCCAGAAGGCTTTAGTGTTTTTAATACGCTGTTTGTCTGCTTGTTGTATGAGTTGTGACCAGTGATTGTTGTGGTCTTGGTCTAGGCTGTGTAAAATGTTGTTTCTAAGGTAAGCGAGGTCTAATCGGACTTTATTAAATCTATGCGTTGTAGAGGAAGCGGTTGTGGTAGCAGATAATTAGTCTTGTTCTGAGTGACGGTTTGAAAGAATAACGAGTGGTGTGAGTTTTCTTTGGTATTGCCGTGTTGGCTGCTTGTGTAATGGTGTCCCGGATGAGATCAAGTTGAGTATCGATGTCCGAGAAAGGTTTGTTGTTTTTAGTCCCAAGTGAGGTTAATATTGTCTTTAAATGTTGTTTGAAAGCATCCCAGTCAGTGTTCTTGTAGGAGGGAAAGGGGGGGTGTGGCTGGGAAAGGGATAGGGTTGGAAGAGATGTGTAAGATGACTGGGAAAGTGATCAGAGCCTGTAAAAGGCCCAGGTGAGATGTAGTGTTGAAATAGAGAGCTGGCTCGGGTTTGCCAGAATGATGTCTGGTTTGCCTTTTGGCCGTGTGGTTGTAGAAGGTGTTGGGAAATCTGGGCCCAAAATGAATTAGGTGTTTATGGTTTGTGAAGTTGAGTAATTGGTGACCAAGTTGGTTGTACTGGTGTGATGAAAGGCGGTGTGTTTTTGGCATTCATGTCACTAGTAGGTATGTTGGGGTGTTGGTATAGTTGAAGACTAAGGAGAGGTCGTGTATGTTGAGAATAGGTTTGGGCGAGCATAGGTGGTGAAAAGATAAAGGGGCAAGGTGGGTGTGTATTTTGACTGCAAGACGGTGTTGGGAATATAAAAGGGGTTGGGGAAAAAAATTTGAGTTTTATGTTGGATTTGACAAGGATGGCAACCCATGTGGGGATCATAGGGGGACTGTAGTGCAGTATAACCATAATGGCGGATAGTTGAGGGGCTTTGAGGCAGGTACTGTTTACAAAAAAAAATATCTGGCCTCTCTGCTTCAAGGAGCTTGGCCAGTAGGTGTCTAATTGTATAGCAAGAACGTACGTTGAACTGAATCACTTTAAACATGATTTAATGGTTTCGTCATAGCAAAGTTAATGTCGGGGAGGAGTTTGGATCAAAGCCCATGATAGTGGTGCCATCGGAGGATGTGTGTTTGTAGGTGTTAGATAGTTTCTTGGAGGGGGAGGAAGAGATGGATCTGTTTTTATGTTCTTTGGTCTGTGTCAAAAGTTGGGACAGGTTTAGGTTTGAGTGGATTTTGTCCTGGAGGAGGTGGAGTTTTGGGCCTGGATGAATTTTTGGGTTTTGGGGGAGTGGGCGAAGGTAGATGCAGAGGGAAATGGAAGCTTTGGTAGGGGATGAGGAAGTGGAAGCTATGGTAAGGGATGAGGAAGTGGAAGCTTTGGTTGGGGATGAGGGAAATGGAAGCTTTGGGTGGGGATGAGGAAGTGGGTAAGGAGGTGGGTGGAGGGGGTGGTCGTAGCAGAAGCAGTAGGGGTGTTGGGGGAGGGGTAGAATTAGTGCAGAGGGGTAGGGGAGGGGGAGAGCTGGTGGGTGAAGGAAAGTGGGGGGGGGGGGAGAGAGGGAGGAGGTAGAGGTTGTAGGGGGTGTCAGTGGAACGCCTTCCATCTGAACAAAAAACTAATGGAAAAATAAAGAAACGACTAGGAAAAATAAGAATGATGACCTTTGAGGATTTTACTTAAAATTTAAATATAATAAAAAAAATGGCCTTTGGTTCTTGTAGTTGGGCAGGAGTAGGTAAGGCCCTGGACAGATCTTCTGATATTAAAGATGATGTAGGTTAACCTGGGCGGATGGTGATAGTCCGATGTTTTGGAATCTCCTCTACCACTTAGTTGGAGCACCACAAGTAAAATAAGGCCGGTAGTAGTCTAATAATTGTTAATAAGTCCCATTAACAAATGTCTTGCTCCTTTATCTGGCGTCTATCCTGGATGACCACGCCAGGAACAGAGCTGGTAATAAGAAAAAATAAACTGGTTACCAATGGTCATGATAATATAACATTTAAGAATGGAAAAGAATGATAAATGCCAAAATCATTACTGGTAACCAGCAAACAAAAGAAAGGAACAAACAGTAATACTCCTGGTAGATCACCATACCTAATTAGGAGAAGAGTGGAGGTGAAGTGACTCTCCAACCTTCAACCCACACCAGGTAAGGTCAATACTACCAGGAGTAGAAATTTGAACAAATCAGACACCAAAACTAGTTTCGCCCCATCATGCCAGAGGAAGGGGGGTGCGCGACGTAACTCGCTAATGGTTCCTGGTTGCCTGAACAACCTTAACTCCACTCACGCCTACTTTTCCCTCACAGGGGCTTAGAAGAGAAGCAGGAAGGAGGGATAATTAAAGAGGGAAGATTGTTTGCAGACAAGATTAGGTTGACCATGTGAGTTGTCTGATTGGTAAGATTACCATCGCAGAGTGGGCAGCAGTGGCGAGTTGGCAGTTAGTTTTGTAGTCTAGTGTGGGTGTAGGTGTAGAAGGAGAAGTGCTTGTAGTCTGTGTGTTGGTGTTTGAGGTGTGTAGAGTAGGAGAGGTAGACCAAGTGTGTGGGGAGGCCCAGGCATTGGGGGTAGGAGAGGAAGGTATGGTTGGGAAGGGAGGTGCAGGGAAGGGGTTGGGGAGGGAGGAGGTTGCAAGTGTTCCAGAAGTGGAGCAGAATTTGTGTGAAGTGATGAGATTTGCACTGCCAAGTTGCGTGTCCGACAGTTAGAACATTTAAGGAGGAGGTTGCAGAGTGATTCCGAAGCTTGGAGCTTGATTTGTGTGAAGTGTAGAGATTTGCCCTGCCGAATTTGCAGGCATTTCAGACATGGTGATGGGGTGAAAGTTTGGAGTGAAGAGAGTGTTTGGAGGAATACGGATGGTCTTGGCAAGGATTCCTTGATTAAAGAGTGTAGAGGCGTCAGAAAGATTTGAACAGCGGATTTTGAGGATGGTAGAGTTCTCAGGTCTGTAAATATCGTCAACAGAGACTTTGTTCTTAGAACTAATGTCTTTGATTAAGTCTTCTTTGTGTCATAGGCAGTCAGGAGAGAATAGTCTATGTGTTTTGCGATCACTGTGCATTTGGCGCGGTGCTCAGGAGTCCAAATAATAGTGAAGCCTGCATTGAGAAGTTTTTGTCTGGTCTTGGTTGAGGTGTACGTTTCATAGGAATGTCTGTCAAGAAGGAGTTTGAAGCCTGAGTTGGTTTTAAAGAATTTCAGCTGAGGTGCGCCAGTGATCTGGTACAATAAATTTCCAGGACAGATAGTGGCATGATCAGATTTAGAGTATTTGAGGTTAAGCGAGAAAGAATTGGGTTTGGAAGAGGTAGAGGCAGGGTAGGCCTTAGAGGCAGGAGAAGACAGAGTAGAGGCAGGTGTTGGCGGTAGAGGAGGAATGGTAAGGGGGAAGGAAGTGGAAAACATTGAAGGCATCATAAATTAGATGTGGCGGCCAAATCTGTGAGAATAATTGGCTAGGCAAGTACGTGTGA
The DNA here is from genome assembly GCF_026875155.1 of Cherax quadricarinatus. Lineage (NCBI taxonomy): Eukaryota > Metazoa > Arthropoda > Malacostraca > Decapoda > Parastacidae > Cherax > Cherax quadricarinatus. Next base: position 26,268,565 of record NC_069419.1, read on the forward strand.
AGTAGACACACATATTTGCCTGGTTACAACTTTAAAGTTTTCTTGTGGAGTCTGTCGCTGGAGGCGCAGTACACTGAGGAGGTGAGCTATAGCTTGATGGAGCACTGTATGCCCTGAACGGCGAGGAGAGGCAACACTGGCTGTATGGCACCGCGCCAAATGCACAGTGATCGCAAAACACGTAGACTGTTCTTTCCTGACTGCCTATGACACAGACAAAGAAGACTTAATCAAAGACATTAGTACTAAGAACAAAGCCTCTGTTTACGATATTTACAGACCTGAGAACTCTACCATCCTCAAAATCCGCTGTTCAAATCCTTCTGACGCCTCTACACTCTTTAATCAAGGAATTCTTGCCAAGACCATCTGCATTCCTCCAAACACTCTCTTCACTCCAAACTTTCACCCCATCACACAATGTCTGAAATGCTACAAATTCGGCCACGGCAAAATCTCATGCACTTTCACACAAATCTGCTCCAGATGTTCAGCAACTGGCCACTTCTGGAACACTTGCAACCTCCCCCTTAAATGTTCTAACTGTGGTGGGTCACACTGCAGTTGCAAATTCCTGCCCTTCTAGAAAAGACATTCTCTCCACCCTCAGAGCCAGCCAACCTCCCTCCTTCCCCGACCCCTTCCCTGCACCTCCCTCCCCTACCATACCTTCCTCTCCTACCCCCAATGCCTGGGCTACTCCACGCACTTGGTTTATCTCTCCTACTCTACACACCTCAAACACCAACACACAGACTACAAGCACTTCTTCTACACCTACACCCACACTAGACTACAAAACTAACTGCCAACTCGCCACTGCTGCCCACTCTGCGATGGTAATCTCTCAAGCTTACCAATCAGACTACTCACATGTCCTTAACCTAATCTTGTCTGCAAACAATCTTCCCTCTTTAATTATCCCTCCTTCCTGCTTCTCTTCTAAGCCCCCTACAACTGCTACCTCCTCCTTCTCTCCCACCCTCTCACTTTCTTCACCCACCAGCTCTCCTCCTCCCATACCCATCTGCACTAATTCTAACCCCTCCCACCAACACCCCTACTGCTACTGCTACGACCACCCTTCCCCCCACACTCCTTACCCACTTCCTCATCCCCAACCAAAGCTTCCACTTCCTCATCCCTTACCATAGCTTCCTCTTCCTCATCCCCTACCAAAACTTCCACTTCCTCTGCATCTACCTTCGCCCACTCCTCCACCACAACCAAAACTTCATCCAGGTCCAACTCCACCTCCTCCAGACAAAATCCACTCAAACCTAAACCTGCCCCAACTGCTGACAGACAGACCAAAGAACATAAAAACAGATCCATCTCTTCCTCCCCCTCCAGGAAACGGGTCCATAACACCTACAAACACACATCCTCCGATGGCACCATTATCACGGGCTTTAATCCAAACTCCTCCCCCGACATTAACTTTGCTATACGAAAACCCTTAAATCATGTTTTTAAAAGGTTGAAT
>NC_069419.1:26270550-26288932 GCF_026875155.1 Cherax quadricarinatus
CACTAAGGTAAAGTTGGGGCCCTAGTAAACCTCTTTGGGGAAAGTTAAAGGCCTATTTTAACCCTCATTAAGGAAAAATTGTTTGCCTTTTTAAAACCTCTTTTAAGGTAAATTTTGAGGCCTTTTTAACCCTCATTAAGGGAAAAGGGTTGATGCCTTTTTTAACCTTTTTAAGGGAAAGTTGTTCCTTTTTAAACCCTTTTTAAGGGGTAAATTGAGGCCTTTTTAAACCCTCTTTAAAGGGTTTAAATTTGGGATGCCTTTTTAAAAACCTCTTTAAAGGGTTTAAAGGGGTGGACAAAGAAACTCCCCGTTTCAATTTCCCTTTTTTAAGAAATTTAAAAAAAATTTTTTCAAATGTCATAAATTACCCAAAACAATTTATGCACAGTTTTCGTACTGTTTCATGCTTATAAAAATATTTTGTTTTTTTTTAGATCAAAGGTTTCCTGTGCAATCTACGTAGTTAGGAAAAATTTAGTTTTTTTTTTTTAATACGAAAGGGTAAAAATAATTTTTTAATTAAGCGTCTGTTTTTTTTAAAAAATTGGGGGGAACCCTTTTCAAAACATTTTTTATGTAATGGGGGTTTTCCAGTTTCTTTAGGAAAAATATAATAATAAAATTTACAGGCTCAAAAATCTGTACATAAACATATATTTCAATTTTCCCCGAGAAAATAAACTTTTTTTCTACCCTAGCTAATTTTTTCCGTTTTATTTTTTAGTACCATAAATTTCAACATCATACATGTGGCCCAGTCAGGGCCCTCTCTGTTTTTCAGGGTATATTTCCTTCCCCCTTCACCAAAAAAATAGTATTTTTTTTATAAAAAAAATTATTTTGAAAAGTTTGTTCAGTACAAATGCTGCGTATTTTAAATTATTATTTTTAAAGGGGGGGAAAAGCGCTAAACTGGGAGGAAGACAGCCCCGGGGGGGGGGGGTTGGAAGGTTTTTAAAGGCTTAATTCGGGGAATGGACCGGGAGACCCAAATTTCCCTTTAAATAAAAGAGCCCCTCACCAACACAAGGAACATTCCTTGAGGGGCAAAGGGCTGCGTATGGAAGTGTAAAATTAAAATTTTGGGTCCTTTCTTGGGTTTATAAAAACAACTTTAATTTTCCGAATGACCGAATGGGTTTCTTTAAAGCACGGGTGTCCCTGTTCCCGTCCAAAAAAAATTTAATTAAGAGTTATCACAAAATCATCATTTTAAAAAGTTTTGCGGGAAAAAACCACTTTGATGCATCCTTTTTCTGATTTGGACTGCATATTCGGGAGTTTTAATCCCAGCCTTTGTGCAGTCATCGTCCACGAAAACCCCTTCTTGCATTAAAATGATTTTCCCCCAACTCAAAAGGGGGACACCAGCGCGGGTTGGGGTCAAAGATAGGATGGAAAGCAATCCTTTAACAGTGAAACTCCCACCCCCCAAAGCCCCGGGTGATAAATTCCCACCCCCAAATTTGATGGTTAACTCGCAGGAATGAAATGTTTTTGTACCCGGGAGGTTTTGTAAGTTTAATTCATTTTTAAATTTTAGGGCCCAAAATTACTTTGCTAAATTTTTTAAAAGGAAAAACTGATTTTGAAGTTTGCCCAAAATAGTTGTTCCAGGTATATAAATAAAAAACCCCGGGTTCCAGAAATTTTCACCCAAATGAGGCAATTGTCGCTAAATTTGGGCCCAACAAGAACTTTTTGATTTATTTCTTTTAAAAAAAAATTTTTTTATCTGTTTTCAAAAGTCTCTTCACCTTTTTTTTAGATCTTATCCGGAGAGAATTAAATTTTTTTAAAATGTAAATTAAATTTGACTTTTTAAATGTTCCCAAATTGGCTTGACCCTCGGGGGTTTTTTAAAATTTTTCCCAAATTTCATCTTGCTTTTTTTAATGTTAGGAACTTTATTTTGTTTTTTTGAAATGTAAAGGGGTTTGGGCCCCCAAACCTTTGCAGCATGAAAAAAATTATAAAAAATATTGCCCTATAATTTCTTTATATCAAGCCTGCAATTTACTTAGTTTAAAGGCAAAGTTTTCCCTGCCTTTTTTGAGTTAAACAACGAACAACACAAAAGATTTTTATATTTTCTTCTGCAATATTTTTACATAATAAAAAAAAGGGCACGTGATAAATAGGGTGAATTCATATTCTTACTAAAAATGAGGAACAATGTAGACAATTAAAAAACAAAGGGGAAATACCAAAAATTTACCCGACAAAGTGAAATATTTTGGGAAAGCAAAAAAAATTTTCCCCTTTTTATGAGGGAGTTTAAAAAACAGAAAAAAAAAAAATTGCTTATAACTAAGCAATTATCATACGGGGAAAATAAAGGAACTTTTTCCCTAGTTTTAACGACACCCCCTCTGTAAAGAGAGGTCCCACTGTAATGACTAGAACTAGTGAAACGCAAAAGTGTAAAATAAAATCTTTGGAAATGAAGAAAACTGTAGGTATAATGTAAGTAAAAAGCAACAATCGGGAAATACAAAAAGTAATTTTGTTTAACTTCATTCTGAAAAAGAAAAAATAGACCCGCCCCTACATTTGTTTGGGGGAGAAACCCGCTGCCTTTTCGTTTTTCGGTATATAATAATGGCCCCAGAAAAATAATCCTTTTCCCAAGGAGGATAAATATTTTGAAGCGCTAAAAAATTTTAAGGTTTAAAAGAAAAGGGAAAAAAAAAAAAGGGATTAAACGGGAAAATTTCTTACTAACTGACCATTTTTACCTTTTGGGCATATATTATATAATAAAGGGATTATAAATATATAAAATATATATAATAAATATATAAAAGGAGGAGAGAGAGGAGAGAGAGAGAAGGGGGGCCCTTAACATTTAATTTTGGTACCTCCCTATATTTATAAATATATAATTTTTTTTATATATATATATAAATTATATATAAAATATAATATATATTATATATAAAATTATATATTTTATATATTTATATAAAATTGAGGGCCCTAAAACCCAATTCTAGGGGGTGGTCCCTTTCCCTAAAATTATAAATTTATATATTTTTAAAAATTTTAATATAATATTATATAAAATTATATATATTATATATATATTTAAATATATATTTATAAAAAACCCATTTATTAAAAAAAGGTACAAATAAATCTAAATGGAAGGGAAAAAGGGGACCAAATAGGACCAGCAAAGAGGGGGGGCCAGGAGGGTGTGTTTTTACCCCCGGAAAACCAAACAGGTGAATCACAACCCTTCCCTTACCCCCCTTTCCCGGCAACCTATACCCTTTTCTTTTGTCTTGCCGGGGCCACCCTTCAGGGGGTGCATTTTCAAATCCCGGGCCTACCCCACATCAAAACCCTATTTTTGTTAAATTTAAACTTGGCGGGCCAAAACCTCTGGGGACCCCCCTCTGCCCTATGATTTGCTCGCTTCACCAAAAAGGGAACGGGAGTTTCGCATATTTTTTGGGGGAGTGGGGGAACTTTATGTCGGGGCGGATGGGGTTGCTAAATTTTGGGGAACATGCTCAACATTATCGACGAAGGAAAACAATTCCCCCCCTGCACTCAGCAATTTAATATTCACACATACAAAAAAAAACATTTTCGCGAAAAAGGGGTTTAAAAAATTTGGGAATTTCAACACTTATTTTTTTTTTTAAATGTTTTGCCTCTAAGTGAGAACTATCCAGCGCAATCTTTTTTAATTTGTTGATTAAAGAATTTGAAGCGAAATTCCCCTTTTCCCCTTTAAAACCCTGATAACCCTCTTTTCCCACATGCTTTTATAAACCCATTTTTTTTTCCTCTCAAAAAATTTAGGCTTTGTTTTAAAAAAAACCGGGCCCGGCTCTCAGTAAAGGGGGGGTGACAAAAAAAAAAAACCATTCACTGTCTTCGTCAATCACGGGGGTTGCCATAGCGTACTTACAGCTATTCAAATGGCCTCCAAACTGAAAACCCTTTCCCACTTGTCCTTAAGTGCAGGCAATGTGTTTACCCCTCAAAAATTTCAAATCTATCAATTTGGTTTCCTTGAATCTTTTCAGGGTATGGTTCAAAATTCCGCAGTTCGTCTTTAAAACTGTTGCCTTCACTCCGACTAACCGTTCACCCCAGTGGGGGTTGTAGAAACGCGATTTAAAATTTCCACTTAAAGGGGAAACGTTCCCCGGGGAAATAGGGGAAAAAGAATTCGGCACCCATTTCTTCACAAAACACTTTAAAAACCTTAAAGGCTTTGCGCCCCCCGGGGAAATAGGGTTCACAATATTTACAAACGCCTGGGACACCTTGGTCCGGGGGAGGAAAAGGTTTCACCCCAATGCACCCTTAAATTTTTACAGCGAGTAAAGGAAACATGGGGAACGAGGGTTCTTCACAAAGGCTTTAAACCCCGTTTTGGAAAACCGGGTCACAAAAGGACCCCCATCTGTACGCCCCGGACAGTGTTCCCCCAGCCAAAGCTGGTTTTAAGGAAAAAAGGTTTTCCAAGGATTTTAAAAATTTTTTTTTCCCAAACAATTTAGTTTTTGGCCAAGGGTTTCAAAGAAAAAAGTACTCCTCCTTCAAAATTTTCCTTTTCAATGAAACAACATAAAAAAGAAGGGGGAAAAACAGGAAGCAACCCCCCGTTGATCCCCCCATTTTTGCAAGAACCCTAATATACTCGAGGGGGCACTACCCGGAAAGCAGAATATCCCACCAGGGCCAGGCCGACTTCGGACTGTATCTTTCGAAAGGGAAATTGCCCCAACTTCTTTCCCTCTGCTCTCCAAAAAACCCCTTTCTTTTGTTTTCCAAAAGCAAGGCTTAATAAACACCCTTCGCCTTTGGGACGGTTTGGGGGTTTGCCCCTTTTTTAGAGAAATTTCTGTAGGAATCCCCCAACGCTGCTTCTTTCTGCCCGAGCAAAAGGACCATGGAATCGATACGACTGGTCTTTAAGAAGCTTTTTTTTTGGCGTAAAAAAAGCCCCAATTTTTTTCCCCCTTTGCCCGGGGAAAGCCCAAAAATGGACCTTGGGTTTTGTTTGGCTTCAACCTCGTGACTCTAAATTTGGAAAACAAAAGACACTTTGGCGCTTGACTAAGATTTTGGAAGATGTTTGAAAACCCATTTTGGAAAAAGGGGTTTCGGGGGACGTACGCTTTTTGGAAACATAGTCCCAAAACAAAAACCCCCTTAGGGGGTTCGGACATCCACCACCGTAGTTTGCCCCGGACTGATGACGGGTTTGGGTGAGTTTTTTTTGTAGAAAAACCCCCCAGCGTGAAAATGTTTGCCACTCCCCAAAATTTGGTAAAGGCCAACAGGCAAAAACTAAAAAAATTTTGGAAAATAAATTATTTTCCCCCAAAAACCCCTTTGTGAGCCCCCGAAAAAACCAAACGACCCCCCCGGGGGGGTTCCAAAACCCCCCGGTTAAAAACCCGCGGAAAGTAGAGGCTGGAGCCTAAACCCATGCGGGTAGCTTTTAAACAAATATTTGAAATATTTTAATCCAGGTGGGGAACACTGGTTTTTCTCATCACCTGGATTATGCACCACCTCGTCTTCCCTTAATTAATATTCTAACGCTCCCCCCGGGCAAAAGTTGAAAGGGGATTTTCCCGGGCCCCTGCTCTCCTACCTATACCTCCGGTTCTTTGAATTCCCACCACCCTGAGGGTAAAGGGGGACCGATTAATTTATAATTTTTCGCCACTTAGAGCATGTACCCAAGGGAAAGGGGAAAAAGAGAAAGAAAACAAAAATGAAAGGGGAAAACCAGGGAATATACTATCGGGAAAAGGGAGGAAAAGAAATAAATCTTTTTTACTTGAATGCTAAAGGAAAATGCTTTTACCAGAACCCAAAAAGGGTCCCCTTAATCTGTGTTTTTTGGAACCCACCCCATTTTTTCAATTTTTTTCCCTTTCAACATTTAGAAAAAAACCAGTTTTTGGGATGAAATTTGGGGCGGAAGAGGACAATGCGTCGATTTTTGTTATGGGACCAAGCGGAAAAACAGGGAAGGCACTACTTGGATCGGGGAATACTTGTCGGGGAAGACAGCACCGAGTCAGGGTTTACGTGGCGAAGGGGGCAGAGGGGGGCCCCTTTTGTGACCGGGGGGTTTCCCCGGGTCATCCTGGGAAACCGTGCTGTTTTGGTTTTTGGGGAACGACCTAAAGGGAAAGGGAAAATAGACCCGGGGTGCCCCCTTTTTCCAGTTAAACGTAAAGTTGATGAAAAGAATTCTTTCGTTTTCAAAGCCCGGGCAGAACTACAAAGGGGTCGGGACGGGCGAAACCCCCTTTCCAGCTTTGGCCCGGGAGTTAAACCCCCACCAAGTGAAACTTTAATTTTTGGGGAAAGGGGCAAAAAAGGTCGTCGAGGGAGTACAGTCAGGGGCCCAAAGGGGACAAAAAAACCTTAAACTCAAAAAAAGATGGGGGGGTGAGTATAAAAACCGGGCAAAATCCCCTAAAAGCGCAAAATAAACCAAAAAAACGGGCCCCTAGCAACCCAGAACGCTTTCCCACTTAAAAAGGAAATTCGTTCGGGGACCCGGTGCACTGTGAACGTTAGGCCCTTATTGGATAGCGGCACCATTTTGGGAAAACCCTTGGCGTTATCCAAGAAAAGCAAAAAGCAGTTTTTAAACGGGGAATGTGTTTTTGGGTTTTGGGCCCAAATGGATAAATCTGTGGACTAAAAATCACAAGGGTTTTAAAGAGGAAAACATAAAAGGGGGTTTCATAAAAAAACCGGAAAGTTTTTACTTCAGATGGGAACAAAAAAATTCTGGGCAAATTGGTCCGGGCCCTTGATAGGGGCCATGTGGGAAAAACTGAAAGGGCTGGGGTGATTTTCCTGGTGGGCCATAAAGGGGGGGCGGGATAGGGCTGTCCGGGAGACTTTAATGGTGAAGCGGGAGGTGCTGTCCGGGGGAACAGTAATGGGAAGCTGGAGGTGCTGTCCTGGGAGACAGTAAGGGTTTAAAGCTGGGGGTTTGCTGTCCTGGGAGCCCAAAATGGTGAAGCGGGAGGTGTTTTCCGGGGAAAGACAGAAATTGGAAAGGAGGGCGTCCTGGGAACATTTAATGGTAAACCCTGGGGGTGCTGCCCCTGGGAGACAGAAAAAGGGTTTGAAGCTGGAGGTGCGTCCTGGGGCGAAAGGGGAAGTGGGATGCTGTTTTTGGGAAAACATTTAAGGGTTGAAGCGGGATTTTTTGGGCCCAGGAAAAGCCCGGGAATTATACCAGGAAGGAAACAAAAAGGGGGCCCCTCAAGGGGACAGGGCTATAGTAGGGAAACAAGTTTTCAAAGATAAGATAAAATTTAAAAGGGGGGCCAAACTAGAAAAACCGGGCAGGAAATAGCAAAAAAAAAGAGGCCCCACAGAAATTAGTAGGATATTTTAAAAAAAAACCCAACTGGTGGGGGGGCTCCTTTGGGTTGGTGCTGGGGAGGTTAGAAGTTGGTCAGGGAAACATGCAACCCAACGGAAAACCCCCGAAAAACCAGAAACCCCAAAGGGCCCAAAGGGAAAAAACCAAGTCGGGCCACAAAATATGCACTTGGTTTTCCGCGGGCTTGGGAAACGGGGGAAAAACAGATGGGCGGGCAACATGACCACCCTAAAAAATGCCATGCCCATATGACAACGGGAAAATGAAAAATCCCTTCCTTAAGTTTTTTAAACCCTGAACTGTGAAACCTCTTAAATTTTCAGGAAAGACGGGCCCTAAATTTAAATTGCCAGGCATACCTTTAAAAAGGGGACAAAAAGTTTCAAAACTTCCAGGCCGGGGGAAAACCGGGTACCCACAGCCCCAAGGGGAAGGTTTTTTATTTGCCGGGAAAGGGAAAAAAAAAACTGGCGGGAAATGGCAAAAATTTCGTTCACCAAATCCATCATTCCTGGAGTGGAAACCCATCGATGGCCTCCACCCCAAACCCCACAGTTTACAAAATATTTAATGCGGAAAAAATCCCCCCCAAAACCAACAATCCCACCCAGTCCGATAAATTTCTTTGCAAATATACGGGGCCCTAAAGCCCCCAAAAAACCCAAACAAAATACCTTTCACCCGGGGACTGCTTCAGAGGCAAAGGCAATGTTCGGGGGCTTTCACGGGAGACCCTTTTTAAAGGATCATTTGGGACAACGAAAGGGGGTTTCCCGGTTACAACCATACAGAGGTGGACAGAGTGAACAGGAAAAAGGGGGGGGTTGGCCGTACATTCCCAGAGTAAACGGGGGTTTGCCCCCGAACTGTTAATGCCTCAAATAGTAGTGGAAGTTTTAGCAGAAAAGGTAAAGGGAACCCAAAAAACCTAGTCATTGTGGTATTCTCAAGCCCCGGTTTGCAACACCCCAGCAATTCCGGGAAACCAGCTTTTAATTGACCACTGTTTTGGAAAATTTTCCCCACTCCCTGCACCAAACATTTTGCTCCTGGGGGATTTCAATTTTAAGGCACCAAAAATGGAGGATAAGAAAATAAATATTGGGCAGAATAACACCAGGGGGCAGTTCTGATGAAAATTTTCAAAAACTCCCACGAGTTTTTAAAATTTCTCTGCCCCCCCCCCCCCCCAAAAAAATTTTAAAAACCAGAAAAATAGGGGCCTACTAACTGGAGAATACACAGCCCCTCATCTTCACTAAAATGAGATCTGATAAGAAATGTCCCCCTTTTAAAAAAACAATATACCCAGATCACAACAAAATTGGAGGTTCAGACATTATGCGGGGCCCCCTAAACCCGACATAATGAGACTAGTCCCGGGAGCATTCCCCAAAAATTCCCAACTTCAATAACAAAAAACATAAAGTGGGACCAAGAAAAACCAAAGTCCAACGATAAAAGGGGGGGAAGAAAATACTAAGCAACACAAAACCCAACTTATGCTAGAACAGATTTAACTCGGGGCATTTTCCGTTGTATGCAAAAGGCTTTTTTTCCCAAATTAAAAAAGGAAAGGAGTAATGAAAATGAAAGAGAAAAGGCGCTCCCTTTACAGCGACGGGAAAAGAAAAAACAGAGGGGCCCCTAAAAGAGGTAATTATACTAAAATGCGTGGGGAGACACCTGGCCCAGAGAAAAGCAAGCACGAACAAAGCTAAAAGAATCCTTTGGGAGTCGGGAATCGCGGGAAAAACAAAAACCAAAAATTGAAACCCGAAAAAAACCCCAAATGTATTTTTCTCCTATCCCAAAAATCAAAATCGAGAAAAAAGGGCCTTATTGGGCCCCTACTTTAAAAAGAGGGGTCATACAAAAGTTTACGAAGGAAATGAGTGGGGTACTCAATTTCCCAATATGACTCAGTTTTTAAAAGGCCGCAAACCCAACGAGGGGCAAAGATCAAAATAAATTTTTTAGGGAGACCCAAACAAAATTTGTTTTAACACAACCTATCCGATTTTTCCCCTGACCCCAAATGACTTCGAACAGGCGATAAATGACATGCCCTTTGCACTCTGCCTGGGGCCAAAGACTCAGGGGAACTCTGGGGTTCATCAAAAAACTGCAAAACCCCTATCCAAACCCCTTTTTCCACCCTATGGGGGGGGAAATGGAAAAGGGGGGGTCGTCCCACTTTAAAAAAAAAACAACAGCCCAAGCCCCACTCCCCCAAAAGGGGGCAAAAAACATAAGCAAAGAACTACAGACCAATAGCACTAACTTCCCCTATCATAAAAAAACTTTTAAAGGGTTCTAAGAAGCAAATAATTTTCCCCCTCTAGGGAAAACCCCTCAGTTACCCCAACCCGGGGGAAAAATTTGGGGGGGGTTTTGAACGGTCGCTCCTGGCCCGTCTCAACTTTGGATACTACGACAAGTCCTTTAAAAGCACTAGAAAACAAAAAAATGCAGATAAATTATAAACCCCCCCCACTTTGCAAAAGCCTTCGACAAGTGTGACCATGGCGTGTAAAGGAAAAACAGGAAAAAAACGGTCGATGGTTCCCATTAAATTTTCCCCACTAACAGAACACAGAGAGTAGTCGTCAAAAAGAGTAAAGTTCCCAGGGCAGCTACGGGGGAAAAAATTTGTTCCCCAATGCACAGTAAACCGGTTTCCCCTCTTTTTCCCACCCCATTTTCCCACATAGACAAGGATGTCAACCCCCAGCACCCGGGGCTTCCTTTTTCAGATGACACCCGAATCGCTTTAAGTGTCTTTCCCTTGCGACAAATGCAAGGCTCCCGGCGGGCATCAACCAAAACTTTCAGGGGGCTTTCAAAAACAAATTTAAGTTTTTAAAGTGAAAATTTTAAACTCAATTTTGGGAAACACGAGGAAAAATTTAAAACTTCTTTAAGACAAAAAAAAATTTTGGCCCCAAAATTAAAAGCGAAACACCAACGGCAAAGAAACCGGGAGTGATTATGTCGAAAAGGGTCTCACCTTCAAGGACCATAACATTGGATCAATTTGCACGGGTTGAAAAAAGACAGGAAAGGATAATGAGAACCTTTTAAAACGAGGGGGGCCAAGCCCCTGATGACATTTTTTCAGGGCACTTGTTCTATCTAGGCTGGAAAATTTCTGCACACTAATCAGCACCTTCAAGGGGGTGAAATTGCCGACCTAGAAATGTTTCCCGAGAAAAATTTAAAGGCGCGCATAACGGAGATTTAAAAAACCCCCCAATTTTCTGGGGGCGCTTGAGGTTCCTAAACCTTATTTCCCCGGAACCCCAGGAGAGAAGGAGATACATGATTATATACACCCGGAAAATCCCAGAGGGACTAGTACCGAAATTGCACACAAAAAACCTCACTACGAAAAACAAAAAACCCTTGGGGGCGATTGGGGCCATCCCCCAATGAAAAGAAAGGGGGGTTCCCCTTAAAACCGTTAAGGGGGCCTACAATAATGTCAGGGGCCCCGGGCTGTTCAACTCCTCCCGGGACACTTTTGGGGGGAAAACCAAAAAGACCCCCGGCATCTTCAAATGGCACTGGGGCAAGCCCCTAAAGTCAGTTCCTGATCGCCGGGCTGTGGGCCGTTCGTTTTTGGGGTTTTCGTGCGCCAGCACAATTTGCCTGGGTTTATCCCTGAAACCACCGGGGCCGGGGAAAAGACCGGGCCGCGGGGGGGCGTTTGGGCCCCCCGGGGGGCCCTCCCGGGGAAAAACCCCCGGGAAACACCTAGCAAGCACGTAAAGAAATAGAGAAAGTGCAAAAGGGTTGCAACAAGCGGTCCCAGGGGTAAGAGGTTGTCCCCCCGAGGAAGGGTTAAGGGAAATCAACCCGCGACCGGGGGACAGGAGAGGGAGGGGGGGCTGATAACGGGCATACAAATAATGAGAGGGGAAATTTACAAAGGTTGGGCAAAGGGCAGGGTGTTCCAGAGATTGGACACAGAAACAAGGGGCCCCCAGTTTTGAATTTTTAAAACAAAAGATAAACACAGGGATGTTTTTGGAAGTATTTCTTTAACCATAGGGGTAGGCGGAAGGGGGTTTTTTGGGAAGCGTTTTAGGGGGAACGGATCCATACATAGTTTTTAAAAAGAGTTTTGGGTAAAACCCCCCGGTTTTGGGGGAGTGACCTAGTAGCAACCAGTGAAGAGGCGGGGGCCCGGAGCTTTGGGCTCGACCCCCCGCAACCCAAAATAGGTGAGTAAAAAATAGGGGGAAATACCACACCACCCCCACCCACAAAGATTTTTATGATATAAATTTAAAAGTGGGTAAATCTGTGTGGGGGATTCAAACCCCAAGGTGACTGTTTCCAATTTTCCCACATCTACCAAGCGTCAAAAACCCACCCACTACGCAATTTTTTTCACAAGTCCTGGGGAAAAGTCCCAGTGGGTTTCCACGAGTATCACCCCTCAATTCTTTTTTTTTTTTTTTTTTTTTTTTTTTTTTTTTTTTTTGAAAATTAGTAACTTGCTTAAAATTTTTAATTTTCCCTAGGATTTTATATGTAGATATCCCATACAAAATAATTTAAAATTTTTAAAAATTGTAAATCTCTAAAAGATTTAGATAAATCATTCAAGTGAAGGAACAAATTGGGTGGGAAATTTTTAAAATTTACATGTTGGCCCTTTACTTGGGGGAAGAAACCTAAATTGGATGTATGAAGAATATGGAAAATCTGTTAGACAATTTGATAACTTTGGGGGGGAAAAGAGAAAATTTTTTTAGTTATTTTTGATGCAATGATCTCCGCCAAAAACCCGTTAAAATAGCAATAAAAAAACTAGTAGTCCAAAGCGATAAACAGTAGGGCCTTTTGGGAAAACTAGTAGTCCAGGGGGATAAATTTGTTGTCCATGGTGATAAACTAGTAGTCCTTTCTGATAAACTAGTGTCCGGGCGGGAAAACTATGTATCGCTGAAAAACTAGTAGTCCCTTGGGTGATAAACTATATCCATGGTGATAAAAATAGTAGTCCTTTGGGATAAACTAGTAGTCCATTGTAAAAAAACTAGTTTGGGCCTGGGGATAAACTATAGTCCATGGTGATAAACCCAGTAGTCCCTGGGGATAAAAATGTAGTCCATATGTTTAAAATAGTATCCATGCGGTTAAAAAAGTAGTCCATGGTGTAAAAATAGTAGTCCTGCTAAAAAACCCAGTTGTCCATGGGGGAAAAACAGTAGCCCCTGCGGGAAAATCTATTCCCCTGGTGTTAAAAATAGTAGTCCTTTCGGGTAAATTGTAGTCCATGGTGAAAACTAGGAAATCCCTGCTGATTAAAAAAGGAGGCCAGGGGGGTAAACTAGTGTCCGGGGCGGGTAAACTAGTAGTCCATGGGGGGTAAACTAGATCCATGGTGATTAAAATAGTAGTCCATGCTGAAAACTAGAATTTCCCTGGTGATAAACTGTAGTCCATGCTGATAACTAGGGGTTTTCCCTGCGGGTTAAAATAGGATCCTTTGGGGGTAAACTATTTGTCCTGGTGATTTAAAATATATTTCCCTGCTGATTAAAATTTAGTCCATGCTGATAAACTAGGATCCGTCCGGTTTAAAATAGAGTCCCTTTGGGGGATTAAAAATAGTAGTCCAAAGGGGATTTTCCTGTATCCATGCGGGTAAACTTGTTTTGTCCATGGGATAAACAGGAGTCCAAGGTGATAAAATAGTAGTTTCCTGGGATAAACTAGTGTCCCCTGGGTTTAAAAAAGGGTAGTCCCGGGGGGGTTTAAACCCCAAAATTGGGCCATGCTGATAAACTTTGTAAATCCATGGTGTAAACTAGTAGTCCGTGCTGATAAATTGTAGTCCCTGGGATAAAACTAGTATCCATGGGGATTAAAATAGTGTCCTTTCTGTTTAAAATAGTAGTCCGTGCTGATAAAAAAGTAGTCCATGGGATAAACTAGGAGCCATTTTGATAAAAATAGTAGTCCATTTCGGAAAAAAACAGTATCCCTGGTGATAAACTAGTGTCCCTGGTGGAAAAAAATAGTAGTCCTTTGGGGGAAAAAAAACTTGTGTCCTTTGGGGTAAAAAAAGTAGTCCAGTGATAAACTAGTATCCATGGTAAAACTAGTTTCCCTGTGATAAACTAGTTTGGGCCGTGTGATAAACAGTTGGGCCGGGGATTTAATAGTAGTCCTTTCTGATAAACTAGTATCCCCTGCGGTTTAAATAGTGTCCATGCGGTTTAAAATAGGAGTCCATGGGTGATAAACTAGTAGTCCTTTGGGGGATAAACTAGTATCCATGGTGAAAACAGGATTTCCCGGGGAAAAAACTAGGAGTCCCATGGTGATTAACCCAGGAGTCCCTGCTGAAAACTATAGTCCCCCGGTTTATAAAAATTAGGGCCCCGGTGATAAAAATTTGTAGTCCATGCTAATTTAAACTAGGATCCATGCTGATAAACTTGTAATCCAAAGGGGATAAACTTTATCCTTGGGGATAAACTGGGGGGTTTCCCTGGGATAAACTAGTAGTCCATGCTGGGTTTTTAAATAGTAGGGCCAAAGCCCGTTTAAAATAGTAGTCCATGGTGTTAAAAATATATCCATGGGGGGGTAAACTAGTAGTCCAAAGTTTATAAACTAGTAGTCCCCTGCTGATTTAAAATAGAGTCCAAAGGTGATAAACTAGTAGTCCCTGGGGAATTTAAAATGAGTCCCTGGTGATAAAATAGTAGGGCCTGCTGAAAAAATAGTAGTCCCATGCCCTTTAAAACAAGGGGTCCCCCGGGGATAAACTAGTAGTCCATGCTGAAAACCTTTGTAGTCCTGGTGTAACATTGTAGTCCCATGCTGATAAACTAGTTTGTCCCTGCGGAAAAACTAGTAGTCCATGCGGGTTTAAAATAGGGGTCCATGCTGATTAAAAAGTAGTCCAGGCCCGAAAACTAGTTTCCATGTGATAAACTAGTAGTCCCGGGGGGGAAAATATAGTCCATGGGGATTAAAACTAGTAGGCCCCTGCGTTAAAATTTGAAATCCATGGGGATAAAAATAGTACCAGTGTTTTAAAATAGGAGTCCATGGGGATAAAATTGGGGTCCATGTATAAAAATTTTAGTCCATGGGGATTTAAATAGTAGTCCTGCGATAAACTAGTAGACCGTGCGAAAACTAGTAGTCCATGCGGGGAAAAATTTATTTTTAAATTTTCATACTTTTTTACTGGCAAAAAAAAAAAAAAAAAATTATTTTAAAAAAAAAAGGGGTTAAAACAAAAAAGAAACATTTTTACCCGTGGGGAAAAACAAAACCCAAAAATTTTGATTACAACTGAATTTTTTCCAATTTCCTTTCATTAAACATTGGGGTCAAATAATTTTTGTTTTTTCTTGTTTTTAATGAACACTGAAGTTACGCTATCAATTGGGCTCATTTTCCCCTTTTCCGTAGAGCTTAAAATTTAAATTTGTCTGTAAAAATACTAAAATACCAAATGAAATCTCTAATTAGTTTTATTTTTGATATTAAAAAATTTATTTACCCCATTCTAAAAATTCGAGTTAATTTATTTTTTTTTTCAGTTTTTTGTGAGAAAGGGTGACAGGGGGCACTGTTTGTCCTACACCTCAAAGGTCAAGTAATAAAAGACTTATGGAATAGAAGTAAAATTACATGGCTGGAACAATCCCAAAAAACCCGGCTTGGGGGAAAGGGGGAAAATAAAAATGTACGGGTTTTAATGTGGGCTTGTCAATTGGGCCCAAGTCGGGGCCGAAACGCCATTACTTTTCCCCTTTTTTCCCAAGGGTGGATTTTTTGAAAAAGACATAAGCTTAATGGAAATGAGTTCCAAATTCTCTGCTCCCGTTACAAAGGGGCTGAAGTTTTCAAAGTTTTTGCCACTGTAACATTTTTTTCCCCCCCTTTTTGGGGCAAACCCTTTTTCCTTTCCCAAAATTTTCCTTAAAAAATCTTTAAAAGGGGGGAGTGGGTTTATCTGCCCTTTTTTTCCTTCCCCGCAAAAATTTGCGCATCTCTGCCTTAAAATGAACCCCCTCTCTAAACCCTTTAAAAAGTGTTTTAAATACTCAAGGGGAAATGAAACCCAAAACTTCCCATCTTCAATTTTTAGTGGTTTAAAAAACGGTTTTTTTCCCGATAGGGAACCCGCCCCGCTTTAAAAACGACAGCAATATATGCACTTCTCCCCCGCATCATTCTTTTTTCTTTAAAACTTTCCCCCCCATTATTTTTTTTATACCCCGGGGATACTGGAGGGGTTCCCCGGGGGGCAAGCCCCCCTGGCCCCCGGGGGGGGTTTTAGACCCCTCAAAACTTTTACATGTCCTGTGGAGTTTTGGGCCCTTATCCCCTCAACGATGGGTTTTTTGCTTTTCACTTAAAAGAGATCATTCTTTTTGTCCCTGCGCTTTTTTTATGTCCTAAAATTTTCGAACTGCAACTCCCCCGCACTTTCCCCAAGGGTTTTTGGGCCCCTTTCGCTTCCCTAAAACGGGTCATTTTCAGGGCTTTTATTCCATACTGTCTCAGTGTCATAGAGACCGGGTGGGAAAGTCGATAATCGAAGCCCAAAAGCCCAAAAAACTCTTTTTCCCTTAAAACCCCACTTGCTCTCCTGACCCTTCTTTCCGGCACGCGGGGCAAATTTTGGGAACTAAAAGGGGTTTTGTTAAACGTGGACACACCAACGCCTTTAAAACAGGGCACTTTTAAGTGCCGAAACCCCCCTCGAAAAAAACTTTAAATTTTTTTTTGGGGGAAATCCATTTAAGTGAAAAAAAATATATAAATGTGAAGTAGATCAATGACACAGTTATGAATAAAAACCTATATACATTGTTATATTTAGTCACTTATTCGTTGTTGACGGTCATTCCCCCTCAAGGAAGGTTCCTTGATGCTGGTGAGGGGCTCCTGATCTAGGGAATTGGATCTGTTCTCCAGTTCCTTAAATTAAACCTGAATACCCTCCACATCATCCCCCCTCCCCCCAGGCGCTGTATAATCCTACGAGTTTAGCGCTTCCCCCTTGATTATAATAATAAAAATAATGTTGACGGTCATTAAAGGTGATGGTAAAATGAGAATCATTTTTAGAAATAACCATACGTATGTCATTACTGGAGACCAAGGAACTTTGCAACAAACAGTAAAACTGAACGGGTATCATACGAGCAAAGATGACGGTGTACAAAGCATTTAGAAAAATAGGCATGCGACGCTAACTTAAGCACGGTAAAATAAACAGAATTTGTTACAGGAAAAAATATTTTCCACGTCCTTCAGAGACATAGGGCTTTTTGAATTGACCATTGTGTCTCGTACTCCCAGCTTTATGTTTTCGTTCCCCGGGGGTACCGGTACCCCCCGGGGGTACAAGTACAACTGGTTAAGAACCACTGCGTTAATTAAGGTACTACGATACAGGCCTCAAGTAATTACTTGTTTCAAGAGGACCTTTAACTTACCCTGGGTATTCATAATCTTAACATATACCATTAGTACTAAGTCCTATACTGGAGGTTCAATTTATCCTTGGACATCTTTATCCTAATCCCGATATCATTAACCTACCATAGCTTGGTTGGAAGCGCACTCATATCACATATTGAGTGTCCATGGTTCGATCCCAACTACGGGTGAAAACGTTGAGCATATTTCCTTAAGACATCTGCTATCCCTGTTTATCTAGCAGCAAGTAGATACCTAGGTGTTAGCTGACTGGTGCGGGTGGCATCATGTGGACAAAATTAACTAAGTTGTCCAAAATGCTGTGCTTCACAAGGGGCTTTCTATACAGTATATCACTGATGTCATCTATGGTCTGTATAAGTTGTATCATGTACTTGTAGAAATAAAGACTATTATTATTACCTGAAGCTACTGACTTATCCATGAAGTCCTCAATTTGCACTATGTACCATGGCGTACCGCAAGGTTACACACGTGAACCATATTTAAAGCTCACGGGATCAGGAGTAAATATACTGAATAACACATCACCTTCATTTGACAATTAATTATAAAATGTCAACAGACACATATGAGACTGGTTTTATTATAATTATTATTATATATTCAATACACACATTAATTAAGGGCGCCGTCAAACCCTAATGTAATGGAATCCAGAAAATATTCTATTTTATAAATATAAATTTGTCTATGTGGCATTCTTTATAAAATAAATACGCTGCGTTTCAATGGCTGTATAGTCCTTGTGGCTTAGCGCTTCTTTTTTGATTATAATAATAATGCGTTTCAATGAAGATGTTTAACAATGTATCGCAAAACTCTCATAATTATTAAATAACACTAAAAAAACTTTAGCATTTCATTTTTACCTACAAAATGTAGAGTTCAGCAGAGTGGCTAATTTGGTAACGACACACACACACACACACACACACACACACACGCACACACACACACACACATGTGCCTTGGACAAAATGGTAACTAACTAACACACACACACACACACACACACACACACGTGAGTACACACACACACACACACACACACCTACCTGCTGTGGTGTTGAGCCGGGAGTGGTTGAGCTGGTCATCGTCTGGGTCCAGAACTAGAGACACGGCGGTGCTAAACAGCACCTCCAGGATATCACCGCCGCCCCCACCGTGTTCACCCTCCACACGCGGCCTTCCCGTCATCCTGTGGGACCACGAGAACTATTAATGCCAGCAGCAAGAGCACATGGAGAAGCAGCAGGATGAGAAGGAGAAGCAGCAGCGCAGACGACGGAAGTGATAAGCGAGTTTGAGAAGTATTAGTAAGGAAGAAAAATACAGGGAATGAACATCAGATAGTGAGAGAGGATAAGAATGAGGTCACTAGGTTATCTCTCAGCCTGCATATTAAAATATTAACTATATAACTTAAGACGTTAAAATACAGAAATGAAAAATGGGACGTAAGGAGGCCCCAAGACAATATGAAAATAACTAGCGGAAAGCCAA